>CAUYUJ010015769.1:27500-42500 GCA_963575745.1 Prorocentrum cordatum | reverse complement strand
ACAGGTGGGCAGCCGACGTGGCCAACTGCTTGCGAGATTAGGGGTTTGCTCGGCCGCCTGCATCGTCCAAGACCCCTGGTCCAAGTTCACGACGAGGTCGCGCCAAGCCGCCGCACACTCCGCCACAGACAGGCGCAGTGTGGCCCTGTACGGGTAGAGGTGGTCCGCCCGCCGGTCGAATTCAGACAGCACCAATTTGCTCAACTCAGAAGTGTTGTCCTTCAGCGCCGCGGCCACAGCTGGGACTGCCTGCGCGTTGACTACTAAACTTGCGACCGCCGTGATCGCCAAATCTCCAAGCTGTCCTTGTTCACAGGTCTTGCGGATTTCGGTTGTGATGGCAGCCAAAATAGAGCCATTCGGCGGCGGACTGCGTGCCAATTTGGGCGCAGACAGAGGAAACGCCAGTAAGCTGCAAGAATTTTGACTTGAGTCGTCGTGGAAAGATGCGAGCTGAGTTGTCGTTGTCGACGGAGCATCCATACTCGACACCACAACTCCTGCACAGACAAGTCACCGTTTCTGTCTTGATACCCAGGCGCTGATTTTCTGTATATCTGTTCCGCTTGCGCCTGTTCGGCAGCCACTTCTGCAGCAAGAGGTAAGGCAAGTCAGTCCGTGGACCGCTGGACACGGCAGGCCTTGTGTGGACCTTGAACAGATCATATCTGGCAGGCCATGGCCGCACCCAGCGACAGGGCAGCAGGAGACCTTGGCTGAACCAAGGGGCCTCAGGGTCGTCTGGACACCTCCGCAGAGAACAGCCGTGGGCGGGCTCGGCAGTCGCAGCGCCGCGTTTTAAGAGTCAAGCGCTAGTTTCGGGAACTCACCGGGTGGATGTGCCCATGCAGATTCGCCTGCAATATTCGCGTCGAGAGCCGTCCGTTCGGAAGAGCGCCGCGACGGAGCCTTTGCTGTCAGGCCTGCACGATCGGCAAACAAATCAAACGTGGACGCCACGCCTGTCGGAGCGACGATGTCTTGAAGCGTAGACTCTCGGACACAGGCCGTGCGAAACGGATCGGACTTCCACCGGGATGAACAGCCCAAGTCGCGCGAACCAACCGATGTCAGCCGTTCTGTTGGCTACACCCCAGATGTGAACAGCAAGCGCCCAGCGCGATGCGCGCCGCTCTGCCTCTTCCAACTTCACGGCTTGTTTTTTTCCAGAGGCGGGAATGGCCCCGTAGCGAACGTTCGGGTATGTCCAAAACCGGTTTTAAAAATGATGACCCCCCCTTCCCCCCCCGGATCTCGACTGCCATGAATTCGCATTCGAATAACTATTTTCCCGGAAAGGGCACGGGCCCAGGGTTCTCTTTTAGTAGGTAAACCTGTCCCCCGGTGCCAACTTGAAGGAGGCCGGCGAATTTTTTCCCTGATAAATAACGAGGTCGAAGGAGGCCGGCGAATTAAAATTTGAGGATGTCTCGAGCGAAACGCTTGTTTTTGAAATCCCGATCGATAAATCACAGGGTGCGGGCCACTTTTTCGTGTGTTGAGGATGTCTCGAGCGAAACGCTTGCTCCGCAGAGTTTGCCGAGGATGTCTCGAGCGAAACGCTTGTTTTGCAGAGCCGACCGCGACGCGGAAAAGCGCCCCGCGCGAAGGAATTTCGATGATGTCTCGACTATTCCTTTGTTTTTGTACGATTTCCTGGAATTTTGGCAGGATGTCTCGAGCGAAATGCACGACCCCACCCTAGCACGACCATATCCCAGCACGACCACACCCCAGCACGACCAGACCCCAGCACGACCCCACCCCAGCACGACCCCACCCCAGCACGACCATACCCCAGCACGACCACACCCCAGCACGACCCGACCCCAGCACGACCCTACCCCAGCAAGACCACACCCCAGCACGACCACACCCCAGCACGAACTCACCACGCACGACCACCCCAGCACGACCACGCCCCAGCACGACCACCACGCGACCAGCACGACCACCCCCAGCACGACCACTCCCCACAGCACGACCACCCCCCAGCACGACCACCCCCAGCACGACCACACCCCAGCACGACCACTCCCCAGCACGACCACTACCCCAGCACGACCACACCCCAGCACGACCACACACCAGCACGACCCCACCCCAGCACGACCCCACCCCAGCCACCACGCCCCAGCACGACCACACCCCAGCACGACCACACCCCAGCACGACCACACCCCAGCACGACCACACCCCAACAGACCACACCCCACACGATCACACCCCACCACGACCACACCCCAGCACGACCCGATCGATGAATCACAGGGTGCGACCACCCCAGCACGACCACACCCCAGCACGACCCCACCCCAGCACGACCCCACCCCAGCACGACCACGCCCCAGCACGACCACACCCCAGCACGACCACACCCCAGCACGACCACACCCCAGCACGACCCCACCCCAGCACGAGCCCACCCAGCACGACCACACCCCAGCACGACACCCCAGCACGACCCCACCCCCACACCCCACCCAGCACGACCACACCCCAGCACGACCACACCCCAGAACGACCACACCCCAGCACGACCCCACCCAGCACGACCCCACCCCAGCACGACCACACCCCAGCACGACCACACCCCAGCAGGACCCCACCCCAGCACGACCACACCCCAGCACGACCCCCACAGCACGACCACACCCCAGCACGACCACGCCCCAGCACGACCACGCCCCAGCACGACCACGCCCCAGCACAACCACCCCCCAGCACGACCACCCCCCCAGCACGACCACACCCCAGCACGACCACCCCCCAGCACGACCACACCCCAGCACGACCACTCCCCAGCACGACCACACCGCCTTGGTTGAGTGGTTGCCTGTCGTCGTGGAATGTTTCGTGGGGTGTCTCGTGGAATGTTTCGCGGGGTGTCTCTGATGTTTCGGAGGTGTCTCGCGGAGTTTCGTGTGTCTCGTGGGATGTTTCGTGAGGTGTCTCGTGGGATGTTTCGTGAGGTGTTGCCCCGTTGGGTATCGTGAAAACGTGCCCATGCTCCACATGTCTATATCCCTTTCCGGGTTCGTGGGTCCATCATGTTTTATTTCTCGCCCCTGGAAATAATTCCACGGATGCCGATCGATACCGCTTGTATATACCTCGGTACCAGGGAGAATGCCGATGGGGATGTTCCCGTCTTCCGATCAGAGAATTTTTTTCATTGGGTTTTCGCCAGTGGGTTTTGGAGTTAAACATCGCCCCCGTTGTATAACATCTGTCAGCGGTATGCCGCCGCCGCGCGTTGGCGATTTGCATTTGTGCATTCAGTGTCGTATATCCACGCGGGAATGTTCCCGTCTTCCGATCAGAGAATGAATTTTTACTTTGAGTTTTCGCCATTGGATTTTGGAGTTCAAACTCGCTCCCGTTGTATAAAACCTATCAGCGGCATGCCGCCGCTGCGCGCGCGCGCGTTGGCGATAGGAAATTGTGCGTTTCGTGTCGCATATCCACATGAGGATGTTCCCGTCTTCCGATCAGAGAATGAATTTTTACATTGGGTTTTCGCCATTGGGTTTTGAAGTTCGACGTGGCTCCCGTTGTATAAAAAATCGATCAGCGGCATGCCGCCGCCGCCGCGCGCGCGCGCGGTGGCGATTGGCATTTGTGCATTCAGTGTCGTATATCCACATGGGGTTGTTCCCGTCTTCCGATCAGAGAATGATTTTTTACGTTGGGTTGCCGCCATTGGGTTTTGGAGTGCAACATCGCTCTCGGTTTATCAAATCTATCAGCGGCATGCCGCCGCCGCGCGCGCTTTGGCGATTGGCAAATTTGCATTCAGTGTCGCATATCCTCATGGGGATGTTCCCGTCTTCCGATCAGAGAATGAATTTTCCCGGAAAGGGCATAGGCCCAGGGTTCTCTTTTAGTTGGTTTACCCCCCGGTTTCGACGGGAGGTGGGCCGGCGAAATTATTTTTGCGATAAATTACGTGCGGGAAGAGGGCCGGCGAAACTATTTTTGAGGATGTCTCGAGCGAAACGCTTGTTTTTCAGAATTTGTTGAGGATGTCTCGAGCGAGACGCTGGTTTTGCAGAGTTGGGGATGTCTCGAGCGAAACGCTTGGTTTCAGAATTTGTTGAGGATGTCTCGAGCGACACGCTGGTTTTGCAGAGCCGACCGCGACACGGAAAAACGCCCCTCGCGCAGGAATTCTGAGGATGTCTCGCGCGTGCCGCGTCCCGCGCGCGGGTATTTGGATGTCTGGGGATTTTGGCAGGATGTCTCGAGCGACGCGCTTGTTTTTCATAATTTGTTGAGGATGTATCGAGCGAATCGATGGTTTTGCAAAATTGGACGATGTCTCGAGAGGTGGCCTTGTGGGGGGCCAGAATTCAAAGGATGTCCTAGGCGAAATGCTTGTTTTCACGTCCCGCTCGCAGGAATTCCGAGGATGTTTCGCGCGTGCAGCGTCCCGCGCGTAGGAATTCAGATGATTTTGACAGGATGTCTCGAGCGAAACGCTTGTCCCCAGCACGTTCCGTAGCGCGTCCCCTTGGCCTGTCCCGCGGTGCGTCCCCATGGCACGTCCCTTGGCACGTCGCTTGGCGCGTCCCTTGAGACGTTCTGCGTCGCGTCCTCCTGGCATGTTCCCCTGTCCATTAGCTCTGGGGCAGCTACTATGTGTTGAGGCAGCTCGAGCTTAAGATCCAGATCAGTTCGGTCAGGACTCGGATGCAAAGGAGGACTCGATCCACGAGGCTATAGAGCACAATCGCGCCATGGCACATCGCAATTCAGCAAGGCGCAGCACACCACTGATTTCGGCACGGTACATCAAGGTCGATACCTTCAGCATTGCAACTTGGCACGTTCCTTGGCACGTTCCGTGGGGCGTCCTTTGGCGAGTCCCCCTGGCACGTCGCGTGGCGCGTCCCCTGGCACATCCCGTGGCACATCCATTGGCACGTTCCGTAGCGCGTCCCCTCGGCACGTCCCGCGGTGCGACCCCATGGCACGTCCCCTGGCACGTCGCCTGGCGCATCCCTTGGGGCGCGTCCTCCTGGCATGTTCCCCTGTCCATTAGCTCTGGGGCAGCTACTATGTGTTCAGGCAGCTCGAGCTTAAGATCCAGATCGGTTCGGTCAGGACTCGGATGCAAAGGAGGACTCGATCCACGAGGCTATAGAGCACAGTCGCGCCATGCCACATCGCAATTCAGCACGGCGCAGCACAGCACAGCCCTCGGCAGGGTACATCAAGATCGATACCTTCAGTATTGCATTCGCCCGTCACCCAATCAGGTGTCTTTGAAAACGCTGCCATGTGTTACAGTTCTACATTCCTTTCCGGGTTCGTGGGTCGATCATGTTTACATTGGGTTTTCGCGTTTGGGTTTTGGAGTGCAACGTCGCTCCCGTTATATAAAGCCTATCAGCGGCATGCCGCCGCCGCGCGCTCGCTCGCTGGCGATTGGCATTTTTGCATCCAGTGTCGTATATCCACATGGGGACGTTCCCGTCTTCCGATCAGAGGATGATTTTTCCCGGAAAGGGCTCAGGCCCAGGGTTCTCTTTTAGTGGGTAAACCTGTCCCCCGGTGCCAACTTGAGGGAGGCCGGCGAATTTTTTCCCTGATAAATAACGAGGTCGAAGGAGGCCGGCGAATTAAAATTTGAGGATGTCTCGAGCGAAACGCTTGTTTTTGAAATCCCGATCGATAAATCACAGGGTGCGGGCCACTTTTTCGTGTGTTGAGGATGTCTCGAGCGAAACGCTTGCTCCGCAGAGTTTGCCGAGGATGTCTCGAGCGAAACGCTTGTTTTGCAGAGCCGACCGCGACGCGGAAAAGCGCCCCGCGCGAAGGAATTTCGATGATGTCTCGACTAATTCCTTTGTTTTTGTACGATTTCCTGGAATTTTGGCAGGATGTCTCGAGCGAAATGCACGACCCCACCCTAGCACGACCATACCCCAGCACGACCACACCCCAGCACGACCAGACCCCAGCACGACCCCACCCCAGCACGACCCCACCCCAGCACGACCATACCCCAGCACGACCACACCCCAGCACGACCCGACCCCAGCACGACCCTACCCCAGCAAGACCACACCCCAGCACGACCACACCCCAGCACGACCTCACCACAGCACGACCACACCCCAGCACGACCACGCCCCAGCACGACCACGCCCCAGCACGACCACGCCCCAGCACGACCACCCCCCAGCACGACCACCCCCAGCACGACCCACCCCCAGCACGACCACCCCCCAGCACACCACACCCCAGCACGACCACTCCCCAGCACGACACACCCCAGCACGACCACGCAGATGTCTCGAGCGAAATGCACGACCCCACCCTAGCACGACATACCCCAGCACGACCACACCCCAGCACGACCAGACCCCAGCACGACCCCACCCCAGCACGACCCCACCCCAGCACGACCATACCCCAGCACGACCACACCCCAGCACGACCCGACCCCAGCACGACCCTACCCCAGCAAGACCACACCCCAGCACGACCACACCCCAGCACGACCGACCACGCCCCAGCACGACCACGCCCCAGCACGACCACGCCCCAGCACGACCACGCCCCAGCACGACCAGACCAGCACGACCACCCCAGCACGAGCACCCCCCCAGCACGACCACACCCCAGCACGACCACTCCCCAGCACGACCACACCCCAGCACGACCACACCCCAGCACGACCACACCCCAGCACGACCACACCCCAGCACGACCACACCCCAGCACGACCCGATCGATAAATCACAGGGTGCGGAGCACCCCAGCACGAACCCACCCCAGCACGACCCCACCCCAGCACGACCCCACCCCAGCACGACCACGCCCCAGCATGACCACACCCCAGCACGACCACACCCCAGCACGACCACTCCCCAGCACGACCCCACCCCAGCACGACCCCACCCTAGCACGACCACACCCCAGCACGACCACACCCCAGCACGACCCCACCCCAGCACGATCACACCCCAGCACGACCCCACCCCAGCAAGACCACACCCCAGCACGACCGCACCCCAGCACGACCTTACCACAGCACGACCACACCCCAGCACGACCACGCCCCAGCACGACCACGCCCCAGCACGACCACGCCCCAGCACGACCACGCCCCAGCACGACCACGCCCCAGCACGACCACGCCCCAGCACACACCCCCAGCACGACCACCCCCCCAGCACGACCACCCCCCAGCACGACCACCCCCCAGCACGACCACACCCCAGCACGACCACTCCCCAGCACGACCACACCGCCTTGGTTGAGTGGTTGCCTGTCGTCGTGGAATGTTTCGTGGGGTGTCTCGTGGAATGTTTCGCGGGGTGTCTCGTGAAATGTTTCGTGAGGTGTCTCGTGGAATGTTTCGTGAGGTGTCTCGTGGGCTGTTTCGTGAGGTGTCTCGTGGGATGTTTCGTGAGGTGTTGCCCAGTTGGGTATCATGAAAACGTGTCCATGCTCCACATGTCTATATCCCTTTCCGGGTTCGTGGGTCCATCATGTTTACATTGGGTTTTCGCCATTGGGTTTGGGAGATTGAACTTCGTCCCGTTGTATAAAATCGATCAGTGGCATGCCGCCGCCGCGCGCGCGCGACATTTCGTCCCGTTGTATAAAACCTATCAGCGGCATGCCGCCGCCGCGCGCTTGGCATTTTTCATTCAGTGTCGTATATCCACATTGGGATGTTCCCGTCTTCCGATCATAGTGAATTTTTACATGGGGTTTTCGCCATTGGGTTTTGGAGTTCAACATCGCGCCCGTTGTAAACAATTTACCAGCGGCGTGCCGCATTTGCGTATTCAGTGCCGCTTCGTAACCCAGACAAGGTGCTCGGTGCGCAGGGAGTGGTCCCTGATCGCAGTCTTTATCCACGCTGGGGTCTCAGGGCGTGGCAGGCGTGGCCTGACGCCAGAGGGGGTGCGCAGGAATCTGCCCCTCCGCGCAGGGCGCCAGGGCGGTCGCGGGGACGTCTCCAGCGATCCAGTTTGCCACGCTTCCCGTTTGTTTTCTATAGGCGCACTACAGCGCTGGGGGAAGCCATGTTGTAAACTGTCTCCCCATATATATATATATATATATACATAGATATATATATGTGTATATATTTAGTCATTAGTGCACCGCGCATGTATTGTCGGTGCGGAGCAGAACGCGCCCGCCGCCCAGGTCAGCCGCCTGGTCCTGCGCGCATTTGACGGTGACTCACAGCTGTGTGTAATTGACATCAAATTTTTCTGGCAGAACGTACCCACCCCGGGCGGGCGAGGCGGGCCGCTTGACGGACGCAACCACGCGGGAATGGCACGAATGCACGACCAGCCCTTCTCCCTCGCAGCGTCTCTCCACGAAACGAATCGAACCGACTGGAGCAAGCTGGCCCCCAGGTGCCATGCTCTGGCCCCAAGTGGAGCTGGCCTGCCAGACAATGTAACGTTCGCGTCGGCGGCGCTGCCAATTCCACCGACGCCCAATGCAAGCTTTTGCGACTGAGTTCAGACAGCTGCACTGTTGGGTTGGCCTGCGGCGACCAGCTCCCGCGCTGAGCACGCGCCCGCCGCTGTGAGGTCAGCCTGCGCAGGAGGCAGTCGACGCCGGGCTTGGGGATGCGGCTCGTCCATGTGGGAGGCCAGCCTCGCTGCTGATGTGAGCTCTTTTGCCCGGAGTGCGCGGGCGCTGTCACCAGCCAAAACGCCAGCGAACACAGCGAACAGTGCGTTTTGGTGCACATCTCCCCCGACGCACTAAAACCGACAGAACAGGATCGAACATCCATCCAATCCAACGCTGCCGCGTGGACAGCGGGCGAACGCCGGTCGGCTTGCTGTTCGCAGGGGCGCCGACGTCTGTGACGAAGTCTGCCTGCGGCTTTATGGAGATTGGTCCAAGCTTTTTCCAGCGTAGTGCCCACGCCGAACATATCGCCCACGAAATCGAGCAGCTCAGCTCCTCGCGTAGCGCGGAGCAAACGCAGGATTTTTTGATGTTGGAATGATTCAAGATTGGAGCAGGCGCCAAACCGAATGGAAGGAGGAGGGGGAGGAGGAGGAGGAGCAGGAGCATGAGCAGGAGGAGGAGGGGCAGGAGGGCGATGTTGGTAGGAAGGACGAGGCGGAGGGCGAGGTTGCGAGAGTTTCTGCGGCGCGTGTCTGTTGGCAGTGGCCGCCCTGGCCCTGGCCTGGGCGGCCGCCGGCGAGAGCTCCCTCCCGTCCCACCCGACGATGGCCCCCGACCGTCCCCTCCGCCACGCCTGAAATGGGTGCGGAAAGAATGGGTACAATGCCCAACAGCAGTTCCTGTTCATTTTGAACAGGGCCCGCTGTCCGCGCCGCCGCGGCCTGTGTCCATTCGAGGCAGAAGGCCGCCCGCCCAGCAGCGGCCGCTGTCGGTTTGGGACAACATTTGTTGTTAGGCACTGTACCCATTCTTTCCGCACCCATCTCGGGAGGAGGAGGAGGAGGAGGAGGAGGAGGAGGAGGAGGAGGAGGAGGAGGAGGAGGAGGAGGAGGAGGAACAAGAGCAAGGATGTGCAGCAGGTTGGTGGTGCGAGAAGCGGGCGGGCCACTGAAAGGGGGCAGCGCGGGCGGCCGTGCAGAGGGAGAGGGGGGAGGCTGGGCGAGGCGGCTCGCGGCTCTCGGCCCCCCGGCCGTTGCCGCCCGGCCGCCGGGGAGCGGCCTCGGTTGCCCCACGATGGCCGCTTCCCCGCGCGTGCCCCCACGGGCTCCCCGCCCCTCCTCGGGGCAGGCGGCCGCTCGGGGCGCGGTCGTCGTGCCGCCGATGGGCCAGGGGGGCGGGGGGGGGTCGTGAAGGGGGGGGGGGGGGGGGGCGCCCGCGGAGAGGTCGTGAGCTACAACTCCGCCATGAGCGCGTGCGAGCGCGGCGGCTTCTGGGAGCAGGCGCTGGAGCTGTTCGACGAGATGCAGTCCGAGGGCCACGAGGAGGGGGGCCCGCCGGACGGCGGCGGGGGGCGGGGGGCGGGGGGGCGCTTCTCACGTGGGGGGCGCCTCTCGTGTGTTCCCTGGACGTGAGTGGCGGGGAGGCAGGATGTTGGCGGTGGCTGCGTCCAGGGCGGCCCGTGTCCCGGGGGCAGGGCGCCGCGCCGGCGGGTGCTGCGGCCTGGGGGCTCGTGCCTTCTGGCTGGCGGCTGCGGGTGCAGGAGGGGTGAGAGGGGGAGGGGGGAGGAGGGAGGGTGGAGGGCAAGCGAGGTGCGCTCGCGTCATATCTGACGTCCTGCCCCTCCCTCCCATCCCTCACCATGGCGTAGAGATCCTCTCTATTCGCATAGTCGGATGGCGAGCAAGGCAATGTTCGCGAGAGGGTACGCGATGAATGGTAGAGCACGGCATGGCATGGCGTAGAAGAGCACGGCAGAGCGTAGCATGCCATAGCATGGCGTGGCATTGCGCAGTCAAGCATTGCATCACAAAGCATCGCAACGCGAAGCATTACAACACAACACCGCACATCATGTCATGGCATGGCGCCAGGTTCCAGAGGGTAAGTGAATCGTCTTCGAGAGGTCTGGGCCGGTCTGGAGTCGTGGCCCCATTTCTAGCTCCTTGGGCTCCCCGAAAAGCTCCACACAAGGCGGGGCTGATCGAGAGCACCCGCTGGCTCTGCTTTCAACATCGCCTTCTCAAAGCAGAAAGGGGGCTCCCGCTTGATACTTCCCGAAAGCGACGACGCCCCAAAGTGGGGGGTTTCTGCGGCCCAAACATCAACGATTCGACAGCGAATGCGAAGTCACTTCCAATAGTTTCTTCGGGGGGCCATTTTCTAGATTTTCCCGGAAAGGGCTTAGGCCCAGGGATCTCTTTTAGTGGGTTTACCCCCGGGTCTGACGGGAAGAGGGCCGGCGGATTTCTTTTGCGATAAACAACGGGTGGGAAGAGGGCCGGCGAATTACAATTTCAGGATGTCCCTAGCGAAACGCTTGTTTTTCAGAATTTGTTGAGGATGTCTCGAGCGAAACGCTTGTTTTGCGTTATAGCTTGTCCTCTCCTGGGGACCTGAATTCAGAGGATCTCTCAAGTGAAATGCTTGTTTTCACGTGCCCAGGTCTTGAGGATGTCTCGAGCGAGACGCTTGGTTTCACGCCTCCAGGTTGTCCAGACAGATGTCTAGCATGAGGATTTGTTGAGGATGTCTCGAACCAGAGGCTTGTTTTCACGTGTCCAGGTCGCCCGGGCGGATGTCTAGCATGAGGATGTGTCGAGAAAGTCTCGATCGAGACGCTTGTTTGCACGTGTCCAGGTGGCCCAGGCGGATGTCTAGCATGAGGATGTGCTGAGAACGTCTTGAGCGAAACGCGTGTTTTTACGTGTCCAGGTCGCCCAGGCACAGCACAGCCCTCGGCACGGTACATCAATATCGATACCCCTAGCATTGCAGTCTGGCATGTTGCCTGGCACGTTCCGCGGAGCGTCCCGTGGCGAGTCCCCCTGGCACGTCGCGCGGTGCACGTCCATCGGCACGTTCCGTAGCGCGTCCCCTCGGCACGTCCCGCGGTGCGTCCCGTGGCACGTCCCCTGGCACGTCGCCTGGCGCGTCCCTTGGGACGTTCCGCGACGCGTCCTCCTTGCATGTCCCCCTGTCCATTAGCTCTGGGGCAGCTACTATGTGCTGAGGCAGCTCGAGCTTAAGATCCAGATCAGTTCGGTCAGGACTCGGGTGCAAAGGAGGACTCGATCCACAACGCTATAGAGCACAATCGCGGCATGGCACATCGCAGTTCAGCACAGCGCAGCACAGCACAGGCCTCGGCACGGTACATCAAGATCGATACATTCAGCATTGCAACCTGGCACGTTCCGTGGCGCGTCCTGTGGAGAGTCCCCCTGGCACGTCGCGCGGCGCGTCTCCTGGCACGTCCATAGGCACGTCCATTGGCAGTTTCCGTAGCGCGTCCCCTCGGCACGTCCCGCGGTGCGTCTTCGTGGCACGTCCCTTGGCACGTCGCCTGGCGCGTCCCTTGGGACGTTCCGCGGCGCGTCCTCCTGGCATGTTCCCCTGTCCATTAGCTCTGGGGCAGCTACTATGTGCTGAGGCAGCTCGAGCTTAAGATCCAGATCAGTTCGGTCAGGACTCGGGTGCAAAGGAGGACTTGATCCACAATGCTATAGAGCACAATCGCGGCATGGCACATCGCAGTTCAGCATCAGCACTGCGCAGCACAGCACAGCCCTCGGCACGGTACATAAATATCGATACATTCAGCATTGCATTTGCCCGTCGCCCAATCAGGTGTCTGTGAAACGTTGCCATGCCTTACATTCCTCTATTCCTTTCCGGGTTCGTGGGTCGATCGTGTTTGGGGGACCGACAACGCCCGCGCTGCAGCGGGAGCACGATTTGGAACAACCAGAGGCGCAGAAATGGGGCCAGCGCTTCAGCGGGAGTAACAGTTTGAAACAACACCCAGGCGAAAACCCAACTCCCCGGAATCGTGTGTGTAAACAAACGGTACGCGGAGGGGGGCCAGATATTTTCCGGACGTCATCAGGGGAGAGGAGAGTAGTATTCATCTTGTGTAATTGTGGAGGGGGGATGAGGGAGGATCCGACGAAGGCGTCTATCCACCACCACCGTGCCAGGCCAGGGCCATTCTGGGCCCTAGGATGCTGCACAGACCCTCCTGGCCTCAGCCAGGAGGGCGTATACACCATGCCAGGACCAGGATGGCCCTGGCGTGGCACGTGGTGGTGTATAGATGCCTTCTGCTTAGAGGAGGTGGGAGGGAGGGGGATGGTGCAAGCCAGGTGTGCTAGCGTCACATCTGACGGCCTGCCCCTTCCTCACATCCCTGACCATGGCGTAGATATCCTACCTATTCGCTCAGTCGGATTTCGAGCAGGGCAATGATGCCAAGAGGGTACGCGATGGATGGAAAAGCATGGCGTAGAAGAGCACGGCAGAGCATAGCACGTCATAGCATGGCGTGGCATGGCGTAGTGAAGCATTGCATGACAAAGCAGAACCGCGCAACGCATGGCATCACAGCGGTGCACAACACAGCATCGCATTGGATGCCGTGGCATGGGACCGATGGAGGCCAGGACCGACGAAAATGAGACCAGCGCTGTGGCGGGAACACGTTTTCGAAGGACCAGAGCGCGGGAACGAGGCCAGGACCGAAAACGGGAATGAGGCCACCGCTGCAGCGGGAGCACGATTTGGAAGGACCGAAGCATTGGAACGAGGCCAGCGCTACAGCGACAGCGCTACTGGGAAGAACCGAACACGCCAGTGCTGCTGCTGCAACACGATTTGGAACAACCCGAGGCGTGGAAACGAGGCCAGCGTTTCAGCGGGAGCACGATTTTGAATGACCGAAGCGCGGAAATGAGGGCGGCGCTGCAGCGGGAGGACGATTTTGGAAGAACCAGACACGACCGGACTGAAAAAAACACAGGAAAAACCAAATAATGAAATTTTGTGTGTGGAAAACAATACGCGGAAAGGACGGGGCACTCTCAGGACAGAGTCAGGGGAGAGAGGAGAATCGTATTCATTTTGTGTAATTGTGGAGGGAGGAGGCGGTTGGGGGTCGGGGTCTTTGTGCGTAAGTGAGAACACTAGCGATGCGAGTCGAACACGGAACCACGAACGCTTGCGAGCGAGCTTTTCGGTCTTGCTCAAAGCCTTCGGCTATCTGTCTGACTTGATCCGGTTTAAATACTCGCTTCGATTCGCGCTTGGGGTCTCGAGACAACATTGGCCAAGGTTCCTGATCATACTACACGCATGAACTTCACAGCTCGCACACAATCACAGTTTCTAATCTCGGTGCAGACGTATTCGCAGCCCCCCGCTATGTGCAACTTAACCACCTCAGCCACTCGCTGTCCAGCCACTCGCTCCGAGTGACTTGCGAGGCTGAGCTGCAACAGGCCTTACGCCTCTTGCTGCAATCCTCGATGGCGTGGGTGCCGGCGAAGACTTTCACTGTGGGGGAGCAGGGGGGGGGAGGAGGAGGTGTCTCCTTTCTCCTCAGACCCTGCTATTTGGCCAGCTCCGTCTCGGCGTCCATCGCGTCGATCGTGGCGCTCTGACCAGCGTGCGCCTGATCTGGTGGGCCTCCGCCTCGACCTTCCTGACATGAGAACTGTCCGTCCGCGACACCCTTGCGGCCTGCGCCGCAATGCTTGCGAGATCGTCCGCTGCAGCGTTCCCCACCACGACGTGACCTGGCGCTCGACCTGCAGCAACATCATCCTCTGTAAGGTGTGAGCTGGTCCGCAGCACCACGAAGGACCCATGATCACGATCACCGAGTGCACCTCCGATGCGATGCCATACATCAGCGCCTTCACCTGATGGCCTCTCCACCGAAACTGGTACCAGCCATCAGAGACCATGCTATTGTCGGTGACAAGGTAGGTGAGCACTCTCGAATACACGATGGCAACCAGCATGCCGAAGCGCTCGCCTATCGGTACACTCTGCCATGCACCCAGAAGGCTGCCCGTGACACTGGACTCCAGGGCAAACGGTTCGAAAGAGGTCTGACTTGAGCGATTGCCACTCCGACTCTCCTGAAACCTGCGTCCGCCGACGCCGGGCCGCCAATGGGATCCGCAACCAACCACAGTGGTCTGGTGGCCGTCCAGTGACCGAATGACATGTGATGTGCGCTTCTGGCAACCCTGCCTGGTACTTGCCATTCTTCATGCTCTGCTGGTGCCGGCACGCACCTCCGTCCATTGTCAGGAGCGAAAGAAGGACGTACATGTACATGAATCCGCGCTAGTTTCGAAAGCAGCATTGCACAAATGTTCATATAACGCGGCTGGTCTCGCCGCGAATCGAGGGGCCGTGTTCATGTACATAGCTGGGCGCGTACGTCCTTTGTGGGCTCCCTACATTGAGAAGAAGGGATCATTCCCCGCTGCCAGAAGCACTGCTCACTCTGGTGCCGAGAGATCGCCCGCCCGAGGAGGTCCTGCGGTCGAGCATGCGCGGGAGGCCCTTCGTGCTTGCTACGCTTTTGCCCTCGAC
>CAUYUJ010015769.1:0-22500 GCA_963575745.1 Prorocentrum cordatum | reverse complement strand
GCGGCGGGTGCGCCTGGGCCGTTGTCTCCCGCAGAGAGGAAGCGGTCCGCGACGGCATGCTGCTTGTCCGCGGCTGCTCACGGGAGTGGCAGTCCGGCACGTAGTGCCCGGAGACGAAGCGGGCCTTTGCACGGGGCTGGGACGAGAATCAGTCCGTTCTAGAGCGTTCCAGGACGCTCTCAGAGCGTCCCAGAACGCTCTGAGAAGGCCGCGGGCGCCCGAGACATCCTCCAGAGCCGCCGCATCTCAGAGATTCTCGATTTATTCTCACCCGATTTCGGTCCTCGTCCTGGCTTCGTCCTTTGGCGGCGCGCAGAGGGGGGCAGGGGGAGGGTGGAAGGCTTCTTACAAGTACCCCTGCTTCTCAGAAGGCGCGGGCCTGGTCTACAGATGCAAGGCCGGCGCCTTTTGAGAAACAACCTCCTTCTAAGAATCCTTCCCCCCTCCCCCTCCCCCCTTGTGCGCGCCGCCAGGTTCAGGTCGGACATGTCTACAGGCGGATTCTGGAAGAGAAGCGAAACAAATCGTCAAACAGTATTCGAGAAGGTGCAAAAATGACGGACCAATCGTCCCCAGACTGCTCGTGGACTATTTTGGAGCCTCCCCCCGCAGAGGGACCTGCCCGACGCATCCCCTGGGCGCGCGCCGCCAGGTCCTGGAGGAGCGGGCCCTGCCCTGGCCGCCCGCCGCGGCGGCGCGGCGGGCGCAGTGCGGGCGGCGGCGGGCGAGGGGCGGCGATGCCCCGAGGGCCAGAGCTCGTGGCTCACGGCGCGGCTGCAGTGCGCGCGGGTGTCTAATCCAAGGAGGAGGCGGAGGCGGAGGAGGAGGAGGAGGAGGAGGAGGAGGAGGAGGCGGAGGAGGAGGAGCAGGCGGAGGAGGAGGAGGAGGAGGAGGAGGAGGAGGAGGAGGAGGAGGAGGAGGAGGAGGAGGCGGAGGAGGGGGTGTGCGGTCCTGGCGCCCTGGTGTGACTCGGGTGCACCGTGCCGCCCTGGCGTCCCCCGAGGCGTGGCCGACCCTCGACCCCGGAGGGGTGCGGCGCACGGTCCTCGGCCCTCGGAGCCGAGAGGGTGGTGATGCACCGGGCTGCGCCGGGGCGGGGCATCTCGGGAGTCCAGGCACGGTTGAAGGGGCCCCAGGACACACAAATAAATACACACAAATCAAAATATTTCTGATATTTTCATATATTTTCGGGGTTTCTGTGCTCCCCCCACTTCCCATATTTTCCCATATTTTCTGGGGAATCGGGGATTAATTGTGTCTGTGTGTTTCTTTTACTCCTGAACGGTGCGGTGGAGGCCCACGCCAAGAAGCACAGAGGCACCCTGCTTGCCCCCAGGGTGCCGCGGGTTTCTTGGGTGTCGATGGTTCTGCCGTGGAAAGCGCGACGTTCCCGCGCCAAAGCCGATGGACGTCCTGGGTTCTCTCAGGGTTGGGTTTCTCGTGGAAGGTTTCTCGTGGACTGGCCTCCACAGTACACACAGAGTGGCCAGATAGCAACCTGGCGGCTGCCGTCCCCAGCTCCCGCGACTGGCAGACGGCGCTCCAGCTGTTCTTCGAGATGCTGGGGAAGACGCTGGTGCCCGACGAAGTCGGCTACAGTGCGCGCGGGGGGGAGGACGGGCCGCGAGCGCGGCTCGGGTCGGACGAACGGGGGGTAGGGTTAGGTCGGGCATGTCTCACTACAGGCGGATTCTGGAGGACGTATATGATACAGTCGAACATATTCAATCAACTCACCAAAGAAATAGCCGACAAGATCGTCCCCACATCATTTTCTTGACTATGTTTGAACATCCCTCCTGTAGACGGACGTGCCCAGCTGAAGGGTAGCAGCAGCTGCATGCAATGCAGCCAGCTGCATGCAGCGCAGCTGCATGCAAGCGTGCATGCAATGCAATGCAGCCAGCTGCCAGCTGCAAGCCAGCTGCAGTCCAGCTGCAGTGCATGCAATGCAATGCAATACAGCTGCAATCCAGCCAGCTGCATGCATGCAACGCCATGCAGACAGCTGCATGCAATGCAAGTTGAGCCTACGGAGCCAGCTGCATGCAGCAGGCTTCGGCCCCGCCGCGTGGCGGGCTTCCCTCGATGGGCCTGCGCCGCTGGCGCTGGGGAGGCGCCAGGGAAACCATCCTCAGGGGGACACAACACATAGACGGGCGTGTCCCTCTACAGGAGGGATATTCATAAATAGCAAAAAAATCGTATGGGGGCGATTTTTTGAGTAGTTTTGGACAATTTTTGAGTCTTTTCTGGGTATTCTTTTTTTTCCGTCCAAAGCCCGCCCATAGGGGGACACGCCCGACCTAACACAAGTGATCGTTTTCTTATTCATTGTTTTGCCGATCGGCGCGGGCCCTCGCACCGTCCTTCCCCCCGTCCCACCGTGTAGTAGATCTTGACTGTTTTGGGCGCCTGTTTTAGGCAGGTGGAGCCTCCTCCGTAGGACGCACTGCTGCAAATGGTCGCATTAAGCAGAGGTCCGGAGCCAGACCCCCCTGCACCCTCCTTCCGCCCAATGTCGAAACGCCGAATAAGAAAACGTCCATGAGTGAATCGTCGACCTCCAGGACAATATGGGACGCTATGGGAAGTGGGGGGCGAAGACTAAAGCCCTGAAAATATGGGAAAATCTGGGGGATCCTGGGATTTGTGTGTATTTATTTGTGTGTCCCTGGTTCCCTTTACCTTTGCTTGAGCCGACTCGCTGACCCCCGCGTTCCATCTCCCCCTTTTCTCGGCCACGCGCAGAGGGGGGCAGGGGGCGGGTGGAGGGCTTCGTAGAAGCACCACTGCTTCTTAGAAGGCGCGGGCCTTGTCGATAGATGTAGGGCCGGCGCCTTCTAAGAAGCAGAGTCCTTCTAAGAAGCCTTTCCCCCTCCCCTTGCCCCCTTGTGCGCGCCGCCAACCCTGTTCGTCCGACCCGAGAGGTGGAGTGGGCGGGCGGGAGCGTGGCGTCGGCGACTGGTGGAGCGGCAGGCTGGACGCAGGGCAGGGCCCGGTTGGGGAGGGAGGGCTGGGTGGGAGGGCCAGGGGGAGGGGAGGAGGATGGGAGGGGAATGGGAGGGATGGAGAAGGAGGAGGAGAAGGATGCAAAAGGAGGGGGCAGGGGAGGATGCTGCTGCTGATGATGGTGGTGGTGGCGACGGTGATGATGATGATGATGATGATGATGATGATGATGATGATGATGATGATGATGATGATGATGATGATGATGATGATGATGATGATGATGATGACCCTGATGATGATGATGATGATGATGATGATGATGATTCTGATTATGCTGCTGCTGATGATGATGATGGTCAGGATGGAGTGATGATGCTGATGGTGATGCTGCTGATGATGATGATGGTGATGATCATGGTGACGATGATGAGGATGATGATGATAATGATGCGGAGCAGGAGCAGGAGGAGGAGGAGGAATAGGAGAAGGGGTTGGAGGCTGATGATGATGTTGATGATGAGCAGGTTGAGATGGAGGACGATGTAAGATGAGGGAGCAAGGGGGATGATGCTGACGATGAGGCTGATGGTCATGCTGGTTGTGGTGATGATGCTGATGATGATGATGATGATGATGATGGTAGTATTGATGATGGTCATGGTGCTGCTGCTGATGATGATGGTGATGTTGCTGTTGATGGTGATGATGCTGATGATGCCGATGATACTGGTGAAGTTGATGCTACTGATGATGTTGTTGATGATGGTGATGATGATAATGCTGTGATCTGGAATACGACGATGATGACCATAACGATGATGATGCTGATGATGATGATGATGATGCTCATGATGATGATGATGATGCTGATGCTGATGCTGATGACACTGATGATGATGAGGATGATGATGATGCTGATGATGATGATCATGTCGATGATGATGATGATGAGGAGGATGATGATGATGATGATAATGATTCTGCTGCTGCTGATGATGACGATGCTGCTGATGATGACCATGATCATGATGATGACTACGATGACGAGGGTGATGATAATGCTGATGCTGATGCTGGCGACGACGATTATGCTGATTATGATGATGATGACCCTGATGATGATGATGATGATGATGATGATGATGATGATGCTGTTGATGCCGATGCGGATGATGATAACGAATACGACGACGACGATGATGATGCGGATGCTGATATTGATGATGATGGTGACGATAACCACGCCGTCGAGGGCGACGACGATGATGATGCTGATTCTGATGATGCTGATGATGATGACGATGCTGATATTGATGATGGTGATGATGATGCTGCTGCTGGTGATGATGATGAAGCTGCTGATGATGATGTTGATGGGGATGATGATTACGACGATGATGATGATGCTGCTGATGCTGATGTGATGATGATGACGATTAGGCGAATACTAATGATGCTGATGATGATAATGCTGATGATGGTGATGCTGCTGCTGATGGTGATGATGCTGATGATGCTGGTGACTATGATGATACTGATGATGCTGATTATGATGGTGCTGATGATATTGAAGACGACTATGATGATGGCGATGATGATGATGACGATGATGATGGTGATGATGATTATGCTGATGAGGACATTGATGATGATGCTAATGATGATGGTGATGTTGCTTCTGATGGTGATGACGGTGATGCTGGTGACAATGATACTGATGATGCTGATGATGTTGCTGATGATGATGAAGACGACTATGACGATTGCGATGATGATGATTATGATGATGATGACCACGATGATGATGATGCTGCTGCTGATGATGATGATGGTAATGATGATAATGATGATAATGCTGATGATGATGCCGATGACGATGATGATGGTGATGATGAGGACATTGATGATGATGGTGATGATGATGATGATGATGATGTTGATGATGATGATGCTGATGGTGATACTGATGATGATGCTGATGAGACGATGATGATGATGATGATGATGATGATGATGATGATGATGATGATGATGAGATGATGATGATGATGATGATGATGATGATGATGATGATGATGATGATGATGATGATGATGATGATGATGATGATGATGATGATGATTTCCGATGTTTTCAGGGCGCGGACACCTTGGTGTGTGCGGCCTGTCGTGGGGCCGAGGCCTTATCGGTGCGGGTAGAGAGGCGACCGCCGACGGCGACGTTCGAACGCAGACTCCGCTGGCAGTGCAATGAGACGCTGAACACAACACCGCTTACTGGTTTGCAGGCGGCGGGGGTGAGCGAGGAGGATTTGGGAGCAATCCAAAACATGTATAGGCAGCAGCAAGCATTTGTACAGTTGGACCCAGCAACTCGCAGCAGGTATTTTGACATTTTGCGTGGCGTTCGGCAGGCTGATCCAATGTCACCGGCGCTCTTCACGAACACCGTCTTGAACGCAATGGCAAAACTGAAAAAAAACAGGAAACCAAGTCATATGGGTTCATTGTCGGAAGCAACTTTTTGGGCAAGCGCCGGCTGACATTCATGATGTTCGCCGACGACACTACCTTACTGGCAAATTCCAGACAAGCCCTGGCACAAATGATGGGAGACACCCGTGCGGAATTGGCAAACATTGGGCTGAATCTACACGCCGACAAATGCAGCGTGCAATGCGTGGGGAAGTCCGCTCTGCGCGGGCAGAAGATCAGGTTATGGTGGGAAGAGTATCCAGTTGCCAACTGCACATAGGGATTCAAAGTACTGGGCAGTATAGTAACATTGGATGGAAGCACATCAACAGAATTCGAAGCGCGATTAAGAGCCGGATGGGCGACATTTTACAGATTGTCAACGCTGCTTAGGAAAAAGGGCGCTTCGATGGCAAAGCGTTTGAGTTTGTTCAATTCAACGGTGACAAGAACTGTATTATGGTGTTGTGAGTCCTGGAAGTTGACAACAGCCTAAAAAAGAAAGCCCCGGATCGTCCAAAGGTCGATGTTGCGACGCATGGTGGGGCCCGGAAGACGACCTGAAGAGGGTTATGTATCGTGGATCAGGAGGGCAACGCGGACGGCTGAAG
This sequence comes from Prorocentrum cordatum, assembly GCA_963575745.1. NCBI lineage: Eukaryota > Dinophyceae > Prorocentrales > Prorocentraceae > Prorocentrum > Prorocentrum cordatum. The sequence goes on along the minus strand of CAUYUJ010015769.1, from coordinate 16,457 downwards.
ACAGGGCCTGGAAAGCAGGCGTTGAGTGCTGGACAGAAACGTTCTTAAGAAGCAAATGGCGGCGGGCTGGAAAAATAGTAAACATGACACCCGAAAGGTGGGCGAAAAAGACAGCCGAGTGGAGAAATGCAGATTGGTGGTCGCAGCAATCAAAGAGAACAGCAGCATGCCTGGTTCGGTATCGACCATGGCGGTTTGTGCGATGGGAAGATGACATTTTTTCTTGTGCAAAAGACAAAGGGTGGGATTCGTGGAGCGACATGGCAAATATATCTGAGACTTGGCAGAATTTTGAAGACGATTACGTTCAAAGCATGTGGCGTTGATTCGTTTCTATATACACCGTCTTCGACGTTTCACACCTGATCCCCGGCCTTCCCGGAGGCCAGCGCGTTTGGCGCGCCTGCCGCCCTTGTAGGGTCGCTTGGCGGCGACGGCAGACTCGTTCGTTCGTCAGTTCGTTCGGCCTCGCAGATGGGGTCCGAGTGGATGGGGCGGGGTGATCGCGCCGCACCGCCGACGCATCGGCGGTGCGTCACTGATGTGAAGCCCGATTTTCGTCGCGCTGGGGACGCCGATGCATCGCCACCGTCGCGGATGCATCGTCTATGCATCGGCGATTCGGCGGCGCCATCCGCCGCCATCTTCCGGGTCTGACATCGGAGGCCTCTAGCTTTGGGTTCAGGATGGGCTCTGTTTTCGGGCCATTCCTGGGGCCTGCGGCCCAGCAGGAGCAGAAAAACGCGTAGTTCTGCAAATACCCTTTTATCCTTGCAATTTCGCTGGCAGCTTGAACGTCTACGGCCCTTGCGTCCTTGCCGCGTATATATATATATGTATGTATGTATATGTATTTGTGTATATATATATATGTATATATGATCCTGTCGCGCTGTAGGTCTGGGAGCAGATGTGTGACCGATGCTTGTCGTGGATGGATCACCCCTTTCATTCTTCATTCGGTGTTCCTCATGATACCACGATGGCTGTAGTGGTTTCGTAACGTGCACTGGCGAGAAACCGGCCGTATTCTGATACATTCAAATAGCGCATAGCACGCCCCTGTTCTCAGGAGGCGAGCTCCGCACGGGGCCACCAAGCGTGCGAGGGGTGTGCCGAAATGAGGCGCCGCCGCCTTTCATTCGACCCCAATGGACCCGTCGGTGGAGCGGTCTACGGGGCAGTGAAACGTGTGAAGGGTGTGCCTAGATGAGAGGATGACTCTATACGGGCATCCTCACTGGGACCATAGGTGGAGCTCCTTATGGAGCCACGCGGCGTGTGACCAGTGCGCCAAACATGCAGTGGTCACGCCATGCGGGCGCCCTCCCCCGGGGCCGTAGGTGGAGCTCCCGATAGGGCCACGACGGGTTTGAGGGACGTGCCCACGGATCGGAGGGTTCCAGATGGGGCTTTTGGGGAGGGGGTTTTCCAGAGAGCCCCCCAGGGGCCTCGGAACCTTGTCAAAATAGGGGGTGCCCCGGGGGGACACCTCCTGGAAAGCCTCCTCCCCCCAAACCCCCTTCGGAACCCTCCGGACGTGAGGCGATCACGCCACACGGACGCATGGGTAGGGCCGTACGTGGAGCTTCCCTTCTGGCCACGAGGCGTGAGAGGGGAGTGCCCAAGCGAGGCGGTCACGCCACGCGGGCTCCGCCGCTGGGGCCGCAGGGTGGAGCTTCCTCTGGGGCAATTGGGGCGCGTGGGTGGTCGTCCGAATGGGAGGCGGGTGCGCCACATGGGCGTCGTCACTGAGGGATTCTTCTTCTCCTCCTCCTCCTCCTCCTCCTCCTCCTCCTCCTCCTCCTCCATCCTCCTCCTCCTCCTCCTCATCCCCCAGGGTGGGTGCCGATCGCAGCCCTGCGGCCCGAAGGGTGCGTCGGCGAGGGTTTCGCCAGGCACCCCTCGGGCCCGTAGGTGGAGTTGCCAACGGGGCCACGAAACGCGTGAGGGGTGTGCCGACTGTGGGGCGGGTGCGCCACATGAGCGCCCTCACCGGGGCCGTACGTGGAGCCCCACGAGGCGTGTGACGGTCTGCTGGCTCGGGGGCGGGTGTGCCACATGAACGCCCTCACATCTGCCGCAAGTGGAGCTCTCTACGAGGTCACGAAGCGTGTGATGGGTGTGTCGCGATAAGGTGGTGTGCGCAAGAAAGAGAACAATCATGTGGATGATGATGAGAACGAGGAGGTTGAGGAGGAAGGGGGTAATGGGAATGAGGTGGGGCGCGGTGCTGCGGATTCAGATCGAGGACCCAACGGCCGTGATGGAACATGGCGCTCTTCGTAGCCTATGGGGTTTTACATGGTTTTATGTAGCCTGTGTTGCTCGTGGCTGCGTGGCCTTTCAGACGCCCTTACCGAGGCCTCTTTGATGAAGCTCCCTGTGGGGCCGCGAACCGTATTTGTGTGTGTGAGTGTGTGTGTGTGTGTGTGATTGTGTGTGTGTGTGTGTGCGTGAGAGAGGGGTGTGCCGAATTTGGAGCGACTGCGCCATGTGAGCGCCCTCACTGGCCCTAGAAGGATCTAGGACTGTGTGAGGGTTTTGCTGGAACGAGGAGGCTCCGCCATACAAACGTCCTCGCTGGGCCCGTCGATGGAGCTTCCTCTTGGGGCACGAAGCGTGTGAGGGGTGTGCCGACATGATGTGGCTCCGGCACGTGAATGCCTTCGCTGGGCCCGTCGATTAAGCTCTCTATGGGGACACTAAAAGTGAGCGGTGTGCCGAAGTGATGCGGCCTTGCCACACAAATGTCCTCCCTTGGCTCGTCGGTGGAGCCCCCCTATGTGTCACGAAACGAGTGAGGGGTGTGCCGAAATGCGGCTCGACAGATGGTGAGGAGGAGATGGCTGATGATGATGACGGCGATGATGATGCTGCTGCTGATGATGCTGATGATGCTGATGATGCTGTTGATGATGATGACGATGATGATAATGACGACGTCGACGACGATGGCGATGATGATGCTGATGCTGATGGCGATTATGCTGATGATGATGCTGCTGCTGATGATGCGGATGCTACTGCTGATGCTGAGCTTGCTGAGGCTGACGATGATGGTGATGATGATCATGCTTATGATAATGCTGATGAGGCTGATGATGATGATGACGATGATGATGATGATGATGATGATGATGATGATGATGATAATGATGGTGGGTGATGGGATGCTGGATGATGGTGCTGATGATGATGATGATGTTGATGCTGCTCATTTGCGTCAGGATGCTGCTGCTGCTGATGATGCTAATATTGACGATTATGCTCATGATCACGATAGTGATGCTGATGCTTATGACGATGACGATGATGCTGATTATGGTGATGCTGATGCTGCTGCTGCCGACGGTGGCGATGGCGATGGCGATGATGCTGCCGATGATGACATTATGATGACGATGTGATGACAATGCTGATGATGCTGATGATGCTGTTGATGCTGATGATGGTGATGATGATGACGATGATGATGATAATGCTGAAGTTGATGATGATGCTGATGATGATGATTCTGATGATGATGATGATGATGATGATGATGATGATGGTGGTGGTGGTGGTGATGCTGATGATGATGACGATGATGATGATGCTGATGATAATGATGATCATGATGATGACGCAGCTGATGATTATGATGGTGATGGGATGATGCTGATGATGATGATGATGATGCGGCTGCTACTGCTGATGCTGCGCATGCGGAGGCTGACGATGATGATGATGATGATGATGATGATGATGATGATGATGAGGATGATCACGCTTGTTTTGATGCGGATGAGGCTGGTGAGGATGATGTGAGTGAGGATCATGTTTTTTTTACCAAGTTGCTGCGGATGATGATGAGTATGACGGTGCTGATGATTCTGAGTATGATGCTGACGTTGTTGACGATGACGATGCTGTTGATGTTGTTGACGCTGATGGCGATGACGATGTCGGCGATGACGATGCTGTTGATGATGATGATGCAGATAATGCCGATGATGACGATGCTGATGCTGCTGATGATGATGATAATGACGCTGCTGATTAGTATGATAATGCTGATGATCATTCTGATGATGCTGAAGGTGCTGACGATTCTGATCGGGATGATGATGACGATGATGATGATGATGATAAGGATGATGATGCTGATGATGATGATGCTGATGATGATGATGATGCTGATGATGATGTTGATGCTGATGCTGATTTTGATGGTGATGCTGATACTGATGATGATGCGGATGCTACTGCTGATGCCAACCATGCTGAGGCGGACGACGATGATGGTGACGCTGATCATGCTGATGCTTGCGCTGATGCGATTGATAATGATGATGATGATGATGATGATGATGATGATGATGATGATGATGATGATGATGCCGATGTGAGTGAGGGTCATGATGATGCGGCGGCTGGTGGTGTTGATGCTGATGATGCTGATGATGATGGATATGGCGATGCTGATGATACTAATTATGATGCTGCTGCTGATGCTGCTTATGCTGCTGGTGCTGGCGATGACGATGACGGTGATGATGATGCTGGCTATGCTGATGGTGATGCTGCGGTGCTGCTGATGATGATGATGATGATGATGATGATGATGACGCTGATGATTACGATACCGATGATGATGCTGATGATGATGATGATGATGATGATGATGATGATGATGATGATGAGTGACGATTCATGATAGTGTTGATTCTCATGATGATGTTCATGTGCATGTCGTTTTTGAAAATGGTGATGGTGTGATGGAGGACCATGCCGATGATACTGATGATGCTGATTATGATGACGGTGGTGTTGATGATGATGATGATGATGATGCTGATGCTGATTCTGCTGCTGCTGATTATGGCACTGCTGACGTTTATGATCATGATGATGATGCCGCTGCTAATTCTGACGATGATACTGATGATGCTGATGCTGACGACGATGACGATGACGATGATGATGCGATGCTGCTGCTGCTGATGATGATGATGATGGCGATGATGATGCTGCTCTTGATGATAATGCTGATGCTGTAAGGCTGACGGTCATGATGGTGATGAAGATCATGCTGATGTGAATGATGATGGCGATGATGGCGATGATGATGATGACGATGATGATGATGATGATGATGATGATGATGATGATGGTGATGGTGATGATGATGATGATGATGATGATGATGATGATGATGATGTCGATGTTTATGATGATGATGATGATGATGATGATGATGATGATGATGATGATGATGATGATGATGATGATGATGATTCTGATTGGCTTTGGGATGCGGTGGAATACGATGCACGATTGTGTTGCTACTGGTGGTGATGGTGATGGTGATGATGGTGATGATTATGATGCTGCTGCTGCTGATGATGATGATGTCGACGATGGTGTGAGTTAGGATCATGCTGATACTGATAATGCTGATGATGCTGCTGATGATGATGATGTCGATGCTGATGACGCTGATTACGATGATGATGTTGCCGATGATGATGATGATGATGATGTTGATGATGATGATGATGATGATGATGATGGTGGTGATGCTGCTTATGCTGATGCTGCTGACGATGACGACGTCGATGACGACGTCGACGACGATGACGATGCCGTTGACGATGATACTGATGACGCTGATTGTGGTGATGATGATGATTCTGATGATGTTGATGATAATGATTCTGGTGACGATGCTGATGGTGCTGATGATGGGGATGCTGCAGAGTATCTGGATTATGCTGGTAATGATGATGGTGATGATGATGAGGATACTGCTGATTGATGATGATGATGATGATGATGATGATGATGATGATGATGATGATGATGATGATGATGATGATGATGATGATGCTGATGATGATGATGATGATGATGATGATGATGATGATGATGATGATGATGATGACGATGATGGGATGATGATGCTGATGCTGATGCTACTGCGCATCTAAGCATGCTGAGGCTGACGATGCTGATAGCGATGATGCGCTTGCTGATGTTTATGCGAAGGAGGCTGATACGAACGATGATGTTGATGATGATACTGATGATGCTGCTGATGACAAAGACGATGATGATGATGATGATGATGATGATGATGATGATGATGATGATGATGATGATGATGATGATGATGATGGTGATGGTGATGATGATGATGATGATGATGATGATGATGATGATGAGGATAATGATGATACTGATGATGCGAAAGAGCGTGTTCTACCGCTGCTGGCGGAAAAACGGGGGGTGGTCACTACTGGTTCGAACCCCTCCCCCCCCCTCCTGAAAACCGGGGGGGGTCACTACCGGTTCGAACCCCTCCCCCCCCCCCAGTTCATCATGAAAAGGGGGGGGGGTCACTACCGGTTCGAACCCTCCCCCCCCCCCGCTCCCTCCTCGAAAACCGAGGGGGGGTGCGGACAGTGGTGGGGACGGTGGTGGTGCGGACAGTGGTGAGGGGACAGCGGAGCGGGGCAGTGGTGGGGACAGTGGGACAGTGGTGGGGACTGTAGCGGTGGGGACACTGGTGAGGACAATGGTGGGAACAGTGGGGACAGTGGACAGTGGTGGGGACGGTAATGGTGTGGGGACAGGGAGAGGTAAAAACAGTGGGACAGTGGAGGGTACAGTGGTGGTGGGGACAGTGGTGAAGGCGGTGGCGAGGACGGCGGTGGGGCAATGGGACAGAGGTACAGTGGGGACAGTGGTGGGGACAGTGGGGACAGTGGTGGGAACAGTGGGACAGCTCAGTGGGACAGCGGAGGAGTCAGTGGGACAGTGGGGACAGTGGGGATAGTCGGGCAGTGGTTGGGGCCGTGAAGAAAGTGGGGAGAGTGGAACCGTGGTGGGAACAGTGGTGGGGACAGTGGGGACAGTGCGACAGTGGTGGGAACACTGGTGGGAACAGTAGGGACGGTGGTGTAACCAGTGGGGACAGTGGTGTTCAGGACAGTGGTGCTGGGAACAACAGTGGGGGATGTGGCGCGGACGGTGGTAGGGACTGGGAGTCGTTGCTGGCGGTGAGTGGGGGGGGTGGGGAGGGGTTCGAACTGGTAGTGACCCCCCCTCCGGTTTTCGAGGGGGTAGGGGGGGTTCGAACCGGTAGTGACCCCCCCGCGGCTTTTGGGGGGGTTTTGCCGGGGGAGGGGAGAGGTGGGGGGGGGTCCAGCAGGGTGGGGAGGATTTTCGGAGGGGGGGGGGGGGAACCCTGGGGTCCAGAGGAAGAGGGGGGCAATTTTCCACAGTAAAGCGGCGTTGGATCACGCTCTCTCGATGAAGCTGATGATGATGATGCTGATGATGACGATGATGACGATGATGATAATGATGATGATGATGATGATGATGATGCTGATGATGATGATGATGATGATACGGATGGTACTGATGATGGTGATACTGATGATGATACTGATGATGATGGTGATGCTGATGCTGATGATGATGATGCTGTTGATGATGATTGGGTTTGGTATGGGTACGTATCTGATGATTACGATGGTTCTGCTGATGATGTGGATGGCGATGATGAGGATGACGATGATGCTGCTGATGATTATGACGATGCTGATGGGGGCTGGTGGCAATGATGATGACGGTGGGTCTGATGAGTCTGATGGTGATGATGATGATGATGATGATGATGATGACGACGATGATGATGATGCTGAAACTGATGTTGACGATGCTTGTGCGAAGGAGGAGGACGACGGGGAGGAGGCGGAGCAAGAGGAGACCGCAGAGGTGGTGATAGGGAAGGGGCAGACGAAGAGGATTGGAGGAAGATGCAGATAATGCTATTGACGATGATTGCGATGTCGATGATGGTGTCGCTGCTGCTGATGAGGAACATGCTAGTATCGATGTCAATGCCGATGCTGATGGCGATGCTGATATGATAGTGATGATGATGCTGATGTTGCCGCCGACGACGGCGATGCTGATGCTGCTGATGATGATGATGTTGCTGATGATGCCGATGATGATGCTGATGGTGATACTGCTGCTGAGGATGATCATGACGACGATGGTGGTCCTGATTATGATGATGACGATGATGCTGACGATGATGTTGACGCTGTGGAGGGTGACCACGCTGATAATTATAATGATGACGATGACGACGCCGATCATGATGATGAGATGATAACGCTGATGATGCTGATGATGATGATGGCAATGATAGTGGAGGCGGTAGTGACGATGATGATGATGATGATGATGATGATGATGATGATGATGATGATGATGATGATGATGATGATGATGATGATGATATGAAGGAGGTGGATGCTGCTGCTGTCGATGCTGATGTTGATGATGATGCTGATGAAGATGATCATGACGACGATGATGACGATAATGCTGATGCTGGTGATGATGGTGGTGGTGATGCTGATGATGATGATGCTGATGATACTGATGATACTAATGCTGATGCTGATGCTGATGCTGATGCTGATGCTGATGCTGATGCTGCGGATGCTGATGTTGATGTTGCTGATGATGATGATGATCATGACAACGATGATGACGACAATGCTGCTGCTGCATCTCCGGATGATGATGATGATGATGATGATGATGATGATAATGATCATGACAACGATGATGACGAGAATGCTGATGCTGATGATGGTGAGGACAATGATGAGGATCATGATGATGAGGTTGACGATGATGATAATGATGATGATGATGACGATGACGCTGTGGATGGTGATCACGCTGATACTGATAATGATGTCGATGACGACGACGATCATGATGAGATGATAACGCTGATGATGATGCTGCTGATGATGATGGTGATGACAATTATGATGGTGGTGGTTGTGACGATGATGATTATATGGAGGATGTGGATGCTGTTGCTGCGGATGCTGATGCTGATGTTGATGTTGATGATGGTGATGCTGTTGCTGCTGTTGCTGATGATGATCATGACGACGATGATGACGATAATGCTGCTGCTGCTGCTGCTGCTGCTGATGATGATGATGATGATGGTGATGGTGATGGTGGTGGTGATGATGGTGATGATGATGATGATGATGATGATGATGATGATGATGATGATGATGATGCTGCTGATGATGATGATGATGATGATGATGATGATGATGATGATGATGATGATGATGATGATGATGATGATGATGATGACGATGATGCTGCTGCTGCTGCTGACGAGGAGGTGAAGGCAGAGGAGGAGGATGAGGAGGATGACATTGATATCGTGATGAGAAGGCGACGGATGAGGCGCAGGAGGAGGAGGATGAGGAGGAGCAGGAGTAGGAGGATGGGGATGGGAAGTAATTGGGTGAGGGGGATGGAGGAGGACGAGATGAGGCGGACGAGGGGGACGCAGTAGATGTGGACGGAGGGTGTTGCGGATTCAAAACCAGGACCTCTAAACCAGGAGATCTGTGAAAAGCAGTATGACCAACAGCAATATTATACCAGAGAACATCCCCAATCAGTGCATGGTTTGAAAATTAGTGATGTGGATGTTGAAATCTATTGTGATATTGAAAGTGAGATCGATAGTGGCATCGATAGTGGGGACGATAAGATCGGTCGTGAGACCGATAGTAAAGTCGATCCAGTGAGATGGATAGTGAGATCGACCGTGAGATCGCTCGTGCGATCTATAGTGAGATCTACAGTGAGATCCACAGTGAGATCATTTGTGAGATCGATTGCGAGATCGATAGAGAGGTGGGCAATGAGATCGATGGTGAGACCGATAAATAATGAGATCGACCAGGAACTCGGGAACCCAGACACCCAGGAACCCCGCCGCCCACCGAAATCGGCGCGGAACCAGCAACCGGGAACCTGGGAACCCAGAAGCGGGAATCCGGGAACCCAGCCGCCCTTCGAAATCGGCCGAGAATTTCCGCCAAATTTTCCATTACACCAGAAGGAAAACCCAACCAGTGGATGGTTTGAAAATGAGTGATATGTATATTGAGATCGATAGTGGGATCGATAGTGGGGACGATAGGATCGGTCGTGAGACCGATAGTTAAGGCGATTCAGTGAGATGGGTACTGAGATCGACCGTGAGATCGCTCGTGCGATCTATATTAAGATCTACAGTGAAATCGATAGTGAGATCGACTGTGACATCGATCGTGAGATCGGTCGAGAGGTGGGCGATGTGATCGATGGTGAGACCGATCGATTAGGAGATCGGCCAGGAACTCGGGAACCCAGACACCCGGGAACCCTGCCGCCCACCGCAATCGGCCCGGAACCAGCAAGCGCGAACCCGGGATCACTGGAAGGGGGAAGCCGGGAACGGTCGCCAAATCTGTCAACATCAGCCAGGACCCCTTCAGTGCAAGCACTGATTGTCACCACCCACCAAACCACCCCAACCCAACCCGAGGGCCCCAATTTGCCCTCCATTTCCAGTTGGGGGGGGGGTCGGGGAACGTCGAGAAAACACACATGAACCCCGTACCCCCCCCAACCCGAAATTCGGGTCTTCGGGTTGGGTTGGGGTGGTTTGGTAGGTAGTCAGATTGGGAACTAAGACGAGTAATCAGAGGCATAAGAGCAGTGGAGTGGCAGCATCAGCAGCACTGACATGGACGTTCCGAGGCTGCGCGGAGTTCTCGGAGTTGCGTTGGACCATCCTCCCAGGGCGGCGCCTCCGAGGCCGCCATGCGAAAGAACTCCGATCTAGCAAATCTTGGGAGGGGGGTCTGCGCCGATCCAAGGAATCTGCGTGGTCCTGCGAACGTTTGAACTCATGCAGGTTTGCCGTCGTTTGTGTGCAGTCCCCCCTCTCCTCGTGCATTGCCGAGCAGCGTCCGTGCACCTGCTGTGGGATCGCGAGTCTCTTGGTTCTTCTCTTCCTCCTACTTTTCCTCATCCGCTTACGTCGTACCAGCCGTCTTCAGCTATTTTCTCCAAATAGGCTTGCCCTGTAGGAGTTCTAACTCAAACCCTACTAATTGGTCCGTTGCCCCCCCTACTTCGTATGCCCCCCCTAATTCCTATGGCTATGCCTATGCCTATGCCTATGCCTATGCCTCCCCCCTATTTCCAATGGCCCCCCCATCTATTTCCAATGGCGAGTCCTATGGATTCCTGTGGATTCCTGTGAGTCGCTTGCCCTTGCTTGCTCTTGCGTGCTCTTACTTGCTTGCTCTTGTGGTTTGCTCTCGCTTGCTTGCTCTTGCTTGCCCTCGCTTGCTTGCACTTGATCGCTGGCTCTTGCTTGCTTGTTATTGCTCGCTTGCGCTTGCTTGCTTCCGCTTGCTTGCTTGCGCTTGCTTGATTTTGCTGCTCCCGTCCTCCTCCCGTCCTGCTCCCGTCCTCCTTTCGTCCTCCTCCCATCCTTCTCTCGTCCTCCTCCTGTCCTATCTATTTGGAGTCAACGCTGGCTGATGTTATCGTCTTGCTTCTCTGACTGTTCTTCTTGTGTCCCCTGTCGCCCGCCGAACATCCAAGGTACTGCCATCAGCGCGGTCTCACGTGATGGCCCTTTGGAGTGGCCGCTGCGGCTGCTGCGTACCATGGAACAAGATGGCCTAAGGCCCCTCCTGGTTGCGCTTTGTATGGACGGTTCATCCACGTATAGCTTCCGTCTTCTCGTCCCCTCCGCTTCCGGCCCATCGCCACGCTTTGCCCACAACCATGTCGACAGGAATGCATCATGGGAAACGATGCCTTTTTGCACGCGGCTTCGGTTTGGTGTGTGCCATGTGGACCTCATGAGCAACTTCAGGAGCAGTGGCCGCATTTGAAACGACACGCACTCCTTGTCGCGATGCCTGCGTTGTAGCAGGAAGGGGGAGTAAAAGGAGGAAGTGTCTGAAGGCGTGCGCGAGAGAGAATACGAGGGAGTAGTAGTAGTAGTAGTAGTAGTAGTAGTAGTAGTAGTAGTAGTAGTCGTAGTCGTAGTCGTAGTAGTAGGAGTAGTAGTAGTAGTAGTAGTAGTAGTAGTAGTAGTACCCAACGGTGCGTTAGGGGACCCCCGCAAATCATCCACTTTTGCTTTGACCGATGCCGCAGGGATTTAAACGAAGAAGTTCGTTCATATGTTGATGTAGATGTTGACCCTGTGTTGTTGCAATAACGTTTGCAATCGAACACGTCGCAATCAAAACAATAAGAAGCCAACACACTCAAAAACAATAAGGAAAGCTCACAATCAAAAACAGTAAGAAATCAACGCAATCAAAAACAATAAGAAACAAACACAATCAAAAACAATAAGGAAAGCACACAATCAAAAACAATGAGAAGCCTTCACAATCAAAAACAATAAGAAATCAACACAATCAAAAGCAATAAGAGAACCATTCAATCAAAAACAATAAGAAAACCTTACAATGGAAAACAATAACAAAAAAGACAATTAAAAGCAATAAGAAAACGTCTTGGGACCACGATCCCTGTGAGGGTTCAAAAAATCTAAAAACATCAAAAAAAATCAAATAAAACTTGTGAGGGCCCCAAAAAATTCAAAAATCAATGGTTTTCGGGTCTTCGAACTCCCTCCGGCCCCCTCCCAGCCCGTCCCAGGCAGCCTGGAGACCCGAAAACCATTGATTTTTGTTTTTTTTGGAACCCTCACAGGTTTTTTTTTTTTTTTTTTTTTTTTTTTTTTTTTTTTGTTTTTGTTGATTTTTTGGAACCCTCACAGGGATCGCGATTCCAAGACGTTTTCTCACAATCAAAAGCAATAAGAGAAACATACAATCAAAAACAATAAGAAAAGCTTACACTGGAAAACAATAACAAAAAAGACAATTAAAAACAATAAGAAAACGTCTTGGGACCACGATCCCTGTGAGGGTTCCAAAAAATCAGAAAAATAAAAAAAACAATAAAACCCGTGAGGGTCCCCAAAAATCTAAAAATCAATGGTTTTCGGGTCTTCGAACTCCCTCCGGCCCCCTTTCAGCCCGTTCCAGGCAGCCTGGAGACCCGAAAACCATTGATTTTTAGATTTTTCGGAACCCTCACAGGTTTTATTGGAATTAGTTTGGGTTTTTTTTGGTTTTTTTGGAACCCTCACAGGGATCGTGATTCCAAGACGTTTTCTTATTGTTTTTCATTGTCTTTTTGGTTATTGTTTTCCTTTGTAAGGTTTTCTTATCGTTTTCGATTGTATGGTTCTCTTATTGCTCTTGATTGTGTTGATTTCTTATTGCTTTTGATTGTGTTGATTTCTTATTGTTTTTGATTGTGAGGGTTTCTTATTGTTTTCCATTGTAAGGTTTTCTTATTGCTTTCCATTGTAATGTTTTCTTATTGTATTCGTTTGTACGGTTTTCTTATTGTTGTTCATTGTAATATTTTCTTATTGTTTTTGATTGTATGGTTTTCTTATTGTTTTTGGTTGTGTTGGTTTCCGCAGAGCCTCCACACGAAGAAGGGCCGCAAGAAGAATCCGATGATTGAGACCTACGTCAACGAGTGGGTGTGGCGACACAACCACCGCGAGGGCAACGGCTTCAAGATGGTGGGGGCTCTCTTCAAGGACTGAGTGGTGCTGTGATGCGACTCTGCGCCCGTCGGGAATGCGGGCTCTTTCCAGCTGGCGAGATAGTCGGGGTCTCCGCCCACTCGTGTGCGTCAAAGGCCGCCTGCAACTCCGCCTCCGCCTGCACCTCCGCCTGCGCCTCCGCCTGCGTCTGGGCCTGCGTCTGGGCCTGCGTCTGCGCCTGCGTCTGCGCCTGCGTCTGGGCCTGCGTCTGGGCCTGCTGCTGCTGCTGCTGCTGCTGTTGCTGCTGCTGCTGCGCCTCTGCGTGCGCCTGCAGCTCGGTCGCGTCGGTGTCTGCCGCAGCCGCGCCCGTCCCCACCTGGGCGGAGGGGGGCGCTCCGAGGCGAACCTAGCTGCTACGACAGCGAAGCCGACATCATCATCGTCACCGTCACCGTCACCATTGCATATCCATCGCCATCGCCATCACCGCCATCATCGAAACTGCGGAAACACCGTTAGGAAATTGGATGCGCTTTGGACGCGGGTCGGACGCGTCCAATTTGCGTCCAGCCCGCATCCGTTTTGCGAGTTGACGATGTGTTGAGTGCGGGGGAACGCTAGCTCACAGCGAGGATTTAACAGCATGATGTAACGACTGATGGTGTTGTCTTCCTCCTTATCCTTGGTGTCGTGCCGCCTTCTCATCCTCGCCGTGAGCCAGCGTTCCCCCATCGCTCTCAAAATTGCTTCCACTCGCAAATTGGGTGCGGGTTGGGCGCGAATTGGACGCGCCCAACCCGCATCCAAAGCGCATCCAACTTCCTAACGGTGCTTCCGCAGTCGCCCCTTCGACGTGTTCTCCTCCTGCGCTTCCTTCCTCCTCCTCCTCCTCCTCCTCGTCCTTGTCCTCCTGCTATTCCCTTCCATCGCATGTCGCCTCCTCGAGTTCCTTCCAATTCCCACCATCTGTTATTCGATCCTCATCGTTGTCTCCCTCCTCATTCGTTCGCCATCGACCTGCGTCGCCTCCTCCTCGTCCGACGTGCGCGGCGTCTCCGGGGCGCCTAGCAGCGCCCGCGCCTTGGAGGAGGAGGAGGAGGAGGGTAAGAGGCTGCGTGGCACCCCGCAGTTGCAGGTACGAGTGAGGGGGGCAGGGGTCGTCGGGAGTCTGCGATGCTCAGACGAAGCCAGCCGCAGGCGCCGATTTTTGCAAACTGGGCAACGAGCCCGCCGCAGGCGCAGTTTCTCGTCAAAGCAAGGCGGGTGGGTCGTTGAGTGGGTCATGCGGTTGGTCGCAGGGTGGGTCGCGGGCGAAGGCGATTGCCAGAACAACAGCAACAACGACAACAACAGCAGCAACAGCAGCAACACCGACACCGACAAAACAACGGCAACGACAACGTAAACAGCAACAGCAGCAACACCAACGCACCGCAACAACGGAAACACAATCCGCACCGCGGAAGCCCGCATCAGCCACGCCCGGCGACAATGAATGACCGTTCGGCCCCCTCATTCTAATTTATTACTTAAGAGAAGGGCCCCGCGCACCATCGGCACCCGCACCGTGAATTCGCGGATGTCCGTGAAACGCGGGGATGGCGCGGGCGCTTTGCCCATGAGGTCCGCCTCGAACCAGATGGAGCTTGCTCGAGGACGAGGATGAGGGGCAACGGATTCGATGAATTCAGAAGCAACGACATGAATCTCGTTGCCCCGTTGCTCCTGAACTCATCGAATCCGAGAAGGGAAACCAACCTATGGCAAGTGTGTATAGTTTCTATGGGGTGTCGATGTGTTTTCGAAGATCCTGGAACCGTAAACAATGTTAATTCAGCTATGTTGTGTAAGGTTCTTATTAACAAAATCATCATGGTCATAAAATAAGATCCTACATACCCGAACTTAAATTAAGATCATGAGGACCTCTGGGGATCGTGATCTTTCGCGATGTTGCAATTGGTTCGTGACATCGGATCTCAGGGAACGGCTCAGGATGAAGAGCCGGTTCTGGGGAAGGGGTTCAAACTTTTGGGGGCCCAGTTGTGAAAAAGGAACGCCGGCGGGAAATTCTTGTCGCTGGAGCGGCGAATGGTTCAGGGGCTTAGTTGCCCTGATACGCCCGCGTTGAAACACAAAACGTACCGCGTTCAAATCGTTTTGGTTGAAGAAAGGCTGCTTGCTGTCTCAACGCCTGTTGGCCCACGTTTTTGTTGGGTTTGGCGCGATCACGCCGTGCCGGGCCTCTGCTACGGGTTGCGTGCTGCGTATCGGGGTAGCCAAGTTCAAGGGTCATTGGCCGAAAGAGGGGGTCAGGAAATATTCGGTCAGGCCAAACTCGGCCGAGCCGGAACTCGGCCAGCTGAAGTCGGCCAGGCTCGGCCCGGGCCGACTCCGGCTCGGCCGAGGTCCAGCCGCCTCGCCGAGATCGGCCAGTCGAGTGCTGCCTGGCAGAGTTCGGCGGGCCGAGCTCGGCCTGGCCGAGCTCTTCGCGGCCGGGTGCGGCGGCTGCCTCCGGGGCCGAGGGAGGCGGCCCCCCGGGCGACGAGGGGCGAGGCGTGGGTGCTCCTCGCGTCCGGGCCGCTCCCCGACCCGCGCCTTGGGCGGTGTGGCATCACGTCCACGATCGTAATGATCACAACGACCAGGCTCGAGCCAGCTTCGCCAGCGAGTGCACACCGAGGCTCCGCAGAGTCCTCAAGCGAGCCTTTCCCATCCCTCGTCGCGTGCCTTCTGTGGGTGCAGCAGGACCTCACAGCGAGGTTTGAGCGCGTAGTAGTAGTAGTAGTAGTAGTAGTAGTAGTAGTAGTAGTAGTAGTAGTAGTAGTAGTAGTAGTAGTAGTAGTAGTAGTAGTAGTAGTAGTAGTAGTGGTAGTAGTCGTAGTAGTAGGGTCGTAGTCGTAGTAGTGGTAGTAGTAGTAGTAGTCGTAGTAGTCGTAGTAGTCGTAGTAGTAGTAGTAGTAGTAGTAGTAGTAGTAGTAGT
>CAUYUJ010015768.1:254618-313977 GCA_963575745.1 Prorocentrum cordatum | reverse complement strand
ACCACGGGTCGCCGCGAGGTAGATGCTGATTATTATGAAGAAGTAGAAGATGATGATGCTGATGATGCTACTGCTGATGATGATGATACTGATTATGGTGATGACGATGGTGATGATAGTGGTGGTGGTGGTGGTGATGTTGGTGATGCTGGTGATGATGATGGCGAGTATGATGATGTCGTGGATGATGCTGAAGATGCTGATGGTGATGCTGCTGATGCTGACGATGATCATGTTGGTGATGATGATGACATGACGATGACGATGTTGATGACGATGATGATGCTGGTGGTGATGGTGATAATGGTTCATGATGGTGATGGTAATGCGGATGGTGATGCTGAGGACGACGATCATGATGCTGATGACGTTGATGATGTTGTTGAGTCTGGTGATGTTGATGATGATGTTGATGGTGATGCTGTTGTTGTTGGTAATGATGATGTTGGTGATGATGATGACATGACGATGACGATGTTGATGACGATGATGATGCTGGTGATGGTGATAATGGTTCATGATGGTGATGGTAATGCGGATGGTGATGCTGAGGACGACGATCATGATGCTGGTGACGTTGATGATGTTGTTGAGTCTGGTGATGTTGATGATGATGTTGATGGTGATGCTGTTGTTGTTGGTAATGATGATGGTGGTGGTGATGATGATGATGATGGTGATGAGGATGATGATGGGAGGAACAATGAGCGCTGAGCACTGCGCGGGGAGGTCAAACGAGTTGCTTCAAGCTTAAACCACAAATCTGGCGAGGGACTCTGCGCAACCCGAGTTCGTGGGGGAGCGGGCTGCCAAAGACGTGGACCCCCCACTGGCAGGACCGGCACTGCCCCCGAACGGCGGCGAGTCCTCGCGGTGCCGCGCAGGCGCACTGGAGGGAACCGCCAGAGGGGGACCGACTCATGACTGGATCCTCGGCCCTTGCTGCTGCCCTCCCCCCCCAACGTGGGACCCTCTTGGGGGACTCCACCGGGGGGATTATCGCCCTGTCTTGGAAAAAATCAACCCCACATTCGTGAACTTGATGCGTCATGCCATAAGGCAGGCTGCAGCATGTACGGGAAGTTTAGGCGATAGCCCCAGTTTGAAAAAGGAGCTGCAAAACACTTTGGAACGTCGAATCGTACCGTTTGAGAACATACCAAGCGAGAGCCGTAGTTGGAAGACGTACTGACCTCCGCTGCAGCTGGATAGAACTTTGCACAATAATATGCGTAGCGCTGCTGCGAGAACAGCATTTGAAAACCACCAGTCGTCCGTCCGCGTAGCTTTTGAACATTTTGACGAGTATGCGCGGCGCGACGTCGAGAGCCGCATTGGTGCAACCATGGGCCCTCTACCCGTGTAACTGTTGGAGTACTTAACGTTACGATGCTCCGTCGTCAGGGAGCCTGAAGCGGAACGCCTGGCCTAACCTTCAGACACGTCTGGTGGGGAGACAGGCGAAATTATGAGAACGAAGAGAATGGCAGACAATGAAGGGGGGAAGAGGACAGAGATGTATACGTATGTATACGTGTGTACACATACATATATACATACATATATATATATACATTCTGTGCTTGTGAGTTTACAGACTAGACCCCCGCGCGCGCTTAGGTTTCAGCCGACTGCGCAGTCGTTGTAAGCAGACCCTGCGCTGATCTGCGAGCCCTAGGATACCCAGGGAGGGGGTTCCCCAGGCAGGGGCCGCTCTCGGCGCGTGCAGGTGCTGGGTCCTCTGGGGGTCGCTGGGCGGTCGCGAAGCCGTGCGAGATCGACGTGCGACGCGTCGGAAGGCCCCGAGTGTTTGCCAGACTGCGCAAATGACGTGACTGCCACGGTGGCCGAGGACGGCCCCGAGGGGCTCCCGGCCGCCAGGCCGTCGCCGCCGCCGCCGCCGTCGCGATGATCGTCGTGGTGGTCGTGGTGGTCGTGGTGGTCGTGGTGGTGGTGGTCGTCGTCTGTGAACGTGAACGGGCGATTGCACGTTCTGGGGCGTGTCTTGCTTGTCCGGGGCCTCCGGGGGCCTCTGGACTTTGGAGATCTGTGGGGCCTCCAGGGCCTCCAGAGGCCTCCTGGGGCTCTCCTGCAACTTCCACACGCCCCGCAGAGAACCCTGGAGGCCCAAAGGAGCGCCAAGGGAGCTCCCAGAGCGGCCCCAGAGCCGCAACAATTTGACAACAATTTGACACAACGCCGTCCTTGACGAGGAAACGGCTTGTGTTGAATTTGTTTTCAATTTGGGGTCCTCTTGGGGCCGTCTCGCCTCGGAGCTCTTATGGGCCGTCTGAGGCGCGTCTAGGGCCGTCTTGGGGTTCTCTTGGGCCGTCTTGGGGCCCTCTTGGGGACCTTCTGGGCCGTCTCGGGGCGGTCTTGGGGCCTCTTGAGGCGTCGTGGAGCGCTGGAGCCTTCGAAAACATACAAAAGCCACAAGGCAACCATTGGTTTTTGCCTCTTGAGGCCCTCTCGGGAGCGCTCGGCGAGCCCTCTTGGGCCGTCCGGGGGCACCTTAGGACGGAAAGCTCGAATTATGTCTTCGGGCTCCTGCGCTCGGGCCCCTCTGGTGCCCCTCTTTAAGCCGGCTTGGGGGCCTCTTGGCCCGTCTTTGGGCCTCTTGGGGGCCTCTTGGGCCGTCTTGAGGCGGTCCGGCCGTCTTGTGCCCCTCTTGGGGCAGTCTTGGGGCCCTCTTGGCCCGTCTTGGGACCTCTTGGGGGCCTCTTGGGCCGTCTTGGGGCGGTCCTGGAGGCCTCTTGGGACGTCGTGGAGCGTCGGAAGCTAGGAAAGCCGAGAATCCCAAAAACATTGAACAACCTAAGGACAATTCATGTGTTTGTCTTTTGGGGCCCTCTGGACAGCGCTCGTCGAGTTCTCTTGGGCCGCCTTGAAGCAATCTGGGGCTGCCCGGAAGCCCCGCGGGAATGTTGGAAGCCTTCTGGTGTCCTTGTGACGCCACTGGAAGCCGTCTGGGCGGTTCTCGGGCCGCTGGAGAGGGTGCCCTGGGAGCCCGGCGCCCCCATGGCGAGTCGGAGCAGCTCGGAGAAGGCCCCCGAACCTGTGCCCCGATATCTAGGTGTGTCTATATATGTATGTATGTATGTATGTATGTATGTATGTATGTATGTATGTATGTATGTATGTATGTATGTATGTTTGTATGTATGTATGTTTGTATGTATGTCTATATGTATGTATGTATGTATGCATGTATGCATGTACGTACGTATGTATGTATGTATGTATGTATGTATGTATGTATGTATATGTATATATATATATATATCAGAGTGAGGGGGCCGAACGGTCATTCACTGTCCCTGGGTGCGTGGCTGAAGTGGAATTCCGCGGTGCGGATTCGTGTTGTTGTTGTTTGTTGTTGTTGTTGTTGTTGTTGTTGTCTGTTGTTGTTGTTGTTGTTTGTTGTTGTTTGTTGTGTGTGTTTGCCTGTCCGTCCCACCCGCACCCCCCCCGCGACCACGCCGCGACGACCCACCCGTAACCCAGCCCGCGACCCTCCGCGACCCCCCGCGACCCACCCTCGCGAACCCACAGCCCGCGCCACCCCGCGACCCACCCCGCGCCCCCCCCAGCCGCCCCCCGCCGCGACCCAGCCACCCGGAACCCAAGCCCCATGACCCACACCGCCGACCCACGCCGCGACACCCCGCGACCCCCCGCGCCCCCCCTCGACCCAACCCGCGATCCGCCCGCGCCCAACCGCGACCCACCCGCGACCCACCCGCGACCCACCCGCGACCCACCCGCGACCCACCCCGCGACCCACCCGCGACCCACCTGCGACCCAAACCACATTCAGAGTACAAACCACATCTTTCGGCGCCTGCGGCGGGCATCTTTTGCGTTCGTTCTAGGTGGAGAGACCGCGGCCCACCCGCGACCACTTTCAGGGTACAAACTAAATGTTTCGGCGCCTGCGGCGGCCATCTTTTGCATTCGTTCCCGGTGGAGAATCCGCGGCCCACCCGCGACCCAAACCACGTTCAGTGTACAAACCAATTTTTTCGGCGCCTGCGGCGGGCTGCTTTTGGAGGAGGAGGAGGAGGAAGAGGAGGAGGAGGAAGAGGAGGAGGAGGAGGGGGAGGAGGAGGAGGAGGAGGAGGAGGAAGAGGAGGAGAAGGAGACGACGACGACGACGTCTACGACGACGACGAAAACGAGGAGGGGGGAGGATCGGGAGGGGGGGAAGAGGAGGACGACGAGGAGGAACATGACGACAATGGGAGGACGATGATGGAAGGACGAGGGGGGGAGAGGGAGGACGAGGAAAAGGAGGAGGAGGAGGAGGAGGCGGAGGAGGAGGAGGAGGAGGGTAGGGAGGTCAAGGAGTGCGGAGGGATGCAGCGCAAGCGCCTCGACAGGGAAGGACGGGCACGGGGTCCGCCTACCCCCCCCCCCCCCCCCGCTTGACGACGCCCGCGTCGCCCGCGCCCGCCCCCTCACTCTTATCCGCAATTGCGGGGTGCTACGTATCAGAGTGAGGGGGGCCGAACGGTCATTCATTGTCCCTGGGTGCGTGGCTGAAGTGCGGATCCGTGGTGAGGATTCTGCTTGTTGTTGTTGTTGTTGCTGTTGTCGTCGTCCCCCCCCGCGACCCAGCCCGCGACCCCCCCGCGACGCACCTCGCGACCCACCCGCGACCCACCCCGCGACCCACCCGCGACCCACCCCGCGACCCGCTCGCGACCCACCTGCGACCAACCCTCGACCCACCCGCGACCCACCCGCGACCCAGCCCGCGACCCACCCGCGACCAACCGTGGACCCACCTGCGACCCACCTGCGATCCAACCCGCGACCCACCTACATAGTTTTAGCAAAAATCGGCGCCTGCGGTGGGCTCGTTGTATAGCTTGAAAAATATTGCACCTGCGGCGGGCTTCTTCAAAGCCTCGCAGACTGCCGACGTCCCCGCCGACCTCTCACTCTTTTCCGCAACTGCGGGGGGCTACGTATTCTACAGATCTGATCAGGGAGAAAAGAAACAGAGAGAGAGAGAGGAACATAACAAAGAGAGAGCGAGACAGAGAGAGAGAGATCTATATATATATATATATATATAGCTAGTGCTGAAAAGGAGGAGGGAGGAGGGGTAGCAAAAAG
Source organism: Prorocentrum cordatum (assembly GCA_963575745.1). NCBI lineage: Eukaryota > Dinophyceae > Prorocentrales > Prorocentraceae > Prorocentrum > Prorocentrum cordatum. The sequence continues at coordinate 308,856 of CAUYUJ010015768.1, read as the reverse complement.
GAGATGGGGCAAGAGATGACGAGAAATCTAGGGAAGGAGGGGGAGGAACGAGGTGGAGGAGGAAAGAGAAGCGAGCGGAGAGAGGCCAAGGAGCAGGATTAGAAGCAAGAGCCAAGGCCGGGCAGACGGTGCGGCAGGTTCCCGATGCAGTGCGGACTCTGGCTTTTGTGGCAGCCCGTCGCTTCAGCAGCTGGTGGGCGTCGATGCGATCACAAGGCTGCGTCCGATGCGGGCACTGGCTGCGCGCAACTGTTCGGACCGAGGAGCCCCCGACGCATTCACAGACCCACCTCGCCAACATCCTCGCGGGTATATCGCAAGACGCTGTTACAACCACGGGCCGCACCGTCTGCCGAGGAGCAGCGGGGGGTGGGAGAGAGGAGGAGCTTTTCACCCAGCCCGCAGCGCCCGCCCCCTGCTCCACTTGTTCGCTTCTTCGCCCAAGTCGGCGCCTGTTTTTGTCTGCGCGTCACGCATGTGACGCGAGGATCTCCGATCCCTGTCCGCGCAACGTCCAAGAGGAGCTTCACCCACCGGTCCGTCCTCCCTCGGGTCTTCCCCTCCCCCACCCTCCATCTACCCTTAGGTCGGGTGTGTCCTCCTACAGGGGGATTTTGGACGAGAAATTAAAACTACCCCACAAATGCCCCCCAAAAAACAAAACATTGTCAGCAAAAAGAATCCCCAGACTATTTTGTTAACCATTTCCGAATATTCCTCCCGTAGGGGGACAGGCCCGACTTGAATCTACCCTCCCTCCCCGTGCCTCCCCTTCCGCCCTGCCTCCCCGCTCCCGCTCCCCCGTTTCCTCCTGCTCCTGGCTCCCTGCCTGCTTCCCGATGGCCTGACAGCTCGTCGGACGCGCCCTTTCCCCCCCCTCCCCAGGGCCGGTCGACCACAGGGGGGGTGGCTCAAACGAGGGTGCCTTGCAGCGGCATGCTGCGGCACACGGCGGGCCTTGTGGTCGAAGAGGGGGTACCCAGAGGCGGGAGTTCCTCCTCCTCCTCCTCCTCCTCCTCCTCCTCCTCCTCCTCCTCCTCCTCCTCCTCCTCCTCTCTCCTCATCCTTTCTGCCCCTCCCCACTTGTTGTCGTCGCCGCCTCCCTCGTCAACGCTCGTAACCGTCGCCCTTCCTCGTCGTCGTCGTCGCCGCCGCTCGTCGTCGCTCGTCGCCGCCGAGGGGAGGGGGCGCAGGGGCGGGCCGAAGGGGGCCCGCGGCGGGCGGCCGGCAGGCGGGGCATAGTCGCGCAGCAGGCGCAGGCGCGGCTGCAGGGAGCGCCCGTCCTCCGCCTGCACCTCGCGGCGACGGGGACGCGCGGCGAGGACGAGAGACGACGGGAGCCAGCGGCCGCGGCGAGCGGGGGCGAGCGGCGCCGGCGGCGGCGAGGACGCTGGCGGCCACGGCGGCGAGGACGCCGCGAGAGCCAGGCGACGACCAGGGGCGACGTCGGCGAGGGCGGCGACGGGTGCGAGGGGCGGGGGGGGGGAAGGAGAGGATTTGGGTGACCCAAGAGGGGGTCCAGCTGCAAAGGGGTGGTGCCATACATGTGGGGCAATTGTATAGCAGCTGCACTGCGCCGGAGACTTGTCTTGCATCGTGTTGCAAATCGATGTGTTGCATGCGACGGCCCAGCAAGACATCTGCGCCCAGGAATGTACTGCACGCCCCAGAGGTATTCCAACTCCACGACTCTCTATATTGCACCAGATCTATTGCGCCACCCCCTTCTTGCTGGACCCCTTTTGGGTCAACCCGAGAAGGGGGCGGGGGAGGGGGACGGGGAGGTGGAGGAAGGCAACCGAGGCAAGCGGCAGGTGCCGAGCGCGACCGGAGAGACGCAGCCCAGAAAGGCACGGGGAGGCGGCGAGTCGGGGCGGAGGCACGGCGAGGACAGAGGAGGCGTGCGGCCAGCAGGGCGACTGGCTGAGAGATCGAACAAAAATATGTCAATACCGCTGCTCTCGGCTACACGTAAGAGCGACCCCAGGCAAAGGGTGACCCTCGGTGCGCGACGTTCGGGGGCCGCGGGGGGGAGGCCGAACTGGATCGCGCAGGCCGCTGCTATCGCATCTCGCTCAGCCATCTGGGGACCCCAGTGAGCCCGCACCAAAGGTAACTCCGGCGAAAGGTCCCTCTTACGTTCAGCCGATGCTCCCAGGATGCCGCCCCGGGTTGCGCTCTGACTCGGATTTTAAAAGGCGGGTCCGGCCGTGGCGGCGGGAGGCTCCCACGAGGCCCACGCAGGCGAAAAAACGAGGGAAAAGGGTACCCTCAGAAAGTCTTTAGCACCCCCCCCCCGCAAGGACGGGCAACGCATTATTTGCCGGGGGCTGACTGAAGTTTGCCGGCGCCCAGAGGTAACCGTCAGGCAATTCTTCCGCCGCCGCCGCCGACGAGCACGAGCACGGGCACGATCACGAGCACGAGAAGGAGGACGCGAACGGGGAAGAGGACGAGGACGAGGACGAGCACGAGGACGAGGACAAGGACGAGCACGAGGACGACTATTACTACTACTGCTGCTACGACGCCTCCTGCCACTGCTCTTACGACGAGCGCCACTGCGACTACGAAAAACGACTTGGAGGCGTGCGAACTTGTACACCAAAAATTGTACGAACAGTCGCTGCATTTCTCTCTCGTGCATGGTCCAAGGAAGGTGATCCGCCTGGAGAAACAAGCACCTGACATAATCCAATACGGCACTCGCTAGTGGGAACATTATTCCGGGGAGGGGAGAGAGGGGACGGGGGGAAAGGAAGATGAATAGGAGGAGGAAAAGAAGGAGGAAGGGGATAGGGGGAGGGGGAGGGGGACAAGCTAGGTGCGCTCGCGTCAACATCTGACATCCTACCCCTCCCTCCCATCCCTTCCCATTGAGCTACTTCATTGTCCTCTCACCGAATCGGGCTTCGCATCTGACCCTGTTACCTAAGAGGGAAAGGAGGAGGACGACGGCGCGATGAAAACGAAGACGACGACGACGAAGACGACGACGACGACGACAACCACGACGACGACGACGACGGCGGCGACGACGACGACGACGACGATGAGGACGACCGGCGACGAAGACGACGACGACGACGACGCGACCGCGCCGGAGCGGCACCCGCGCCAGCTGCCCGCTGCCGTTACGCGCGTCCCCCACCCGGATCTCAAATTTCTGCAGGGGTGAAAGGAGAGTAGCATTCATATTGGGTAATGGTAGAGTGGGTCGGAGCATATCATAGCATGGGGCCGGGGACCGTTGCACTGCAGCGGCATCACGATTTGGAACGACCAGCGGCGCGGAAAATAGGACGAACGCTGCAGCGGGAGCAGCATTCTGAAGGACCGGAAAGACTCGGATTTTCAAAAACATGGATGAAAACCAAACTCCCGGGAATCCTGTGCGGAAAAGGACGCCGCCCAAAAGGGGGGGGGGGGCTTTCTGCGGCCCCAAAAATCAACGAATCGACACCGGATGTGTAATCACCTCCAATGTTTTTGCCGGGGATCATTTTCTAGATTTGGGGCTTCTTAAAAAGGATCGAAAACGTCGGCGCTGCAGCGGGAGCACGTTTTGGAACAACGAGAGGCGCAGAAATTGGGCCAGCGCTGCAGCGGGAGCACGATTCGGAACGAGCGGGAGCGCGGAAATGAGGCCAGCGCTGCAGCGGGAACACGATTCGGAAGGAGCGGGAGCCCGAAAATTAGGCCAGCGCCTCAGCGAGAGCAGCATTTTAGAAAAAAACACAAGCGAAAACCCAACTCCGGGGAATCCTGTGTGTAAAAAAACAGTACGCGGGGGGGTGCCGAACATCTTCCGGACGCCATCAGGGGAAGTGGGAGAGTAGTATTCATATTGTGTAATTGTGGAGGAGGAGGAGGAGGAGGAGGAGGAGGACGAGGAGGAGGAGGAGGAGGAGGAGGTGGAGGAGGAGGAGGATGAGGGAGGGAGGAGAGGGAGGAGGAGGAAGGGGGATGGGAGGGGAGGGGGAGGGGGGAGGGGGAGGAGGGAAGGAGGAGGGGAGGAGGAGGAGGAGGAGGAGGAGGAGGAGGAGGAGGAGGAGGAGGAGGAGGAGGACGGAGGAGGAGGAGGAGGAGGAGAGGAGAGGAGGAGGAGGGGGGAGGGGGATGGGGAGTGGGGGGGGAGGGGAGGAGGGAGGAAGAGAAGGAGAAGAAGGAGGAGGAGGAGGCGGGGAGGGTGAGGGTGAGGGGGAGGAGGGGGAAGAGGAGGAGGAGGAGGAGGAGGATGAGGATGAGGAGGATGAGGAGGAGGAGCGAGATGCGGAGGAAGAGTGGGAGGACCGATCTGGATTATCAATGGGCGGAGGAGGAGGAGCTCCTCTGAGTGGCGGGAGAGAGAGAGAGAGAGAGAGATAGAGAAAGAGAGAGAAAGAGAAAGAGAGAGAGAGAGAGAGAGAGAGAATGAGAGAGAGAGAGAGAGCGAGAGAGAGAGAACGAGAGAAACAGAGAGAGAGAGAGAGAGAGAGAGAGAGAGAGAGAGAGAGAGACAAAGAGGGAGGGGGAAAGACAGGACAGCGGCCGCTCCCCGCGACCACGTGCGTGAAGAGCAGGTCGTCCATGACGCCCAGCGGCTGCAGGCGACCCCGGCGGGTGCCCCCGACGTCCACGCGCCCCGAGCAGCTGATCGTCATGCGCTCCGTGTGCCCCTCGCGGGCGCGCGGGCGCGCCGGCGGAGCGGGAGGGGAGCATACGGGCAGGATGCAAACACTTCGATCCTTGCCCAGGGGGCTCGAGCGCGCCTCCCACCGAGGCCACGCACCCAGGTCGGAGGGACTGGGGCGAGCCCGCATTTGCCGTGCCACGGAAAACAACTATCCCAGCAGCGCTGGAGAAATCGACATCATCATCATCACCACCACCACCATCATCATCATCATCATCACCACCATCGTTATCACCACCACCACCACCATCGTCATCATCATCAACGTCATCAATATCATCATCAGCAGCAGCACCATCATCATCATCAACATCATTACCATCATCCTCATCATCATTACCATCACCATCATCAGCAGCACCATCACCATCATCATCAGCATCCCCGTCATCATCATCACCATCACCCTCACCATCGACATCACCATCACAAGCATCACCATCATCATCAACATCACCATCAACATTATCATCACCATCACCACCATCATCATGACCGTCATCATCATCATCATCATCATCATCATCGTCGTTAGCTGCATCAACATGATCATCGTCATCATCGTCACCATCTTCATCGTCACCATGATCATCATCAGCATCAGCATCTGCATCATCTTGATCATCAACATCATCATTATCGTCGCCATCGTCATCACCATCATCAACAGCATCATCAGTAACATCAACATCGACATCCTCACCATCATCAGCATCATCATCATCATCTTCATCTTGATCTTCACCACCATCATCGCCACCGTCATTTTTATCGTCATCGGCATAGCCATCGTCATCACCATTATGATCATCAACAGCAGCATCAGCAGCAACAGCCGACGGAGCGGGAGGGGAGGATACGGGCAAGATGTATATCCATATCCACTGCATCTTGGAGCTTCGGGCGGTCCCTTCCCCGCATGCCCGAGGCGCAGTGGATATGGATCACAATCGAGGCCCAAACCTCCGACGAAAGGCGTATCTCGCTCGGGCGGTGGCTCTTCGCGCTCGGCCCCGGAGGGTCGGTGAGCGGGCCGCCCCGGAACATGCAGCATAATTCCGGTGCGGCGTTTGCTCTTCCTGGGCGGGCGTGCACGCAGGAGATGCATGCGCACACGTAGGCACGGAGAGAAAAAGAGGAGGAGCATACAGTCATCGGCCTGACCACCTAAGGAACGGTACACAAGGAACGAAGCCCTTTTTTTTTCTCCAAGGAGTAACGCAGAGGGAACGATCAAGAGTGCAGAACGCATAAGGAACGACACATTGCGCATGCAAGCCTAAGGAACGACCGAGCCCCTTTTGAAAAGTAGGTGTTCCTTCTCAAGCCGCTCACTGTACGCACACGTGCGCACGGACAGAATAAGCGCATACGCCACCAAGTTGACCACCCTCAGTGCGAGGAGGTGCAGCTGCGAGGCGGGGAGGCGGGCGGAACCTCGGGGGCCGCGGATGGCAAAGATCACGCACACGGACGCCAGGGGTAGGGCTAGGTCGAGCCTGTCCCCCTACAGGCCGACTTCGAGGAACAAAAACAAAACAGTCAGATAATATTCAAACGTGGACAAGAAGTACTAAAAATATATAGCCCCACGCTATATATATATATATGTATATATATACAATTATAAATATATCATATATAAATGTGTATGCGCACATCTGTCGTGTTTGCCTTGTTTTGATTTTGTTTTTGATATATATATATATACATGTACATATGTAAGCAATGCTTGACTATGCCTCGTGTAGGGGGGCACGCCCGACTTAAGGGTAGGGGCGGCGGGGGGAACTGTCAAGCCTGGCCCTCGAGCCCTCGGGGCTCGAGCGGGCGAGGCCTCCAGACGCCTTGCCGGGGAAGCCAGCGGGAGGCACGGCCGGCCTCGATTGGACAGCACACTCGAGAGGAGACGAGGCACCCCGAGGTGATCAAAACAGATTACCAAAACATCGTCCCCAGGCTATGTTTCTACTGTTTATGTTTGAACACTCCTCCTGTAGAGGGGCACGTCCGACTTAATGATATCCCCCCCCTCCCACAGTCGGCCTCCACTGGACAGGACACTCGAAGAGGACACAAGACCCTTCCGAGGGCCACATCGCCATAGGAAAGTAAGAAGGCACGTGCCGCGAGACACAGGACACAAGGGTACCCTTGAGATGGCAGGGTCGACCTACTGATCCAGGCTGACTGTGTCGACACCGCCACTCCCCGGACCTCTCCCGGGGTGCGTTCTGCCCAGAACTCCGTGGCGAACCCGGCGGCCGCGACGAGGGCCGCCCAGGAGGCCCCCCAAGAGGGGGAAGACGAGGGACGGGTAGCAAGGGTTTCGGTTTTAGGGTTCAGGGTACCTTCAAGCCTTCTCCTCCTCCGACTTCTCTGGGTCTCGGGAAGCCTCTGGAGGCTCCCGGGGAGCTCCGAGGGGTCGGGGTCCGGTGCGGGATTCTACAAACTACCAGGGAGGAAGGACCCCGACCCCCGACGTGATGATTTTTTCATGACGTCGACCCCCAAAAGTCTCGACCCACTCCCCAGGACCAATTTTTCATCCTGGGTCGTTTTTCTATGGTCCCGAGGGCCAGCACGGGCCCCCAGAGGCCGAAATTAGCGAAACATCTCCCGTCAGAGCTACGCCAGCCCCTCTCCAAGGCTCCAGGGAAGGCATCCCCGGAGCAACCTGCTTGAGCAGGCAGCGTGTCACGAGAAGCGTTTTCCTACTCGTTCCCAATACGCGTGCTCGAAGCTTTGCCGCAGGTCCTTTGCAGCTCTCTCGAAGCTCCTTCGAAGCTTGATTTTCGAAGCTTGCAAGCTCCCCAGGCATGCTTTCTAGCGCCCTGGCAAGCATCTCCGCAAAGCTTGCAAGCTTCCTAAGCATGCTTTCCATCGTCCCCGCCGGCGTCTCCCACCTTCCCAAGCTTGCCAGTCCAGGTTTGCCCTTACAACTGCTCCGACCTGGGCAGGTGAGCAAGTCGTAGAACTGCTCCGACCTGAGCAGGTCGTAAAAAAGCTCCAATCAGAACAGGTTCCCGGATAGCTCGTAGAGAGCTACGAAGGCTCATCTTAAGAAGCCGGAGACGCAAGATAGCCCGAGAGGTCGTTTGTGCTTTCGGGAAACATCCCCAGAGAAACTTGCCCGAGATTGTAATGTCTCCCGGCAGGCCTTTCCTAAGCGTTTCCCTATGCGCGTGCCCGGAAGCTCTCCTGAAGGTCCTTCGGAAGCTTTCTCCAGGTCCCTCCAGAGTTCATCGCCAGAGTCAAATCATATTCAAAAATGATCAAAAATAGTGGAACATCGTCCCCAAACTATTTGTAATACTATTTTGGAATATTCCTCCTGTAGAGGGACATGCCCGTCTTACGGGTAGACAAAATACACCCCTGCTTAGGAAACTGTTGGCTAAGAACATGGACTTCACGACAAGCATCTTCTTAGACAGCAGTCCACGTCCAGAGATACGAACATGCGACGACAAACACATCTCCAAGAGAACGCCCAGGGTCCAGTCCAAATTTTGAGGTTCTTGAGTGGAATCTGGAGTCTACAAACGTGGATACTTTTTCTGAAGAACTTTGGTTGGCGAGGTTGCGCTCAAACGATAAGCACGTGCCGATGGATCCTCTTCCCCCGCATCCCAAACCCAGTTTGAGGGGGCGGCCTCGCCAGCGCATCTCTCGGGCCCTACATGCGGCCCGCGCGGAACAACGTGGGCCAAAACTGCTTGCACAGTGGCCTTCCCTGCGGCCCCGGCCAAGCCGCAAGATGGCTCCGAGGTGGTCAGGGGGCCTCCCAGAACGTCCCCCGAGGAGCCTGAGGGCCTGGGAGACCTGGGACCTGGAGTGGTGAGATCCGTGCGTCCCTGCTACAGCGTCTGGACTTGCGGCGCCCGGAACTGGCACTCATACCCCATTGCCACCTTTTTGGGGGGACCTGGGATATCTGGAACGCTGCGATTCCAATACCCCTGCCACGCATCCCGAGAGCCATGGAGTGGTGAGACTCTGGCGACGTTGCCTCACTTCCTGGGAGTGCTCGGTTTCTTTTCCGAAGGAGACTGGAGCGGACTTCAAGACTCAGCAGCACGCGTGCGGGGTACGAGCGAGGAGACGATCTTCATGGGCCGATCTCTGGACTTAGAAGAGATCTGAAACTGTGACACAGGCCTCGGAAGACATCAGCGAACACTCGTGCCACATTCATCCGTCAGTGCCCCCCCACATGATCCATGTGGGCGGTGGGCCGAGTGAGCTGCACCTCGGCCGCAGCCTCCCCCGCGCGTGCCAGCTCTGAGTTTGGGGGAGGGGGGGAATGTCCACGAGCTGTCTCCCTCGACCGTCGCCCAGCGCGCCTGCAGCACTCTCTGGACCCATGGGGAGGGTCGGAGTGGTGAGGATCCCCGCGGAGGCGCCGCGCGCTGAGCACGGACCCCGTGCGCCCACCGTGCTGAGAACGGAGCCCGGCCGACCGCCGCTGCCCCGGAACCTGGGACGCAGCGTCCTCCCGTGGGCGCGCGCGGGAGTCAGCGGAGGGCCCCCGGGGGGGGAGTGAGCAGGGGTGGCAGGGCCCGGGTTGGCGCTTGCGCGACGAGACCCGTGCGCGCGCGCGTCTCTCGCTCGGTTATCCGGGTTTTTGGGCAGCAACAGTTTCCCGTCCCCGAGGGTCTCTCCGCTCTCCGGGTTCTGAGCGCCTCCCAGCGGCCGTCGAGCTCCGCATCGCGCGGTTTCCTTCTCAGAAGGTTTGGAAGACCTCTGGCCTTCTGGCTGGTTCTCCAAGCCTGCCCCGCTGGCACGGACAGCCTCTCGGGAGGCCAGAGGCCTTCTGAGAAGCCCCGCCGCCCTCTGAGAAGGCCTCCTCCTTCTCACTTCCCTCCCTCGTTCGCCGACGGGGGACGCATCTGGAGCGGGTGGGGAGGCACCGTTGCCCGCTGCAACGGTTTTGTGCTGATGCCGCAGAGCCCGGCGCCCTGGGCAGAACGGATCGACAGCGCATCTTGGAAGACGATGCGTTCACAAATACCTTGCGACAAAAACGGGCTATTCGATGCAGCCTGATAAAAAAAAAACTCAAAAAAACAACAAAAAGGTCCTTGTGTTGACCTTGGACGCGCAATCATCAAGCGGGCACGCACGGAATGCGCCAGGAACGGCCTGAGGCACGCCATCGTCTGGGTCTGGGGCGCACCATCCTCGGACGAGGGAACACCCCGCGTCGGGGGCAGGCGACCCACAACAAGTGAAACACTTTGCGGAAACAATACTTGGCCAACGCTAGAAACCAACAGCGAGACGATGTCCGGGAGAAACCATACCTCAAAATGGACTTGGTGTACGTGTACATGAATTTGCCAGTGGCGTACCCTCGTACCCAATCCATCCGACACTTATTTTACAATCAATGGTTCCCTCCGAACGGGTTAATGATGCGACATGGGAGATGGTATGTCGTGATCGTAGAGGTCATAGGCGCTGCTCGACGTGGCAAATTTGATTCGAAGGCAAGACTGAAGGGTATGACATGGAGGGGGCAGAGTCGGAAGGACAACTATGGCCATAAGAACAATAGACTTACAGTACTCCTCATCATCCATCTCCCCCGCATGTGCACGAGAGGTTCCCTGCTGCAAAACACTCGCTCGACGTCGGATGACAAGCACCGCTGTCAAGTTAAACGGGTAACTTGAGCTGAACGCTTATCCATTCACTCTCATGTTCCTCCTCCGCCGCCCTCCGCCCGGCCTCCATGGAGCTTACGCAAGCGGCGACAGTTGCTTTGTTGGCAGCCCCGAAGGAGGGCCAGGTCCCATGTGGGTATCTGTACCTCCACGGAGCTCACGCAAGTGGCGACAATCCCACCAGCTCTTTGGGCGACAGGTGGTCTAAGGGTGATCTCTTTTTCCTTCCACATCCCCTCTTCCCTTTGGGGAGGGGAACGCTCCCCCTCCCCTCTCTTTTTTTTTTTTGACCGATTTGTCAGAGGGTCCTTTTTCGGCCAGTGGGAGGGCCAATGGGGGGGACCGATTTGTCAGAGAGTCCTTTTTCGGCCAGTGGGAGGGCCAATTTTTGACACCCCCAAGGCCCCTCACGAGGACTACACTCCGCTCGTTAAAAATAGAATCGGTGAAACTAGGTCTCGGCTAAACTAGATCGGAAGTTTCGGTCCCCGACTTCTGCAATTCCGAAAACTAGATCGGCCCGCTTGCATTTTCATTTCCCATGCATTAAAATACTCTCCGCTTTCCTTTCCATTCGGGCGCTCCCACATACGCGTGCACGTAATGTGGCGGTCGGCTCGGCTGCGCTGAATTCGATCCGACCAGGCTCCATATACACACGGGTCATTCAAGGGTCGGTCTGCACGGTCAATCCTGCAGGTCACTCCGGGACTGACCCAGGCTGGCCCCAGACTGGACTGACCCCGGACAGACCCTGGACAGACCTCAGGCAAACCCCGGATCCGACCCTGGACCAACCCCGGACTGACCCGGCCCAGACGGACCCCGCACGGAGCGCAGACTGGCCCCGGACTGACTGACCCCGGACTGACCCCGGACTGACCCCGGACTGACCCCGGACTGACCCCGGACACTGACCCCGGACACTGACCCCGGACACTGACCCCGGACACTGACCCCGGACACTGACCCCGGACTGACCCCGGACTGACCCCGGACTGACCCCGGACTGACCCCGGACTGACCCCGGACTGACCCCGGACTGACCCCGGACTGACCCCGGACTGACCCCGGACTGACCCCGGACTGACCCCGGACTGACCCCGGACTGACCCCGGACTGACCCCGGACTGACCCCGGACTGACCCCGGACTGACCCCGGACTGACCCCGGACCCCGGACTGACCCCGGACTGACCCCGGACTGACCCCGGACTGACCCCGGACTGACCCCGGACTGACTGACCCCGGACTGGTGGGGCGGTGGCTCGATCATGCATTTCCACACTTATGATAATGGTTTACGAACCATTATCATACGTGTGGCCTTAGCTTGAGACCGCATCTGAAACCATTTCCATACTGCTTGGCGCCTGAAACAAACTTGGACAGGAGGAGGAGGAGGAGGAGGAGGAAGAGGAGAAAGGAGGAGGAGAGGGAGGAGGAGGGGGGAGGAGGAGGGGGAGGAGGGGGATGATGTGGGAGACGGGGGAGGAGGAGGGAGCGGAGGAGGATGAGGAGGAGGGGAAGGAGATCGAGGAGGAGGATCACATTGGGCACGGCGCGATAACATAGTATAGCAATAGCAGTAGCCATAGCCATAGCATCGCATAGCATAGCACAGCTCAGCATAGCATAGCATTGCATAGCATAGTATAGCATAGCATGTCATAACATAGATCCGCGCGGCGGATAGCATAGCATAGCATAGCATCGCATACTATAGCAATAGTTCTAACAACACTGTGGCGATACAAAAAGTGCCAGATTCGTATCGCTGGTGCTGCGGTGGTTTGAACAGTTTGAAAGATCACACGCCTAGAGACCCACAAGGGGTCGGCGGATCGCTTTTGCATCGTTGTACATATATATACATATATATATATATACACACGTGTATATAAATATGTATATATATGTGAAGTTGCTCTGCAATGGCGTCAATCATGGTCGCAGTGTTGTTGCATGCGCCTCCTCCCTCCTTTTCTTCCATCGCGATGTTGTCTCGAGGTCTTTGAGGGATGGTCAGCCGAAGCCCCTGCACCCTCTAGAGCCCTCCGCTGTTTGACCTACACATACTGCACATTGGTCAGAGGTGTGCATGGCAGATAAATTCGGCGCGCCGAAGCCGAACGCGAACCAGAGATCCGATGTTGTGCTAAAGACGAGCCAGCAGGTAGCAGCATCCATGGTGAAATACGGTGTTGTTGACAAGCCAGTTCACGTGGACCCGAATGAATTTGGCGCTGACCCCCAGAACCGCAGTGGCGCCACCCCTAACATTCAGGTGATCAGGAACACGATTGTGGCAGGCATCCAGCAGCACGGATTCGACCCGAACCGCCCGTTGCCAGGCATCGCGCGTGTGTACACGAGCCCAGAGAAGGTCAAAGCCCTCATCACACACAATCAGACGTTCACCAATGGCGACGGTCGCTACCCACCAGTGTACCAGGACAGTACCCTCCTTCTACTCCTCCCTCCTACTTCTCCTCCTCCTCCTTCTCCTCCTCTTTCTCCTCCTCCTCCTTCTCCTCCTCCCTCCTCCTCCTTCTCCTCATCCTCATATTCCCTCCCTCGTATCCCCTCCACCACCTCCTCTTCCTCCCCCCCAGTTTCCTCTTCCTCTTCCTCCTTTCGTTTCGGAACGTTCATTTCGGCACACGCCCCTGACACGGCTCGTAGCCCCATAGAGAGATCTAAGAACATGTTAGTTGTTTCAATCCCCCAGGACAAGATGAACAAGGGCGCCCTCGCTGGGACACACTTGGTTTTTTCCCTGCGCTTGCTCAAGCGAGGCGTGGAGTTCGAACCGAGCCCCGACGACAAGGCGCTCGCTGATGCGATCACCAAGGGCCACGTCTGGTGGCTCGTTAACGAGGCCATGCCAGACACAGAGGCAGTCATGATATCAGAGTGGCGCAATTCGGACAACAACACGTCGCAGGTGAAACACGAGATTGAGCACATACGCGGATTGCAACGCATTTGCTTACGAGAGATGTCGGTCAGTAAGTCTGTTGTGCTATCGACTGTCGTCTCGAAGGCCTTGGCCAGCATGCAGGTGAAGGTTGTCAACACCCAGATGCTCGCGCTCGCCAGGTACGTGGTGGACTTGGGCGCGAAGGATCTCATCGACGAGCTGTGCACTTTCCACAGCGCCGAGGTAAACCCAAACGAATTGAAGGTTCTGGGACTGTGTGAAGTTGTTTTCCTGGGGGAGGGGGTCCTTTGATGTTTTCATTGGCCATGTGCTGATTGTTGAGTTTCTGGTGCCATCCCTTACATTGCCTAGAATCACAAGAGGAGCCGAGGGTCGGGCGGTGTAGGAGCTGGAAGCCCCAGGAGGATTATGTGGGGGGTGGGGTGGCAGGCCAGGTCGGTACGCCTCCAGATGGCTATATGCCAGACCAGTTCGTATTCGTTGTGTTTGATTCAAATACAATGCTTCGTCTATCCCTGTTGATTTTCGAAGCTAGTGAAACCGCAAACGGTGTAGTGTTAACGCGTGGTTGAGATTATCGCTCACCCTCGAAGGTCAGCCATACTGTATACGATGAAGTGAACAAGTCCATTCCGAACAAGTACCCCCTGCTCAGGCTGAACTTGATGACATTGGCTTACGACTCCACGAACGCGTTGCCACAGATCCGCCCAACCCCCGACGTAGCGGACTTCGTGAAGGTTGGTGATATCAAGTCGCTCGGGGGCAGGGATGACGAGTGTACGCTCCTCGAGGGGTTCTTCCAGAGGGTGCGCATGCACTACGACAGGCAGGTCGGGGCGTTCGTTGCTTCGCCAATTGTGGCTCGGAAGGTTTATGTATGGTACGTCCATAAGTAACCACACCACCCACTCCTCCTCCTCCTCCTCCTTCTCCTCATCCGCCTCCTCCTCCCCATCCTCCTCCAAGTTTTCACCATGATTGGTTCCTTCTTCGGCTTCGTCATCCTCAATGTCCCTCTCTCTCGTTCTCCTCCACCTCCTTCACCCATTCCGCCCTCATCATCCGTATCCTCCTCCTCCCCTTCCTCTGTCCTCATCCCCCTCCCCCCTCCTGCACCTTCTCCTCGGCACTCCTCCTCATCCGGCTTCCCTCCCTCCCCCCCTCCTCATCCTCATCCTCCTCCTCATCATGCGATGCTCATCCTCCTAAAAGTGCCCATGCTGCTGCTACTGCTGCTCGTCCTCCTCCTGATGCTCCTGCTCCGTATCCTTTATCCTGATCCTCCTCCTCCTCATCCTCCCCCTCCTTCTCCTCCTCCTCCTCTTCCTCCTCCTCCTCCTCCCCACCATTGCCCGACCCCTCCCAATGGCCCGTCGGAGCCAGGTTGTTCGCAAGATGGAGCACGCGATCTTGCGATCGGCGCTGAGCAAGCAAGTCGACGCTGAGTTCAACCCTGGTCCGCGGGTCAAGGCCGACCGCGCACTCTCTGAATGCTGCTTATGCTCCTCATCCTCCCCCTCTTCCGTTTTCCGCTGGGGCGCGCGTGTGGCTCGCGTTGGCCTTGCGCCCTCACACGGTTCGTGACCCCATATGCAGCTCCAGCCGAGAGTCCAAGTAGGCATGACCGCATGCGATTTCGCCTATCATTTCGGCACATCCTCACACGGTTTGTGGCCCCGCAGGGAGCTTCACCCGAATGCTCCCGTGGTGATGTTCGGATGTGGTACCGCCACTCACTTCGGCACACCTTCACACGGTGCGCGGCCTCACAGGGAGATCCACCAAAAGATCACAGTGGCTAGATGACGTTATAGTGTACACCCGACTTGGATGTATGTTGGCTAAGACGGATTAGGAGGAGCTGGTCGTTTGAAATGGTTAGTTGGTTTGATGGCTTAAATTTGAAATGTGGTTAGAGGGTTCAGTTGATTAGAGGGTTTGGTATGTTTAATGTGTTACGACGTGTCGTAGACGGTGTATATGGTTTAAAGGTTCTATCGTGCCCACACGGTTTACAATGTTCAACTGGCTTCGGTGCGTACCTGGAGTTGGCACTTGCGATGGTTCCGATGTTTAAGATGGTTTGTGGTTTAATGGGTTATGGTGTGTAGATGGCGTACATGATGTAGTGTCCTTGAATTCGTTTAGATGGTTGATATGGTTTACTTGTTTATTTGGTTCAGACGGTTTTATATGACTCATATTGTGTATACGACTTAATCGGCTAATCAGGTCTGTGTGGCTTAGTGTGTTTAAGATGGTGCATTGCTTTATGCGAGCTCACGCGTTTCTATGGTTTAGATGGCTTATGGGTGTTCTTGAAGTCCAAACGGATTGGGATGTTTAGAGGGTGTCGAGTGCCCATCGAGTCTAGAAAGTTCAAAGGGCCGAGGGGCTTAGACGGTTCTTGAAGATTTAGACACTTGCTGATGTTGCTTTGAGGTGATTTAATGGTTCATGTTGTTTGTATGGCTCGCTTGGCTTAATTGCCGTTGACGGTTTAGATGGTTTAGATGGCTTACTGGGCATGTATGGTTCAGGTTTTCCATCTATGGCTTAGATTGTTTAGCCGACTGAGATGGATAAGACTGTGTTGTGTGCATCCGCCCTCCTCCGTAGCTGCGTCGGTTCAAGCAACTGTCGCTCCTCGCACCCCGCTCTGCGGCTTCATATGTCCCGTTAAGTCGGTCCACCATGCCGCCCAAGCTTGTTGGGTCGAAGGCCAAGGCACAGGCGATGCCCAAGCCAAAGGCAAAGGCAAAGGCAAAGGCGGCGCCCAGTGTGCAGACGCTCCTGCGCCGCAACGGGATCCTCAAGCAGCAGCTGTCCCAGGCGAGGTCTGAGTTGCGCCAGCGAGACAAGTCCATGAACAATGCCGCCGATGCCATGGAGGTCTTATGCAAGCAATTGAGGAATTCAACTAAAAAGGGCAAGGAGCAAGTGTTCATCCAGGTCGAGGAGTGGAGGACGAACCTCTTCAATGGGCTGGTCCGTGACGGCTGGCCTCTGGAGAGGGCGCGCGATTTTGCAGAGACTGCCATCTTCAACACCAGGCCGAGGGTGAACGGTTTCGCAATCGCGCCCCCCATGCCCAATCCGCCGCAGCCGCGTGCCAACACGGCCCTTGCGCGTGAGCGCCAGGCGGAGTGACGACACACCGTCGGCAGCGTCAGGATTGAGCTCGGCGTTCGGGATGGTCTTTGTCATCGTCGGCACTGGGCTCGCTCGCGCGGACCGCCCCTGAGCCGCGCCGCGTCGAGCTTACACATAGCCTTCCCCAGAGAGGGCGGATTGACGCATCCGCCATTGCATCACTGTGCGTGCGTACTTGCGGAGTTCTGCGAGCCGCTAGATCGCAGAAGCAATCACGTCCCTTGTAGTTCCTGATCGGGGTGGCTGGGGTTTGGGATCGTCGACGGCCCGCATTGGCCTGTATGCGGGAATGGGGAGGGGGGGGGAAGTCCTCTCGGGAGCCTCTTGGGCCCGCGCTGTGCGTTCCAGGAGTATACGGTTGAGATGGCGTGGAAGAGTTTTAGGTTCAGATGTGTTGCATTCTTGAGATGACTTAGAGGCCGTCGGCGGTTATACGGTTTGCGCGTTGTTGGGGATTCCGAGGGCTTAGATGGTTCAGATGGTTTTTAGATTGTCGGCGTCGTCGTCGCCGTCGTCGTTTGGAAAAAAACCGTCGACGGTTGTTTGTTTTCGTCGTCGTCGGCGTCGTCGCCGTCGACGGCGACGGCGGCGACGACGACGACGGGGTGGGCCGCATGTCAGTAGGATTATTATGCAACGTTGCGTACTTGTGTGCTGTATCACCACCAAGCGACAATCGTTACGAGCGGGCCTTGATCGCACTCGTCCTCCGCCTCATCACCCCCCCCTCATCCTCCATCTATTTCTCATCCACTCTAGTTCCCCTTCTTTGTGATCCTCCTCCGTCTCCCCGCCCTATTCTTCATCCCGCCACCCTGCTTGCTATCCGACCCCCCTTTCCCGTGCGAGGCTGGCGCTGTGACGCAGCAGAAGATCGACATTGTCGAGGTGGCGTGGCGCAAGTGGGTGCAGAAGCACTACCCGCCGACTGAGGGGTCGAATTGGGAGTTCGTTCACGAGGAGCAGGGGGGGAGGGGGAGGGGGATGCTGATGAGGAGTAGGACAATGAGGAGGAGTGGGAGGAGGGAGATGAGGAGGAGAAGGAGGAGGATAAGGAGGTGGAGGAGGATGAGAGAAATGATGAGGAAGAGGATGATGAAGAGGAATATGCATATGAGAAGGCTGAGGAGGATGGAGATAGGGTGAGGAGGAGGAGGATGAGGAGGAGGAGGAGTATACTCACTTAGGAGGGTGTGAGGAAGGAGGGAAACTGACCATATGAGGGTGATTGTGATTTTGCTTAACATGCGGGTGCGCACACGTGAATTGTCGTGATTGGTCTCAGGCGCTTGGGCGTTGCACTGCATTCGCCTTTCAGTGATGCTTTGGTTATTTCTACCCCCGACCAAAGGCGAACCCTTGGACAGAAAGACAGACGGGGTAGGTGGTGTGCCTGTAGAATCACACCATCAGATGCGGCGACCCCTCACCAAGCCCATCATAGCGTAGTTTGTTCTGTCCCCATTAGGACGATGATGCCATGATGGGGGTCGGCGATGCCGTCTGCGTCCCCACGATCGACAAGGATCTGAAGTTCGTTGGCTTGTCAGATGAGCAGAAGGCGTTCGTGCCTGGAAAATCTGTCAAGCTGACGAAGAGGGTCACTGGAACTGTGGAGGGGGTTGAGGAAGGCGCCGAGGGTTCCAGGAAGGACGTCGGCAAGAACAAGATTGGCACGATCAAGAGGCACGACGACCCGCCTACTGACAGGCTGTGGATCGAGTTCGACTGCAAAGTCGACGGCGGCACCAAGACTGTGCTGTGCCACGTGCTCTTCGACGACCTCGAGATCGTCGGTTCCAAGGCCGACGGCAGCGGCAGTGGCGGTGCAAAACCTGCAGGCGCCTGGGGTCATGTAAGATTCACCAAGCTTACGCCACATCCGCCGACCCCTCGAATGTGTGACGTGTCGCGGGTGATCATCAGCGTATCCAGAAACGACGCTTAAGAACGGGATGCTGCTGGTGTCAGTGGGCGGTCTCGAGCCCAGCCGTTGCTTGAGCCAACGTGGCTACCGAGGGGCAGGGGGAGGAGGGGGAGAAAGTGAATGACAATGCATGATGGCAGTGATGATGATGAGGATGCGGATGAAGAGGATGGGGAGGATGATAGAAATGGGTGGAGGATTGGACAAGGAAAAGAAGGATGAGGAGGGGGGAGGAGAAGGAGGAGGGGGAAGAGGAGGACAACGATGACACACACGCACACGCACACACACACACACACACACACACACACACGCACGCGCCGTTACTGGTAATTCGTACGGGCCCTGACACACACACACACACGCACACACACACACACACGCACGCACACACACACACACACACACGCGCACACACACACACACCGTTACTGGTAACTCGCACAGGTCCTAGAACGCACACACGCATACACAATTACTGGTACCTCGCACGGCTCCTGGACCACACGCACACACACACACACACACACACACACACACGCGCGCGCACACGCACGCGCACACACATGCACACGCGCGCACACACGCGCACGCGCGCACACCGTTACTGGCAACTCGTACAAGTCCTGACGCACGCACCGTGACTGGTAACTCGTGCGGGTCCTGACGCACACACCACTGCTGGTAAATCGCACGGGTCCTGGAACACACGCCGTTATTAGTAACTCGCGCGGGTCATGGAACACGCGCGCCATTACTGGCGCCTCGTGCGAATCCTCGAAAACGAACGCGCACACACGCGCGCACATACACACACACCGCTACTGGTAACCCGTACGGGTTCTGGATTACACACGCATCCGTTTACTGGTAACTCGCGCGGGTCCTGACACATACACACAAGCCGTTACTGGTATTTCGTACCGAGTGTGGAAGGCACACACACGCACACACGCACGCACGCACGCACGCACACACACACATACCGTTACTGGTAACTCGCACGGGCCATGGACCACACACACACACCGTTGCTGGTGACTCGCACGGGTCCTGGAGCACGCCCGCACCGTTACTGGTACTTCGCACTGGTCCTGACACACTCACACACACACGCACACACACACGCACACGCCGTTATTGGTCACTCGCACAAGTGCTGAAACACACGCACAACTCGTTACGGACAACTCGTGCGGATCCTGGAATACCCACATACACACACACGCACACGCACACGCACACGCACACACACACACACATACACCGCGTTTGGTAACTCGTACAGGTCCTGGAACACGCGCATTCCCGTACTGGTACCTTGTACGGGCCCTGAACACACACACACACACACCAGCATATGCCAATAAAAACATACTAGCCTAACGAAAGGCCCAACCATTTGCAGCTGCGAGTACCGCAATGCACGGTCTTCGGATGTGAAACTCCAGTGCGATACAGCGAAGCGCGTGCTGCAGTGGAGATGGTTGCTCATGGACGAGATCAATATGGTGAGCGTCATCATTGGCAGCGCGCCGCGAAAAGGATGGGACGCAAGTCAGCGCGCATGGGGGCCGCGCAACGTCTGAGGGGCGTTCCGACATGGATGCGGGAGCGCCATGCGAACGCAGCCACTCGGGCCTGCGGTGGAGCTCCCTATGGGGCCACGAAACGCATGAGGGGTGTGCCGAAGTGTGCGCGGTGGCGCCGTGCGAACGCAGCCACTGGAGCTGTCGGTTAAGCTAAACCAAAGGCCTCAGTGGCCGCGCCCGCGCCACATTTTTGATGCACGATTGCGCGAGTTTAAGAATTAGCTTCGCACGGCGATGTGCGCCGCGCCACATTTTTAATGGAGGGCCCCGAGGAGTTTAGGAATTGGCGCCCCAAGGTGCTTGCATGCGTCAACGCCACCCATGTCGGCACATCCCTCACACGGTTCGTGGCCCCACTAGAGCTCAACCGACGGCTCCAGTGGCCGCGCTTGCACGCGTCCACGCCACCTATCTCGACGCACCCCTCACACAGTTCGTGGCCCCATAAGGAGCTCCGCCGAAGGCGGCAGCGGCTGAGTTCGCATGGCGCCACCGCACCGATTTCGGCACACCCCTCACACGCTTCGTAACCCCATAGGGGGCTCCTCCAAAGGCCCAAGTGGCTGCGTCAGCATGGCGCCACAGCACCCATTTCCAGTTCGGCACACCCCATCACAAATTTCGGGGCCACATGAGGAACTCCACCGAAGGCCCCACTGGCTGCGCTGGCATGGCGCCACCGCGCCTATGTCGGCATACCCCTCACACGTTTCGTGATCCCATAGGGAGCTCAACTGGAAGTTCCAGTGTCTGCGTTCGCATGGCGCCACCGCGAACATTGCGGCACACCCCTCACACGTTTCGTGGCGCCATAGGAAGCTCCACCGACGGACACATCGGTTGCGTTCGCATGGCGCCACCGTACCCAGTTCGGCACACCCCTCAGACGCTTCGAGGCCTCAGTGGCTACGTTGGCATGGCGCCACCGCACCCACGTGGGCACACCCCTCACACGTTTTTTTTTTTTTTTTGCCCCGTGAGGAACTCAACTGGAGGCACCCATTTCGGCACACCCCACACATGTTTCGTGGCCCCATAGGGAGCTCTCTGTGGGGCCACGAACCCTTTGAGGGGCTTGCCGAAATGGGTGGCGTTGACGTGCGCAAGCGTGGCCTCTGGGGCCTTCGGTGTAGCTCCCTGTGGGGCCACGAACTGTGTGAAGTGTGTGTGTGTGCCGAAATGGGTGGCTTTGACGCATGCAAGCGCGGCCACTGGAGCCATCGGTGGAGCTCCATGTGGGGCCACGAAACGTGTGGGGTGTGTCGAACTGGGTGGCGTTGACGCATGCAAGCGCGGCCACTGGGGCCTTCGGTGGAGCTCCCTTTGGGGCCACGGACCGTGTGAGGGGCGTGCCAAAATGGGTGGCGCTGACGCATGCCAACGCAGCCACTTGGGCCTTCGGTGGAGCTCCCTATCTGGCCACGGGTGGGCCACGGGCCGTGTGAGGGGTGTTCCGGAGTGGGGGGAGGAGGAGGAGGAGGAGGAGGAGGAGGAGGAGGAGGAGGAGGAGGAGGAGGAGGAGGGGGAGGAGGAGGAGGAGGAGGAGAAGGAGGAGGGGGGAGAGGAGAGAGGATGAACGCGGGTGGTCGTCTATTCAAAACGAGGGCCCAGCACCGCAGGATGGTTGTGAAATAATGAACAAAAAACAACAACGAAAAACGAGGTGATGACGCCACTGGACTTAAAACGAAGTACAAGTTCTTGACCGAGGACGGCAAGGAGTCCGACGTGGAGGTGGTGGAGAAGTGGGATGCGGTGCACGCCCCTCTCAAGGGCTCGGCTGCTGATCGTAAGATTGCACTGTCGAAGGCCAAGGTGCAGTTGGCCATGGGCATTGTGATTGATGGTCTGGAGCAGCCTTCCTCGAAGGACTTCCTCGTCGTGAAGCGTGGGTCGCAGTTCGAGGTGTGGGCCCTCACCGAGTTCAAGGCCAACTCGCTGGTGATGTTCCCCCACGCTGCAGAGGTGAAAGACAGGCACTGCGCCCGTTCAATACATCGGCCCCACATCATCCATCCTCCCTCCTCCTCCTCCTCCTCCTCTTCCTCCTCCTCCTCCTCCTGCTCCTCCTCCTCATCCACCACCTCCTCCTCCTCATCCTCCTTTTCATCGCACTAATTTCGGCACGGTCAATATGTGTCTGATTGCACCAGGTATTGGAGCTTCGGGAAGTCAGTCACAGTCAAGTTGAATGAGGCGAGCAAGCCTGTTGCCTTGGATGGCAGGCTGTATCAGAAGCCACAGATCGAGCAGAAGTCCGACGAGAAGAAGGCATTCAGTTTGTTTTGGACCGTTCAGCGTACCACACAGAAGTCTGATGCGAATTTGGTGATACAGTACACGTCAGTGGAGCACAGTATGAAGATCACGTTGCCAGGCGTGCCAAACAAGCGCACGTTTTCCGATATGACCTCAGGGGACGACTTCAAGCTCCCCTATCTCATCAACCCCAAGAAGATCGTGAAGCACACCAAACTCGTGGCGATGGATGACGTCGACCTGCACAAGCACATCAAGGCCTCGCACACTGGTTAGGGCTCGGCGTCGTAGTGAACGCGGTGCCAGGCTCAATGACATTCGGTTCGTGTGACACATGTGTGTGTCAATTCTACCGGAGGAATCAAACATTTTCGTTGTCCAATGGTCATCCAGACTCATGGGGGGAGGGGGTCACCACTACGGGGGTCGCTCACTTCTCGAGGGGTTCGATGTTCCAGGACCGAAGGTCGATGGTGTTTCTGGATGTCCCTGGTAGTTCGCACGGGTCCTGTGACACACACAGGCCCTAGGACGCACCCACGCACACACGCGCACCTTGGAGTTAGATGCGGATGAGGATGATGATGAGGAGGAGGCAAATGAAGGATGAAGATGAGGAGAAAGATGCGGAGAAGGAGGACGGGAGGATGATGAGGACAGACAGGAGGAGTAGGAGGAGGAGAGGGGGCGAGGAGGGGGATGAGGAGGAGGAGGAGGAGGAGGAGGAGAAGGAGGAGGAGGAGGCGGAGGATGAGGATGAGGAGGAGGAGGATGAGGAGGAGGAGGAGGGGGGAAGGGTGAGGAGGAGGAGGGGGGGTAGGGGGGATCGGAGCTCCTTCCGAAGCCGACGGGCGCCGCGCGCCTTGATGAACCCCCTGCCCACCACGATGCAGTAGAGCGCGTATGCGGGCGGGCGACGGGGTGCGGGGCAGGGGTTGATGATGGGGGGAGGTGGTGACGGGGAGGGGGAGGGAGGCTCAGAGGGAGGGAGATGGGAGAATGAGGAGGGATGATGAGGATGAGGATGAGGACGAGGTTGACGAGGACGAGGGGGACGAGCACGAGGAGGGTGAAGACGAGGAGGGAGGGTGCGTGATGGAAGTGGGCTAATAGCACACTTCCATCACGGACATGGTGAGGGAAGTGGGCTAATAGCACACTTCCATCACGCCCCCCCCCTCATCGTCCACATCCTCCTCGTCCTCCTCCTCCTCCTCCCTCCTTGTGTCGTCGTCGTCCTCCTCCTCCGTTGTAGTGCGATTATGCCCAAGTGAGTTCCGACAATGTCAAGTTACTCCCCCACCGAACACGACTCGGAGATGGCTGCCACGCGGACCAGTACGGTTGGTTCGGTGACAACGAGCGAGCGTGGATCATGCAAGCGACTTCGGCGTCACAGGTCTTCAGGTGAGCCCCCCCTAGTTTCGAACCAGATCTGCGTCGCGAAGCAGGCAGTCGAGTATGAGATCGTCGACTTAGGTCATAGGGGGTGGGGCAATCGCGAACTCACCAGCGAGCTATATGTGATTGGAAAATCAGCATGATAGTCCTCCTCCCCCTCCTCAGCATCCTCCTCCTCTTCCGTATACTCCTCCTCCCCCTCCTCCTTGTCCACGTCCACGCATCCTCTATGACTGTGTGTTCCTATTATCGAGCTCGGCCATGTTTCCTCTTGGCGTTGATTGTACCCCCAGGTGATCGCACTGCGAAAGCCGTGAACCTCAAACCGAAGAAGTCCATGTGGATGTGCAAGGCGTTTGGCTGGACCCTTTTGCCTAAAGGGAGCGTGTTGTGTGAGATAGAGGCTGCGTTGAAAGACAGCCGTGGCTCCCGTACGAACGCAATGTGGAAAGGTAACAAAGCTCTACCTACTGTTTCACTCGAGATTCGTGGCCACACGCTCGAATTTATCAACGATATCGGCTCGCTGCAGCTCGTCCTGAACGGCGATATGTACGATGACTTACAGTGGGTGGTTAACGAGATCTATAAGGACTTGCACACCCCCTCCAAGATTGCCAGCACACCGACTACATCGCCACGTCTATCTTCAGCGGCATCGAGCAGTGCAAACAAGGATCATCATCCTTCTTCTCATAATCCACCCCTCCACCGCCTCCTCCTCCTCCTCCTCCTCCCCCTCCTCCTTCTCCTCTATCCGATCGGCGATGTCGCCTGGCGAGATTAGCACCGAAGCCGTGGTCGATATCGTGACAATCCAATCGGCACTAGGGTACCCACGGCTCTGGTGGCACCATGATATCCCTCCTCCTCCTCCTCCTCCTCCTCCTCCTCCTCCTCCTCCTCCTCCGTCCACCGTCATCCGTCCCCCTCCCCCACCCTCCCGTACCCTCCTCCTCCCCCTCCCTTGCCATCCCCCTCTTCCTCCTCCTCCTCCTCCTCCTCCTCCTCCTCCCCCTCCTCCTTCTCATCCGCCTCCTCCTCCCAGTCCGTTCCTTGCTACGTGTGGGTCTGTGTCTGATGTGTTCATTTACAGCATACCCATAGGACCATCCCAGTAGTGATCGTGGCGATGCTGGTTCCGCGCGCGCAGAGGGTGATGGAGAGGATACTGATGTGGATGACGCACGCTCAGATGCTGGTTCTGATGGTGATCGTGATGGTGGAACACCTGCAGACGGGGACGCGCGCGAACATGCCGCTGCGCTCGAACAGATCCGTCAATTGAAAACGTCTTGCGGGTTTGTGAAGTGGGCTCCCAGCAAGCACCAGTTCATTGCACAGCCCCCGAAGGAGTCAGCCCTGTCTAGGGCCTACAAATCGTTTCGCATTCCCATCCGTAAGTCGGTCAACCCATTCGAATATGCAAAGTGGTTGGATGCAGCGAGGACTGCAGCTATGACGTACGCTACCGAGGGGACGGTTTCCGAGTGGCGGCCATCATCCGATGCCGCTGGTGAGTAGGACCTAGATTGTTTACTGTGCTAGTGTTCCTCCTCATCATCATTCTCACCATCATCTTCCTCATCCCCCTCTTCTTCAACCTACAGTTTCGGACACAACGCTGGATGATCGCACGCATTTTCTTTAGTCACTCTGCGTGTGCTGCTTAGGCTATGCGTGCAGCACTGCTGACGGTGCGCAAACGCTTGGTGGGGTCGAGCTGAACGCGCTCTGCTGAAACCAGATATCCGATGTGGCTATGGCTCGGTCGGTGATGCACATTCCCCTCCAATCTATCCCATCATCTCCCTCCCCCGTCACCCCTCCTCCTCCTCCTCCTCCTCCTCCTCCTCCTCCTCCTCCCCCTCCTCCTCCTCCTCCTCCTCCTCCTCCCCATCCCCCTCATCCGCGTCCTCCTCCCTTCCTCCATCGAACTAGTACTGGTCGCCCACTCCCCCGATGACGGCAACATATGTCACCGCTCAAGCTGCAATGCGAGACAAGGGGCAGCGTGTCCTCCTTCTCATCCTCATCTGCCCTCTCCCTCCTCCCTCTTCCCCTAGTCATCCACATCCCCCTTCTCTGTCCCCCTCCTCCCCCGCATTCCCCTCTTCTGATCGTGCCGAGATATTGCTGACCATACCTGCATTACGGAACAAGGCACACCTGCACAGCCTTACACCCCATCACCCACCCCGTCCCTCCCCCCTGCACGAACGAGGGGGCAAGACCTCCATCACCACCACGCTGCACGCCCAACAGGCACCACACATCAATTGCGTGCTGAGCAGACACGCGTGTCTAGAACTTTGCAGGGCATGGGGTGGGGGAGGGGCCATGGGAACCCGATAGCGCCAGATGCTTCGAGGTCGTTTGTTAGTCGGGCTGCATGCCGTTTCGAATTCGCGTAAAAGCCGAATCTACTTTGGGAGTCTTGTGCCGTCCACGACAATGCGCCAGAAGGGCAGGGGGAGGGTGATGAGTAAGATGAGGAGGGGGAGTGTGGAGGGGGAGGCTGAGGAAGAGGAGAATGGGGGATTTTGTTTACGTCAGCGCTAAGTTGTCACGCGCACCTTACATGGTGGCGATGCAAGTAATGGCTGAAAAAAACGAAACGCTTGCACAGTGAGGTGACGGCACAGCATCACAGGCAGACCGATGCAGAGGGCGACCGTTGCACAAGGCGAGCTCTACTCACCATGTGGTAAGACAAAACGCTCGTCGGGGACAGCCCACGGCGAGGAGCAGTAAAGTGATCAGAGGAGAAGGAGGAGGAGGACTACGATGGGGAGGGGGAGGGAGCGTACGATGGCACTGATGGGGAAGCGATAGTGGCTGGAGATTTCGTTCTGTGTGCATTCCCTGGCTCAAGCCTTCTTCTCATGATGACCGATGGCTCGGCATGAGAGCGACCCCATGCCATTTGGGGGTGCACCGTGCGCTCCAACCATCCATCCCTGCACACAGCTAGCGATGCTGAGGCATGTGGCTATGCATTGGAAGGGAAGCACGTATGATCGTTCCTTTTGCATGTTGGTTTGTCGGATGTGTCAAGCAAGGCTCGGGCCCGAGCTCGACATGTTGGTCATGTCGACACCGATGTCAGGAAGGTTGTGCATCACATGAAGGAGTGCCCCATCGCTTTCGAGAGCACTTCGACGCAGCATCTTAACAGAAAGGCTGCAAGTGCACACACATGCTATTCCTTCAACCAGGCGATGTGGTATCTGTTTCACCATATGGTCCTCGCGATCGAGTCGTGCATAGATGGTCGTGGGGCTATTCCTTTCAATGAGGAGTACGACATTTGTTCGGAGTGCGTGATCGCTCAGGTTCGGCATGCCGATGCAGGCACTGGCAGATGCGATACAGTCGATGATCTTCGGCGCTTCATGTTGGACCAGATTTCTCGGGCTATTGGCGTTGACGCTGTGGATATAGAACTCATAGGCGATTCGATCGCGGAGGTGGCTGCGTTTCGATTCCAACTGCCCTCTCCACTCAACAACAAAATACAATGGCGAAATGCCTGATCCTGTGCAGCTGTGAGTACCGCGGAAGAGCTCGGGACGGCGGGGGGATCCCCCCCCCATGCGACCACGAAACGTGTGAGGGCTGTGCTGAAGTGGGATGTGGGGCCGCATGCGAATTGCGCTATTGCGACCTTCGGTTGAGCTCCAGTTGGGACCTTCGGCTGGGTTTTCAATGGGGCTACGAACCATGTGATGGGCATGCCGAAATGGAATTACCTAATTGAGAAGAGGATGCTGATGAGCATGATGACGAGGAATCTGTGGGGGGAGAGGGGGGGGAGGGGAGGCGAGGAGAGGAGAGGAGAGGAGGTTGGCTGGGAAACGAAGGTTGGCTGGGAAACGAATGTACGAGGTGCGCGCATATCGTGTGAGACGTAGGCCTCAAAACAACAAAGCCATCTGCATGTGATTTCTATGGCGTTAAGACTTGGGACATGTAAGCGCGACGTGCATATCGCTACACAATTGCAATCATTCGCTCAAGATGTACAGACACTTCGACCATGCATATCCAAACCACTGTGGCAAATACGCAACGCGACGAACACATCCTGGGCAAGACGCGCCGTCCAACCAACACGCCATCATGCAGACAGACACTACGTGTGCGCACACGCGCGAATAAACATGTACGCATACGCACACACGCAAGCATGCACACACACACACACCTAGCTCATCTAGGCACAGTCGAGCACACACGCGCGTACGTACATACGTATACAACGCATGTGTACACCGCACACACATACGTATACACGTGCACGTGCTTGGTTGAATTAGCTTGGCGGCCCAGCCACTTGCAGCTGCGAGTATCGCAATGCGCGATGTTCTCATCATTAGCAGCGCGCCACGAACACAAAGGATGGGACGCGGACGGCGCGCATGGATGCCGCGAAACGCCTGAGGGGCGTTCCGACATGGGCGCGGTGGCGCCATGCGAACGCAGCCGCTTGGGCCTTCGGTTGGCTCCTCATGGGGCCACGAAGCGTGTGAGTGGTTGCCGAAATATGTGCGGTGGCGTCATGCGAACGCAGCCGCTGGGGCCTTCGGTGGAGCCCCCTATGGGGCCACGAAGCGTGTGAGGGGTTGGCCGACATGGGTGCGGTAGCGCCATGCGAACGCAACCACTGGAGCCTTTGGTGGAGCTCCCTGTGGGGCCGCGAAACGCGTGAGGGGTGTGCCGACGTGGGTGCGGTGGCGCCATGCGATCTCAGCCGCTGCAGCCTTCGGTGGAGCCCCCTATGGGGGCCACGAAGCGTGTGAGGAGTGTGCCGAAACGGGTGCGATGTTGCCATGCCAGCGCAGCCACTGGGGCCGTCGGTGGAACTCCCTATGCGGCCACGAAGCGTCTGAGGGTGTGCCCAAGTGGGTGCGGTGGCGCCATGCAAACGCAGCCACTGGGGCATTCGGTGGGGTTTCCTCATTGGGCCACGAAGCGTGTGAGGAGTGCCGAAATGGGTGCGATGTTGCCATGCGAACGCGGCCACTGTGGCCTTCGGTGGAGCTCCCTATGGGGCGGTGGGGATCCGCACGGGGCCACGAAACGTGTGAGGGGTGTGCCGACATCGGTGCGGTGGCGCCATGCGAGCTCAGCCGCTGCCGCCTTCGGCGGAGCTCCCTATGAGGCGACGAAGCGTGCGAATGGTGTGCCGAGATGGCCGCGGTGGCGCCATGCCAACGCAACCGCCAACGCCTTCGAATGAGCTCCCTGTGGGGCTACGAACCGTGTGAGGGGTGTACCGACGTGGGTGGCTTTGGCGCATGCAAGCGCGGCCACTGGAGCCTTCGGTTGAACTCCCCGTGGGGCCACGAACCGTGTGAGGGGTTTGCCGAAATAGGTTGTGTTGACGCGTGCAAGCGAAATGGGGGGCAATGTCTAGACTCCTCGCGATCCCAAACTAAACATGTGGGGCGGCGCACATAGCCGTGCAAAGCTAATTCCTAAACTTGCGCGGTGATGCATCAAACCTGCAGCGCGGGCACTGCAACTGGGGCTTTCGGTGTACCTTCCTATGGGGCCACGGACCGTGTGAGGGGTGTGCCGAAATGGGTGGCGTTGACGCATGCAAGCGCGGCCACTGGAGCTTTCGGTGTAGCTCCCTGCGGGGACACGAACAATGTGAAGGGGACAAGACTGGGTGGCGCTGACGCATGCAAGCGCGGCCAATGGAACATTCGATAGAGCCCCTTGTGGTGCCACGAACCGTGTGAAGGGTGTGCCAGGATGGGGGCCGTTGGCGCATGCAAACCCCGCCGCTGGGGCATTCGGTGGAACTCCCTGTGGGGCAACGAACCGTGTGAGGGGGGTGCCGAAATGCGTGGCGTTGACGCATGCAAGCGCGGCCACTGGGGCTGTCGGTTGAGCTCCCTGTGGGGCCACGGAGGAGGAGAGGATATGATAGGGGAGGGGGGGAACGCGGGGGGTCATCTCTTCAAAACGAGGACCCAACACCACGGGATGACTGGGGGGGGGGAACAGGGACCCCAACGTGTACCACTCTTTGTAATACCCCAGATGTTTTTCGATTGTGTGTGCCCATTTGAAACACGTAGACGAGGTATCTGTAGGCGAGAGCGCTGGCACAACCACAAGTAAATAAATCGGATGGGTAGGGTGGTGCATGGGGGGGGGGGGGAAACTGAACATGGTTTGCAATGCACTTGACTTTTATGTCGATATATAAATGCACGGAATCGAAGTGCCGCCACAATGCGTCCGTGCAGGTGTGTTCATATCGACGGCCGAGCTTTGCGCTAGGATATGCTCTTTTGGCTGGCAAACTACCGAGGGCTATAGTTGGCAAGAGCCTGCTGCCCACCATCCACAAGTGGGTATTCTTCTCGTTGGGTTTGACCAACGATCTAGGGGAAGGTCTGGGGGGACAGAAATCAATGCGAACACATTGCCCTGCGTTGCCGCCCCACCCGTATATCACAAACCACGATTCCAATAACATGTTGTTTGTTATCACAATGCAGTTTGGGCTATATGTTTGTAGTGGGTGGTCTCGGTTTCGTTGCCCTTGGTTTATGACGCAAGGTTTGCGTATTGGAACCGCTTGTGTGTTCAGGCGCGTTCATGCCATTTGACGTGTCATAGCAGGGTGGTGGAGGTGAGCTTGGGCTTTGTGGTCGAGTTGGATGTCTGCCCCCTCCCCCAAAGAGGCCCCACTGCGCCATTGTTGCTCGAAGAGTTGTTAAGCACGGTTCGGGAAAATGGGTTACGCAAACAAGGTCGCTTTCACGATTTGGAATTTGGTTGCGGCGCAGTCGGTATTAGAAAAAAAATGAATTGCGCGAGGAGAGAGACGACAGAACAATCATGACCATTCTTCATGCAGTGGAGCACAAACTGGGACTTAACAACGTAGCTGGCAGTCTGAGAGGAGCAGAACATATTATCAGAGCACTTGACCCAGATTTCCAGGGCTCGTCTGTGTTCGACAACATGCCTCAAAGGGCAACGTTATGCAGGTCAACAGAACTGTTGGCAGATGCGTTTGAAGAGGTTGTAAAACAGAGAATAGCAGAATCCAGGGGCACATCTTTTTTTGGGCTGGGATTTGAAACAGATGAGTCTCCTGCGCCTGGCAATGTTTGGTCTGGACACAGATTTCAAATCACAATAGCGTACCTACCATTCCTCAGACCTGTGGCGGAATGGGAGGACGACATATGGAGAGAGAGCCCCCCAATGCACGTCGAGTCGTTCCCATGTGATATTTGTCACGCGCCAGGCAAGGATGGGAAAACTGTTACTAACATCCTTTGTAAGCAGTTGGACCGTATCGGATGTACGTTGGTCGATGTCATTTCAGGTACAGGGGATGGTGGAGGGGAAAACGAAGGCTACCAGGGCGTCCACGCAGCTTTCGAGGCTGAATCTCCATTCTATATTCGCAGACGAGGGCTCGAACACATAGCCTGGAATATTTGCACTGCAGGCTTGAATGCATCAGGGATTTCGACAAACACTATCAAGATTTGCAACTACCTGCATGATGGCATCACATGGCGTCGGCTCCAATCTATTGCAACAACTACCAGAGATAACGGAGGCCTCGAACTGATGCAGTCGAACTCGGCTGCGTTCCGAGATGTATTTGGCAGCGTTCCTCCGAAAATCATTGACAATCGACCTGAGACGGACCATCTGTTCATGAAGTGGTTGACGCCACGAGCACGCGTTCTTTCCAAGTGCATGGCGTTAGATTTAACACAGAGGGACTTGCAAAGCGATACCACAAAAGCGCTGGAATCATTGAACAGCGGATGGGAGAACCTTCAGCGCGCAGCATTGATGGAGCTGTTGGAGAAGGGGCTCTACTTGCATCGCTTCGCACAGAAGCACAGCTACATATTGTCAACATCTGTATTGCATCACGTTGTTGAAAAGGCTGTGTCCATTATCAGCACAACTGAGACTTCAGAACATTTGATGGGGTGTCTC
The DNA here is from genome assembly GCA_963575745.1 of Prorocentrum cordatum. Lineage (NCBI taxonomy): Eukaryota > Dinophyceae > Prorocentrales > Prorocentraceae > Prorocentrum > Prorocentrum cordatum. The sequence continues at coordinate 277,245 of CAUYUJ010015768.1, read as the reverse complement.
GGTACAGACATTGGTGACCTCATGAACAGAGGTGAATTCGAAATGCCATGGCCAAGAGTGCTGGCTCGACGGCTTGGCCACGAGGACCTCGTTGACGACATCAACGAGTTCCACATGACAGTTTCACTGAAAATGGTATCACACGCGCGCTTGGTTTTTGAGAATATAGGTCGTACAACGTGGCTGGCAGGATCATTGCTTTCGACTGATGCAACAATGGCACAGGAAAACGCGAGGACCCTACACGATCACCTTATCAGGCTGGCCCCAGGGCGAGGTACACCTTTTGAAAGTGCATTCAGACAAGACGACGGATTGATGGCAGAGCTATCTGCATTTGCTGAGCGCCGCAGTCCCGTATTACTTTGGAGAGACAATGGTGCCTACAAAAACTTGTTTACGTTGCTCGCTCCTCGTTTCCTTGGGAACCCTGATACTGTCCTGGGCGCAGAGGGCACCCATGCGAGATGGCAACACTTGCTAAGAAAGTTCCCAGGCATCAAGCTGCCGCTCATGAATGCAATTTTAAGGCTACACCACAAGATAATGATTTCGAAAGACGACCTGCCACCAATACGCGAACTCAGGGTGCATTTTCAATTGTTGCGGCATGCCCAATGGCTTCAATACAAAGCAGTGCGGGACTCTGGTGTGTTGGCTGGAAGCCGACACGCAGACCTCTACAGGGAACGCTTCAACTTGACAGTGCACGACGTGGAACTATTGCGAGCACCGCATGCCGCCGCTCCATCCGACAAGACACCTGAAAACAGTTGGGCCAATTACGTTAGGGAGGTCGCCCTGGGGACCCCAAACCAGTCAGACAGTTTTCAGGCCACCAGGGTGAACATTGCAGTTTCCAGAGCTGGCCAGGTTTCATGTAGTGTGGTAGTTGCATTGCGTATGTGTTCAAGTTAGGTGTAGCCATTGCAGTGCATTGCATTGTTTGGTGCAGCCATTGCATTGCATTCCATTGCTTTGCATTGCATACGTTTCGCTTAGTGTGGTCATTGCGTTCTCTGAACAGGTGGGTCTGGGCGGTTCCCTGTTGTCACTCTGGGCTGAAGTTTACTACTCCAGTCCGCCTCCTCCTCCTCCTCCTCATTCCTAGTCGTCGTCCCCCTCCTCCTCGAGGTACTGGTGACCATGCAGTTTTATGCATTTTATGATCTATAAGGGGGCGAGAAACCTATGATCTGAACTGTTCCACGCGCGCTGTCGGGAACATGGGCAACGCTGGAGGGGAGGGGACACCACCAGGTTTGAAAGGGCCCTAGGGCTCGAAACCAAGTTGATGATCAAAATGGTGCAGTGCGCGTTGGCGTGGACGAGTTCATGGTTTTGTATTTCTTGCCCTTGAGACCCTAGCAAATTCTTCTTCGTTGCTGAACACAAGTCGTTACCTGGTCGAGAGCAGCGAGGAGTTGGCGACGCTCTTGGTCGGTCTCTCAGTGTATGCTGGTTCGAGAAATCTCATGGCACTCCAGATGGCACGGTGGTCCAGCGAGTTTCGAGGGGCAGCAGATCGATGGAACTCATGTTGTTGAGTGTTGCTGAGATTGTTCGAGCTGCTGGTAAGTACGTGGATACGTCGCCCAACGACACTGCTAGAGATGTCGAGGTCAAACTAGAAGCCTGCATCATGGGCTGCGCACTCGTGAGGTATGAGCACTCCCGTTTACATGCATCGGATGATAATTTTGATGGTGACCCCTTTGTCTTTGAACTGACAGCCCCTTCTGATGCAGAGGAAGTTTTTTGGGCTTCAAAGCCCATCGGCGACCACACGAAAATGGCACTCGCGAGGCGTTTGGAAATCGTCCAGGGTGACGATCGGGTGACGCTGTGGAGAAACTTGAGCAAGGCAGCTTTGTTGGTAGCAGTTGATCCACACTATGTGCCACCCCCTGCGCCACCGAAAGGCCACGCTAAAGGGCGTGGCAGAGGTGGCCGCGGCAGGGGCCGAGGCCGAGGTAAAGGGAGGGGTTGACATGCTTCTGTGCTGTTTTGTTTTCCTATGCGTGAAGTAGGCTGTGTACTGTGCCCGTGGATACACTTGCGCATGTTCTGACTGTTCTCTTGCTTGGGACTGGCGGGCGCTGATAGGCCCGACGATTTCACAAGGCATCCTTTCTGTCGGCCGACGTGGAAACAATTTGATGTTAATGGAAGTTGAACGCTTGTCATACATAAATTCCTTGAGGCTGTCGCCGATCCGATTGCCATCGTTGCTTGAAGTTCGAGTCAAAGCCGAAATGAAACATGGATAAATCGAGTCGGTGGTTGGCGTCAGTGAATATGGCCAGTGGTTGCATAAGAGAAGCGGCTGCAAGTAACCGCTTCAAATTTCACTACCAAGGCGATGTAAAACTTGCATCCAGTACACTAACTATGTTATGTGTGCGTGTGTGCGCAACATCAGATTGCAGTGCGCCTAGCCCCCAAGAGGTCCAAACATGTTTTCAACATGCAGCAACACTGCTACCTCTGGAGGCCCCCGAGAACCCTCCGAACATATCCCAAGAAGCATCCCTGAGGACTCTGGCCCACTACCCAGGCACGGTCCATGGTGGCGGGATAGGCCGAAGGCCAGTAGATACAACGTCATGAACAGAGAACAAATTCAAGCATTTCATATTCAGTGCGTGCGAGTGAACGAACATACATTGCACATGTGCTCAACGGCGCATGCAACAACACTGCGACCATGATTGACGCCATTGCAAAACAAATACACACATATAGATGCAACGATGCAAAAGCGATCGTCAAACTGTTCAAACACCCGCGCGCCACCGATACGAATCTGGCGATTTCTGTATCGCCACAGTGTTGTTGGAACTACTGGTGTACTATGCTATGCTATGATATGCGATGCTATGATATGCTATGCTACCCACAGCGCGCATCTATGCTATGCTGTGCTGCACTATGCTATGATAAACGATGCTATGATATGATATGATATGCTATGATATGTTATGATATATATGATATGGATGCGATGCTATACCACACTACGGTATGTTATGATATGTTGTGGTATGATTTGCTGTGTTCTGAAATGTACACGATGGCATACGATTATAATACTATGCTATGCTATGCTATGCTATGCTATGCGAATGCTAGTGCTCTGCTATGCTATGCTATGCTGTGCTATTGCTAGTGCTATACTATGTTATCGCGCCGTGCCCAATGTGATCATCCTCCTCGATCTCCTTCCCCTCCTCCTCATCCTCCTCTTCCGCTCCCTCCTCCTCCCCCGTCTCCCACATCATCCCCCTCCTCCCCCTCCTCCTCCCCCCTCCTCCTCCCTCTCCTCCTCCTTTCTCCTCTTCCTCCTCCTCCTCCTCCTCCTGTCCAAGTTTGTTTCAGGCGCCAAGCAGTATGGAAATGGTTTCAGATGCGGTCTCAAGCTAAGGCCACACGTATGATAATGGTTCGTAAACCATTATCATAAGTGTGGAAATGCATGATCGAGCCACCGCCCCACCTTCCCACCCCGGACTGACCCCGGACTGACCCCGGACTGACCCCGGACCGACCCCGGACCGACCCCAGACCGACCCCGGACCGACCCCGGACCGACCCCGGACCGACCCCGGACCGACCCCGGACCGACCCCGGACCGACCCCGGACTGACCCCGGACTGACCCCGGACTGACCCCGGACTGACCCCGGACTGACCCCGAACGGAGTGACAACGGACGGACTGACCCCGGACTGACCCCGGACTGACCCCGGACTGACCCCGGACTGACCCCGGACTGACCCCGAACTGACAACGGACGGACTGACCCCGGACTGACCCCGGACTGACCCCGGACTGACCCCGGACTGACCCCGGACTGACCCCGGACTGACCCCGGACTGACCTGACCCCGGACTGACCCCGGACTGACCCCGGACTGACCCCGGACTGCCCCGGACTGACCCCGGACTGACCCCGGACTGACCCCAGACTGACCCCGGACTGACCCCGGACCGACCCGGGACTAACCCCGGACCGACCTACCCCTAACTAACTCCGGACCGACTTCGGACTGACCCTGGAGTGACCCCGGACTGACCCGGGCCTGACCCCAGACATACAGAACGTTGTGTTTAGTATTCGAGTCCCGGCTCGGTAAAACTAGACTCGGTAAACATAGATCTCGGCTAAACTAGGTCGCAATCTGATATCTAATTTAAACGAGTGGAGAGTATGCCCCGAGGGGGGGCGGGGGACAGACATCGAGGACCCCCCATCTTTTGACCGACCGCTTTCAAGATGGCACCAAGAGGCCTTCCAGGGCTTCCAAGAGGCCCCCAAGGGAGCTCCAAGAGCGCCCCAAGAAGTCCCAAGAGGCCTCAAGAGGCCCCCGAGAGGCATCCAAGAGGCCCCCGAGCGGCCTCTGAGAGCCCAAGATGACCTCCAAGATGGCTCAAGATAGCCCACGCTGGCTCAAGATGGCTCCCAAGAGTCCTCCTCATCCTCGTCCTCCTTCTCCTCGTCTTGCTCCTCGTGCTTCCTCCTCCCTCCTCCTCCTCCTCCTCCTCCTCCTCCTCCTCCTCCTCCTCCTCCTCCTCTTCCTCTTCGCCCCCGCTCCCCCCCACGCGGGCCGTAGATGGCCTACGGCCCCAACACGCCGTCCAGGCGGGCCTCCCTCGCCGTCCACGCCGGCCTCCCTCGCTGTATGCATACATTTTCCTCTGTCCCCCCGCCAACTCTCATGGGCATCGTTTCTGGATGTGCTGGCGAGGATATTTTTTTGATCGCGACCGCGGCGAGGAACAGGTCGGGCGGCGCCAGGGCACTGCAGACAAGCAGCGGCCTAAGTTAGCACAAAGGCTGGTGGGGATACTTTTTCCGTCGCGGCCGCAGGCGAGCGCGCCAGCAGCGTCAACTACGCACGAACCTAATCGCCAAACGCGCCGACAAACCGGCGGCCTAAGCAGCACCAGGCTGACCGGACTGCGCGAGGTGGTGCGGGCTGCAGCTGCCAGGAACCAGGTCCAGGAGCGAACGCATGCATAATTAGCCAACCGAGGTTGGAACGCAGCCAAAATGGCGCGGGAGCGATACCAGGATGTAGCCAGGAGCACCATCACAAGGGAACGCTGACACCAGCTAGGCCATGAAGAACTCACTGACCAGGAAACTAGTGCATGGAAGTGGCGCCACCAAAGTCGCACACAACGAGACTCCTGAAGGGAGTTATGATCCGGGCACTTGTCGTCAAACCGTGAACAGAGTGAACACGGACGGCATAGCGGAGTCACCAGGGAAACGATGGATGTGATCAACACCGTAACAGAACCTGAAACAACGGATCAAAGGAAACCACGCGCACTCCCGAACTAGTTCGTCGACATCTGAGGAGAACTGACCAGGAACTGGGCAGGTGCACGCCTCAAGCACGTGGTCGAGTGAACACGAAAGTGCCGCGGGGATACGCAAAGCGTTAATCATTTTGTCATGGGCAGCCAGAGCGAGGTGTCATTCGGGCCCGTGTAGCACCGCACACCGCTGGACCTCCAGTGAACCCACGAAAGTGGTGGCGGCTGCGCTGCTGGCAGCCCCCAAGGAGGGCGAGGTCTCAGTCAAGCCCCTTAGACCTTAGAGCCCGCACTCCGCTGGACCTCCCAGGAGCTCACGAACGTGTCGGCAGCTGCGCAGTTGGCAGCCCCCAAAAAGGGTGAGGTCCCATTTGGGACCTTCTGAACCCACAACCCGCTAGACCCCCCAAGAGCCAACGACAGTGGCGTCAGTTTCGCAGTCGGCAGTCTCAGGGAGGGGGAGGCCTCGTTCGGGCTCGCACAGCCGCGCACTTCGGTGGACTCCCCGAAAGCTAACGAAAATGGCGACACTTGCGTTGATGACATCCCCCAGAGAAGGCGAGGTCTCATTCGGATCCGCGCAGGGCCCGCGCTCCACATCACCTCCCATGAGCTCACGAGGGCGGCGACAATCGCGCTGCTGGCAGCCTACATGGAGGCGAGGTAAGGGGCAGGGTAAATGGCAGGCAGGGGGCAGGAGACAGGCAGGAAGGAGGGGACTTGAAGAAGAGAAAGAAACAAAATACGAAACAGGGGCAGGAGGATGCAGCAGTGTGTGCGTGCGTGCGTGCGTGCGTGCGTGCGTGTGTGTGTGTGTTTATGTGTGTATGAATGTCTGTGTGTGCGTGTGTACGTGTGTCTGTGTGTCTGTGCGTCTGCGTGTGAGCGTGTGTGTGTGTGTGTGTTAGTGTGTGTGTGTGTGTGTTTGTGTGTGTGTGTGTGGGTGTGTCTGTGTGTGAGCGTGTGTGTGTGTGTGTGTGTGCGTTTGTGCGTTTGTGCAGTTGTGTGTGTGTGTGTGGTGTGTGATGTGTGGTGTGTGATGTGTGGTGTGTGGTGTGCGGTGTGCGGTGTGTGGTGTGTGGTGTGTGGTGTGTGGTGTGTGGTTTGTGGTGTGTCGTGTGTTGTGTGTTGTGTGTTGTGTGTTGTGTGCGGTGTGTGGTGTGTGGTGTGAGGTGTGTGGTGTGTTGTGTGTCGTGCGGTGTGGTGTGTGTGTGGTGTGGTGCGTGGTGTGTGGTGTGTAGTGTGTGGCGTGTGGTGTGTTGCGTGGTGTGTGTTGTGTGTTGTGTGTTGGGTGGTGTGTGATACGTGTTGTGTGTCGTTTGTTGTGTGTTTGTGTGTTTGTGGTTGTGTGCTTGTGTGTATGTGTGTTGTGTGTTGTGTGCTGTGTGTCCTGTGCTGTGTGTTATGTGTTATGTGTTGTGTGTTGTGTATTGTGTGGTGCGTGTGGTGTGTGGTACGTGATGCGTGGTGTGTGGTGTGTGTTGTGTGTTGTGTGTGGTGTGTGGTGTGTGGTGTGTTGTATGTTGTTTGTGTTGTGTGTAATGTGTGTTGTGTGCGTTGTGTGTTGTGTTGTGTGGTGTGTGCTGTGTGTTGTGCCTTTTGTGTTGTGTGTTGTGTGGTTTGTGCTGTGTGTTGTGCCTTTTGTGTTGTGTGTTGTGTGGTGTGTATTGCGTGTTGTGTGCTGTGTGTTGTGTGTTGTGCTGGGTATTAAGTGTTGAGTGTTGTGTGTTGTGTGTTTTGTGCGTGTTGTGTGTTTTGTGCGTGTTGGGTGTTGTGTGTTTTGTGCGTGTTGTGTGTTGTGTGGTGTGCGTGTGTGCACGCGTGCATGCGTGCGTGCGTGCGTGCGTGTGTGCGTGTGTGTGCGTGCGTGCGTGCGTCCGGGCGGGCGTGCGTGCGTGCGTGCGTGCGTGGGTGCGTGCGCGCGTGCGTGCGTGCGCAGTGGGTGCGTGCGCGTGGGTGTGGGCGTGGGTGTGTGTGTGTGTGCGTGTGTGTGTGTGTGTTTGTGGGCGTGCTTGCGTGCGTGCGTGCGTGCGTGCGTGCGCGTGTGCGTATGCGTGTGCGTGTATGTGTGTGTGTGTGTGTGTGTGTGTGTGTGCGTTTTTGCGTGTGCGTGCAAGGACACGGAGTGTGAAGGACACGGACCCCTTCACCCACTAGGGATTAAACCTCCCCCAACTGCTGGTGCCTCCTCCTAGGGCCAATCTTGGAGATGCGAGGAGCTCGCTCGGGAGGGTTGGAAGGACGGCGAGGAGGGAGGGGGAGGACGGACGAGGACGCGAGAAAGACAAGCGAAGAGGGGGAGAAGGGCGAGGCGAGCGAACCGTTGTGCCACCTGGAACCGCCCAGGCGGGACCAGGTGGTCCAGCTCACGAAAGCTCGGGCCTGTGAGCCAGAGGAGGCGGGGAGGGGAGCGCAGGACCAGCCTTCTGGCGTCCCGCGCTGGTCGCCGCGGCAGGAGGGGCCTCCTAGACCTCCTGCCGCGGTCCTCCCTCCCCCCATCCGGAGAGGAGTGCCGAGTGCACGCGCGGTCAGGCGTCTGGATCTAACACACCGAACCTAGATATGTGCAGAACCATCGCGCGCGCTTCGCGCGCGCTCAGGTTCAACCTCAGACCCGGGCAACGTCTGAATGCCGGATTGTGCTGCTGGACAGCAGGGTGGCATGATGCTCATGTGAGTGGCAGTCTGCTTTAGACAACCAGGGAACCGAAGGCCCCGAGCAACATCAGCCGCGGCATCACCAACACCATAAGCAATGGGGAAGACGCCCGAGACGACGGAGAATGAGGCCGAGGTGGGACCCGCCGAGTCAACCGGACGAGGAGGGATGACGAGAAAGAGTCCCAACGGCCCTCGCGGGCGTGAGGCGTCAAGGGAGCTCGTTCTGCGAACCCCCCCGTCCCTTTCGGGGCGGGGACCTTCCCTACCGCCTACCCCTACACCCTCCCCCTGGACGAGGGCGTTCGGCGGGCCGGTCGAGCGTCAAGGATGGCCCCAGAAGGTTCCAAGACGGCCCCCAGGAGCCCAAAGATGGGCCTCAAAGATCGTTCAAAGTGTGCCAAACTGGTTTCAAGATTTCTCCAACATGCCCCCCAAAAGCCTTCAATACCGCCCCCAGACGGCCCGCAGTGCCATCCCAGCACCCCAGGGAAACCTCCAAGAAATCAAACTCCTTCCGAAGCGTTCGAAACATTCTGATGTTTGCCTCCTCCCAGTGTCGATTCTGATCGTTTCTGAAGGCCAGAAGGCGACCCCAAGCTGGGCCCAAGTCGGCTCCCAAAGGGACCCAGCAGGAGCGAAATACAGCTCCGAGAGCAGAAGAGACCGCCTCAAGGGTGGCCTAAAAGCGGCCCAATAAGTGATTTGTCAGACCCCGATTGGGGCCCCCCCCCTGTCTGATCGATCGGCGGCAACGTTGCGAAACCTCGCCGTACCCACCCAACGCACGCGGCACCAACGAGCCGGCAACGGGCGTCAACGTAGCGAAGCCTCGCTGGACATTTCCAAGTCCGGGAACAACAAAATGTCCTAAGTGCAAGCGCTGTTCGGGGAATACCCACACACATCTGTTTCCATCTATATTTGCTAAAACACGTGTGTATGTACGTGTATACGAACAACAAGAGAGCCAGGTAGGCGAAGCCGTGGTCTCTGGATTCTGCTGGCCAGTGTGTGGCACCTGTGGAGGACGAGGAGATGGAAGAAGGTGGACCCAAACATCTGGCCCTTCGATTCTTTCGATACGTGGGCCCTCGGACCACTCGACCCCTTCTCCAGAGCCGGCTTTTCATCCCGAGCTGGTTTTTGACAATCCCGGGGCCCGAAACTGGCCTCTGGAGACCGAAGATGGCGGCAGGCTGGGCGCATCGATTTCTCGAGCCCCCAGATGTCGAGGAAGCCGCCCTCAATGCGGGCTCCCTGGGAGTCCCGATCTTCCCCCAGGGCTGGCTTTACACTCTGAGTGGTTTTTGTTGACGGTCCTGGGGCCCAGTCGGGGTCCCTCGAGGCCGAAGGCGGTGAAACGCGCCGAAGGCGAGCCTCTTCCCGGATGTAGAGGAGCAGGAGGAGGAGGAGCAGGAGGAGGAGCAGGAGGAGGAGAGACGAGGAGGAGGAACAGGAGGAGCAGGAGAAGGAGGAGCAGGAGGACAAACCGGAGCAGGAGGAGAAGGAGGATGAGGAACAGGAGGAGCAGGAGGAGGAGGAGGAGGAACCGGAGCAGGAGGAGGAGGAGGAAGAGGAGGAGGAGGAGGAGGAGGAGGAGGAGGAGAAGGAGGAGGAGGAGGGTGGAGGAGGAGGAGGAGGAGGAGGAGGAGCAGGAGGCGGGATGACGACGATGTCGAAATGGAACAGCGGCGGGATGGCGAGAAACGCCAGCTCGCCGTGCGGCTTGGACCGCAACCGAGAGCCGTCGGATTTCAGGCTCCGATGCCCCCCTGCCAGCCTGATGCAACTCCGCCCCCCTCCTCCTTCTCCCTTCCTCTCCCACTTCTGCCTCCCGCCATCCTTCCTCGTTCTCATCCCCCTTCTCGTTCTCAACCATCTTCTCATGGTTCCCCCCCTCCATCTCCTACTCCTCCTGTGGACTGTGGACTAAAAGGCGGTGGAGTCGTACCGCCGAGGCCCTCCATCTCCTCCATCTCCTCCTCCTCCTCCTCCTCCTGCCCCACCTCCTCCTTCTCCTCCTCCTCCTCAACCTCCTCCTCCTCCTCCTCCTCTTCCCCCTCCTCGTCCTCTTGGTCCTCCTCCTCCTCCTCCTCCTCCTCCTCCTCCTCCTCCTCCTCCTCCTCCGCCTGCCTCGTCCCCTCCTCCTCCTCCTCCTCCTCCTCCTCCTCCTCCTCCTCCCTCAGCCTCCTCTCTCCTCCTCCTCCTCCTCCTCCTCCTCCTCCCCCCTCTCTCCTCCTCTCCTCCTCCCTCTCCTCCTCCTCCTCCTGCCTCCTCCTACTCCTCCTCCTCCCTCCCTCCTCCTCCTCCTCCTCCCTCCTCCTCTCTCCTCCTCCTCCTCCTCCTCCTCCTCTCTCCTCTCCTCTCCCTCCTCCTCCTCCTCCCTCCTCTCCTCTTCCTCTCCTCCTCCTCCTCCTCTCCTCCTCCTCCTCCTCCTCCCTCCTCCCTCCTCCTCTCCTCCTCCTCCTCCTCCTCCTCCCTCCTCCTCCTCTCCCCTCCCCCTCCTCCCCCTCCTCCCCCTCCTCCCCCCGAAAGCAGCACCACCTCTGCAAGCCGGCCGCGGCGACGGGGCCTCGGGGAATCGCAGCTCCCACGTGCCAGCCCAATCCCGGTAGGCCCCGCACGGCGCCGGCGCACGTCGCGCGAACGGGATGTAGGGCCACAGGAAGCGGCCGGGGTCCTCCCGCGCAGGGGCGCGAGTTCGGAGGGTTGCCAACGGTGCCCCTGGCCCAAGGTGCTCCCAGCTTGTCGCTCGCTTTGGGAGCCCCTGGGGCCCTCCTGGCCTCGTGAGACGTGCTCTGGAGGCCGCGGTGGCCTCGATGGGAATCCTGGGGACAACGGCCGACGAGTGGAGGGAGGAGGTGCAGCGTGGCGGAGGAGGTGGAGGGAGGAGGAGAAAGGGGACGGGAGAGAAGACGGGGAAGGATGATGATGATGATGATGATGATGATGATGATGATGATGATGATGATGATGATGATGATGATGATGATGATGATGATGAGGAGGAGGAGGAGGAGGAGGAGGAGGAGGAGGAGGAGGAGGAGGAGGAGGAGGAGGAGGAGGAGGCGAGAAGGAGGAGGAGGAGGGAAAGGAGGAGGAGGAGGAGGAGGAGGAGGAGGAGGAGGAGGAAGGGGAAGGAGGGGGAGGAGGGGGAGGACGGGGACGAAGGGGAGGGAAGGAGGAGAAGGGCGGGGAGGAGAGAGGCGGGAAGGGCCAGGACGAGGGGAGGGGGAGGGGCACGAGGAGGAGGACCAGAGTAAGTCCAAGACGAGTCACCAAGTCTCCTCCGCACGAGTCTCCACAAGCATTCTAGCATTCTTTCTCACCGCGCGAGGCGCCCCCTGGAGCTCCGTTTGACAAGAAGCGACCCTCCACGAGTAGAGCTGTAAGGACTGCGACAAGGTGGGGGTCATAAAGCTCAAGGCGCCCTCCATCAGCTTCAGCCTCCAGACCTGGATGGCGACGATTTCTTCTCCTCGCTGGCACTGCGTCGAGGCAGCAAGTCCTGCCAGGGGAAGGATGGTTGGAATTTCGGGTCATCTTCAGTCAGGTGAGGTCCCAAGCGAGAGCCGCATTTTGAAAAAACGATTCGCCCTCCATAAGTGTGACCGTTGTCTTACTAACTCTGGTATCGCGGAACTGATTCCTGAGGATGCCCCGGGCGAGAGCCCCATGTTGCAACGGAGCCGGCCTTCATCCGTGTCACTGTCGGGAGTTGTGTCGGAGGAGGAGGAGGAGAAGGAGGAGGAGACGTGAGGATGAGGAGGAGAAGGAGGAGGAGGAGGACGAGGAGGAGGAGGAGGAGGAGGAGGAGGAGGACGAGGAGGAGGAGGAGGAGGAGGAGGAGGAGGAGGAGGAGGAGGAGGGGAGGACCAGGAGGAGGTGGATGACGAGGAGGAGGACGGACGAGTGTGGGCGGCTCCGTGGCGAGAGCCCCGCTCAGCATAGCCGCTTCGCCCCCGCTCGGTGCGGGGGGGCGCCACGGCGGGAGCCACCTCCTTGGAAGTGCGGCCCGCCCTCGCTGCGGGTGCAGCTGCTGGAGGGTCCGAGCTCCACGGTCGTGAACGTGCGACGAAGGTCTCGGGCGCAACGCCCGGACCGCCCGGACGGCCAAAGCCGGGGGGTGCGGCAGGGAGGAGCAGCTCGCTGTATAGGGAGGAGGAAGATGGGAGAGGCAGTGCGGCTCCCGGCTGGCTCACGTTCCACCCGCACGCCCTCGCTCCGGCATCTCCCTCGCGCATCGCTGACCCTCCGGGCCACGAGGTGTCCGAAGCTGCAGTGATACCGCATCGCGTCAAGACACCCTCCACCTCCTCCTCCAAACTCCCGTCCAGCTCCACCTCTTCCTCCACATCCTCCGTCAGTCGTCTTGCTTTCGATAGCCGAGCGCCCATGCCAGCACACGCGCCAACAGTGCTAGAGCCATAGTAAGCAGTAGCGACGCTCGACTGCGTCTCAGTTGGCAGAGCGGTCGCGCTACCACCCATGCTCCACGGCGGGCTCACGGTGCTCACTCCCCCCCGTGCAGACAATCACACAATCACATGCACGCACGCACAGAAACACAGACAGACAGAGAGGCGCACACGAACACACACACGCACACATACACACGCACACACACACACACACACGTACAAACATTTCACATACGAGCACAACCACAGCCACAAACACAAGCACAAACACAAACGCAAACACACGCACAAACAAACACAAGCACACACACACTTACAAAGACAAGGACGAAGACAAATACACGCACGCAAACCCACACACGCAAACATATACAACCACTTTTTGGCGGTAGCGGCCTCGCGCGCGGCGACGATGCGGAGACGGTAAAGAGTACGAAGCGCGAAGCCGCGGGCACACACAAAAATCCACAGACCCACAAACCCACATACCCACAAACATACAAACCCACAAACCCACAACCCCACAACCACACAACCACACAACCACACAAACCCACAAACACGCACACACAACACACGCAGACACACAGACACGCAAACGCACAAACAGATCAACGCACACAAACACACACACACATATGCACACAAACACACACACACACACGCACGCACGCACGCACGCACGCACGCACGCACGCACGCACGCACGCACGCACGCACGCACGCACGCACGCACGCACCACGCACGCACGCACGCACGCACGCACGCACGCACGCACGCACGCACGCACGCACGCACGCACGCACGCACGCACGCACGCACGCACGCACGCACGCACGCACGCACACACACAAACACACACACACGCAAACACGCACGCATGGACGCACGCACGCACGCACGCACGTACGCACGCGCACACAAGCACGCACACATACACACCGCACACATACACACGCACACACACACACACACAAAAACACACAAACACACACACACACACACACACACACACACACACAACACACACACACCACACGCAACACGCAGCGCGGTGCGACACTCTGCACACTTCTCGCTCCTGGGTGGGCTGACCCTCCGCGTGGCGCCGCGACGCACTTCTCCTCCCCAAAGAGGGGCCGCGCCTTCGCCCAGCGACCTGGGCGCCGGGAGCCCCGCTGGAGAAGCCACCGCCCGCACGCGGGCCGGGCTGATGGGCCTGTTTTCCACCACCACCACCACCATAAGTTGGAGGGGGAGGGGGTCCTCCTCCTCCTCCCCCTCCTCCTCCACCTCCTTCCCCCCTCCAACTTGTGGTGGTGGTGGAAAGCAAACCCATCACGGGCACCGAGCACCTGCTCCTCGGGCGCCCAGCCCGCGAGAGGCACTCATCGCCGAGCGCGTCGGCGACGCCGACGCCGAGCGCGCCGGGCGACGCCGAGCGCGCCGGGCGACGCCGACGCGAGGGCGCGCGCGTCAGCTCGGGCGCACCTCCGAGGACCCAGCGCGCAGCTGAGAGGGAGAGGGGGAGAGAGAGAGGGAGGAGGGTTCCTCGAGGGTCCTCTCCGCGTCGCGCGTCAACGCCCGCGTGCGCGTGCCCACCCGAAGCCCTGCAGGGCAGCGCGGGCGGTGTGGTGCAGAGAGGGCCGGCGCAGGCTGCGCGTGGTCGGTGGAGCCGAACGTGCAGGCAGGTTGCTGCCGCGCTGGCGCGCGCGGCGCTCTCCGCGGTGGCTCTCGGCGCTCTCGGCTGCCTGGGGGGGTCCAGAAGGAGGTCGCACTGCCCAGAAGGGGGGGAAGGTGGAGAGGTCAGGAAGGGAAAGGGGCGAGAGAGGGGAAACACGAGGGGGAGGGGGGGGGCGACACAATGAGAAGCAGGGGTGCTGTTTTTGCACACGTGTGAGGGACGACAGCCCCATCCGTGTCCAGCGGCACAACACCACCCCTCCCCAAAAATCGGCATCCGATCGAGCCTGATCGGCTGCTCGTGCCGCCTTGCGGGATTGAGCCTCTGCGCGAGCTTCCACTGCGCGCATGCCCAGAGTCTCCGCTTCAGCACGGCACTCGAAACCAAAAGCAAACATACTGGCATGGATACCGGGCACTGGGCACGGGCGCCGACGCGAAAAAGGAAGCAGCTTCCCGGGGACAGCTGACTCTCCCTCCGTGGCCACACGGCAATGCGCGCTCCACCGCGAACGTGTGGCGATCCAGGGGGACGCCGATCCCCCGTGGGTGACGTCCTGGTCGGTGGGGTGCACTCCGGCCTCCAATCTTTCCCGAGCCGTGTACGCCACACCTCCAGTGAGCTTCCGACGGCCCTTGCAGGGCTCGCAGCGGCCTCGTTGGCCAGGGTGGATTGCTTGCCGCCAGCAAACAAAACAGTCAAAAGGAGAGGAGGGCCGTCAGGCACACCTGCCTCCAATACCGAATGCTCCCAGACCCTCCAGGGCCGGCGCACTCCCAGGCATCCCTCCTCGTGCCCTCCAGCCTCCACCGACCTCGAGGACGCAGAAGCAGCAGCAGAGGGAGAGGGAGACCCCAACGGAGCGGGATCAATGAAGAGAAAGAGGAGACGGCGGAGGAGGATGGAGGAGGAGGAGGCGGAGGAGGAGGAGGAGGAGGAGAAGAAGGAGGAGGAGGACGAGGAGGAGGAGGAGAAGGAGGAGAAGTGGGGCCGTTTTTTTGTCGCTCTCTGGGGTAGGGGCGAAGAGCGGAAAACTGGCCCGCGCCTGAAACACATGCCAGTCGCGTGCCCGATTCCAGAAGCCCCTGAGTCCGGCTCTTAGCCGCCCCGATTCGCAACACGCAACACGCATAGTGAGACGGCGTTCAACACGTATCCTGAAAACGTGGGTCGGACGCGATACTTTCTCCAACACGTGGGCCAATACGTTAAGCCAACACGCAACGTATTGGCACGGACGTCTAGAATACGGTACGTGATGCGTATCAAAACGTGCGTATCGAGGCAGCTTAGGCGAGTCGGGCACTGTTGGCGTCTCGCTCTTTGCCGTGCGCTGGGCCTTCCGCTGGCGGCCCCGCCGCTACTCTCCGGGTTGGACGAAAGGGTCTGCTGGCAGAGGGTAGGGTAGAGAATCAGCTCACATAGCTGGCTTTCCTGGCGCCTCCCGGCGCTGGGAGGCGCCCATGTATCGAAGAATGGGCGCCGCGGCGGGGCGGAACTCAGCTGCCAGCAGATCTGGTAGCCCCCCTTGTCCTCTACAGCCGAAAGTGTGATCAAGAGACTTATCATCTCAGAAATCTTGGCCAGCTCCCCTGAAGCTTCTTGAAGCAAGCCTGGGCCAACCTCTATTCTGAACGCTGGAGGGGCGAACGTGCTCAAGAAACTGGGCCAGCTTCCCCGGAACAATCGCGGAGAAACGCTGGCCTGGCTCTTCGGGAATAGGCTTCTTTATGAGACGCTCGACCGTTGGAGGGGAGGAGGAGGAGAGGGGGGAAAAGGAGGAGGAGGAGGAGAGGGAGGAGGAGGAGGGAGGAGGAAGGAGGAGGAGGGGGGAGTGGGGAGGAGGGGCTGCAGGAGGAGGAGGAGGAGGGAGGAGGAGGAGGGGAGGAGGAGAATTTCTTTTACCCTGCCGTCCGGCCGGAGGAGGAGGGGGGAGGAGGAGGAGGAGGAGGAGGAGGAGAGGAGGAGAGGAGGAGGAGGAGGAGGAGGAGGAGGAGGAGGGGGAGGAGGAGGAGGAGGCTGGAGGAGGAGGAGGAGGAGGAGGAGGAGGAGGAGGAGGAGAATTCTTTTACCCTGCCGTCCGGCCGGAGGAGGAGGGGGAGAAGGAGGAGGAGGAGGAGGAGGAGGAGAGGAGGGAGGAGGGGGAGGAGGGGGAGGAGGAGGCTGGAGGAGAAGGAGGAGGAGGAGGATGAGGAGGAGAATTCTTTATCCTGCGTCCGGCCGGAGGAGGGGGAGGAGGAGGAGGAGGGAGGAGGAGGAGGATGAGGAGGAGGATGAGGGAGGAGGAAGGAGGAGAGGAGGAGGAGGAGGAAGGATTTTACCCTGCCGTCCGGCCCGGCGCTCATCTTCGGCCGGCCTCCCGCTGGCCTCCGCCGAGGGCGCGCTGCGCCGAGGGCGAGGCGGCCCTTCCTGGAGCGCGCTCCCGGCGGCGGCCGACGGCCGCTCGCGGGGCCCGCGCGGCGCCGAGCTTGGCTGGGAGCATGCGCGCCCCGAGGGAGGCGGGTCGGCCTTTCCCGGGAGGCGCCGCGGAGGCCCCCAGAGGATCGGCTCGCGCCGCCCCCGAGCCCGCTGCCGCAGGCACCCGCAGCGGCTGCAGACGCCGGGAGGGAGTCCTCGGGACACCCGCCGCGGCAGCATCCTCGAGACCACACTCTCTCTCTGTCTCTCTTTTTTTTTGTTCTCTCTCTCTCTCTCTCTCCCCGCTCTTTGTCCTCTGCACCCTCCCCGTGCCTCCCAGATGGGGTCCGAGTAAATGGGGTCGGAGGATCGCGCCGCATCGTCGAGGCATCGCCAGTCGCCAATGCATCGGCGATGCATCGGCATCGTCGACGATGCACCAGCGCTGTTGGCGCGAAGAAAATCGGACCCCACGTCGAGCCGATGCATCGGCGATGCGGCGCGATCCTCCGACCCCATCAGCTCCGACCCCACCTGGGAGGCCTACGTAGATTCCCCCAGGGGCCAGCCCCTCGCCGGGCGGGCAGCCCCCCGGGGGCCTCCCCGCAGAGAGCCCGGGGAGCCCGCAGATGGCGAAGGACCGCGGGGCCCATTCCCCTCGGGACCCGTCCCCTTCGTTGATTCACCAGGAAAGGGCACCTAACCCTTTCGGAGGGGACCTGAGTTTTAGGAGGCCCAGAAACATTTGGGATACTTAGGGGCTCTTTGCTGCAGACGCGTCGAACCAAGCCGCCCAGATCCATTGTCCCTCGTGCAAAGACGGGGACCTCAGTGAGCCACGCCTTCAGTAGGTTTTCAGGGTTAGGGTGAGGTCGGGCGGTCGGGCACGTCCCCCTACATGCGGATTCTGGACAAAGAACCCCAAAAAATACCCCCACAACTGCTCAAACAGTCACAAGATTATCAAACACACCGTCCCCGTATCATTTTCGACTATTTTTGAATGCTCCTCCTCTATAGAGGGACGAGCCCCACGGCCGCCGCGGGCGCCGCTGGCGCGGCCGGCGCAGACGCGCTGCAGGCCGCGGCGGCGTCAAGGTCAGCGGCGGCGGGCGCCCGGGGCCCGCCAGCGGCCGCGCGGGCATCGAACAGGGGCCGCCCGGGGCGGCAGGCTCGGACGTTCCGGTCCGTGGGCCCCCTCTCGTGGGCCCCATTCTCTTGGGGCCGTCGTGGGGCCCTCTCGTGGGCGTCTATGGGGGCACCGCTGGGGCCGCCTCCTGGGGCGCTCGGGGGCCGTCTCGTGGGGCCCTCGAGGTGGTCTCTCGGGCCGTGCTGGGGCGGTCTTGGGCGCCTCTTGGGCCGCCCTGGCCCCGTCGTGCTGCTGGCCGCGGATCCCAGCGCCGGCGGCAACTCCGGGGCCCCGTGGCGCCGTGAGCCAGGCCATGGCGGCAGGTTTGTCGCTTTTCGGCACCCAGGGGGGGGGAGATCCCCCCGCCCCCTCACCGAGGGAAAAAACAAAAACCAAGGAAACAACCCAACCGAGGAAACAGCCAAGCCAAGTAAGAAAACAAGCCGAGGACAAAAGCCAAACCAAGGAACAAGAACGAATCGAGGAACAAGAACAAACCGAAGAGCACTCACCAGGCCCCAGGGCCGTCAGAAGAACGGCCTGGGGGGAAGAACTGGTCCTCGGGGAGCGGGGTGCAGATCTCCAGGGGGGCCAGGTGATGAAGCATCACGGCGCCGGGGCTCCGGTAGCCCAAACGTGACGTCTTCCTCGCTCCCTTCCTCCTCCCCGTCCTCCTCCTGCTCCTCGCTGCCACCACCGTTACCACTGTGATTCTGACTCCCCCTCTTCTCTCCAGCACTCGGCTCCTGCTGCATAAACAGCGGCATCTCCATGGAATAGAACTCGTAGAACGCCATCTGCTCGACCTGGCCACCGATTTGGGGGTCCGCTTTGCTGGTGGAAATCCAGAGGGGAGATATCATGTTATGCTGGGCCAGGACGTGAAGGTCCAGGGCCCAGAGGCCAACGTAGATAATCAAAAACAAGGCAATAGGGACCCACACACAATCTGCACCCGCAAGCAAGACTGCACAAAGGTCCCCTGTGGTGATGCTCGGCTGTGGGCCACGGCCCTGAGAACCAGCAACCAAACATGTAGAAGTCGGGCGCGGCGCTGCAGAGATCGGACTACCCAGCCCGAAGGCTACGAGCCTTAATGTCGACCCCCTACGACCACCAGTGACCGCGTCCTTGGACCGCCTGAGCTGGCAGATGCCGTTTGGGCCGTCCTCCGAGCCATGGCATCATCCGCCCTTTCGAGTGACCAGGGTTCGGCGGTGCCATGCCTGCATTCCCCACAAGGCACTCGCCTCGCCCAGACAGCTCAGCCAACCCGAGGGGCGCCCACGGCGGCGGCGCAGGGTGCTGAGACCACCCCCTTGGGGGCCCGTCGAGGCCAGCTGGGAGCAAGTACCTCTGGGGGCGGGCGCAACCCCAGAAGCTCGCCATCGCTCGGACGCCCGTTCCCCGTGCCTGGGGGGGCTTCGCGCGTGCGTGCGCATGTCTCTCGCAGGGCGACGCGCGCTGCTCCCCGATGGTCCTCGCCGAGACATCGTGCACGCGTCCAGGCGATGCCAGGGGGTCACGGGAGCCTTGCCACGTTTTCCGTGCGCAGGCTGCAGGGCGCACGCGCCCGCGGCGTGAGTGGCTCGCGGCGCGCCGCACGCCGCGGGGGGTGCCGGGCTGCAGCAGCCTGGAGCTCGGCCAAGGGCCTCGCCATCGCTCGGACGTGTATTCCCCGTGCACGTGTCGGATTCGTGCGCTTACTTTGTGCACGATGGTCCAGGATGCTTCTCGATGGTCCCCGCCGAGAGAAAGCGCACGCGTCCGAGCTGTGCCAGGGAGCGGGAGCACCGGAGACGGCAAGAAGACAGACAGCCCCACCCCAACCCACCAAACTCAAGGTGACGCGCCACTCCCAACGTCCCCAATCCTCCGAGATGGAAGGCCTTGTCACTCCTCCTTCGGACGGGGCCAGGACGACGATAAATCCGTCCCACAGCGTTCCAGAACGCTCTCAGAGGGCGTTCCCGAGCGCTCTGAGAGGGCCGCGGCGCCCGATGCATCCTCCAGAGCCGCCGGATCTCAGAGATTCGCGGCCCGTCCCCACCCGACCACCCGATCTGATCCTCGTCCTGGCTTCGTCTTGCTCCTCCTCTTTAGCCCTCGCGAGGTCTCTGGAGGTCCCTGGAGGCTTCTGAAGTTCCGGCCCACCGCAAAGAACGGCGCTCCTGCTGCCCCCGCCTCCTTCTCCTGACCTCCGACGTCGCTACTTCTTTCGCCACGAGGAGCCCTGGAAGTCTGTTTCGTGAGTCGTGAGGAGGAGGATGAGGAGGAGTAGGAGGAGGAGGAGGAGGAGGAGGAGAGAAGGAGAAGGAGAAGGGTGATGATGATGATGATGATGATGATGATGATGATGATGATGATGATGATGATGATTATGATGATGATGATGATGATGATGATGATGATGATGGTGGTGATGATGATGCTGATGAGGAGGAGGAGGAGGAGGAGGAGGAGTCGTGAGGAAGAGGAGGAGAGGAAGGAGGAGAAGGAGGAGAAGGAGGAGAAGGAGGAGGAGGAGGAGGAGGAGCCCACGCGGAGGCGGCTCCTCATCCCGAGTCGTGCTTCGACGGTCCAGGGGCCCTGTGAGGGCCCCTGAGGGCCCCACGGGGAGCTGGACACTTTTCGGCATTGCCACGGCCATCCGTCTCGTTCTTGTCGCGACGCGGGGAGGCACGGTTCCTCCTCCCCTGACGACGCTGCAAAAAACAGTTGCGCCATCGAAAACAAATCACGACTGGAGCCCTGGACCCACTCACTCTGCGCCATTTTTCGAGCCGGGTCGATCTGCGAGGGCCCCGGGGCTCGAAACTGGGCGAGAACGCCGATGGCGAAGAAACTGCAACGCCAAGATCTGAGGGTCCGCCTGCCCTGAGGACGTCTCCAGGGTTGAACACCACTGCCCCGAAGCTGGCGAAGGTCGCGTACTCTCTGTCCGTGTCGGCCTCTGGCGGCGCGCACAAGGGGGTATGGGGGAGGGGGAGGGCTTCTTAGGATGCTGCTTCTTATATAGCAGGCGCCGGCCCTACCTCTACAGACAAGGCCCGCGCCTGCTGAACAGCAGAGGTGCTTCTAAGAAGCCCTCCCCAATCTGCGAGGCGGGGATTAATCCATATCCACCGCCTGGGAGCCAGCGTCCTGGTGTTCCAGCGGGCGGTGGATATGGATATGGATACGGGTATGGGCATGGATATGGACATGGATGTGTCTCTATATCTCTACAGTTGTATAAGTGTAAATAAATTTACGCACACGTACATACATACATACATACATACATACATACATACATACATACATACATACATACATACATACATGCATGCATGCATGCATGAATACATACATACGTACGTACGTACGTACGTACGTACGTACATACATACATACATACATACATACATACATACATACATACATACATATACACATATATACATACAAACAAACATACAATTATACAGACATACACGCATCTACATATACGTCTACACATACACATATGTATATAGATGGTCCCCCCAGCGGGGCAAGTATATATCTGCATTTGCAAAGGTCAGCGAAGGTCGGATGCCCCAGGCGGTGGCTATGGATGAGTCCCCGCCTCGGACCCTCCCCTGCATACGATCAGCAATCAAGGTGCCCCTAATGCTTTGGGAGGGGACCCAAGTCAGGAGGGCCAAAACCATCATCATCATCATCATCATCATCATCATCATCATCATCATCATCATCATTATCATCATCATCATCATCATCATCATCATCATCATCATCATCATCAGCATCAGCATCAGCATCAACATCACCATCATCATCGCCATCATCGTCATCATCATCACTATCATCATCATCATCACCATCATCATCATCAGCAGCATCAACATCATCATCATCATCGCCATCGTCATCACCACTCTCATCCTCATCCTCATCCTCATCCTCATCATCCTCATCACCATCATCTCATCATCATCATCATCAACATCAACATCAACATCAACATCATCATCATCATCATCATCATCATCATCATCATCATCATCATCGTCAGGAGGGTCAAGGCCATTAGGGACAAGGAGGTCTCTTTTGCAGATGCCACAGGACGAGATAATCCCCATGCTCAGGGACACCCCTTCAAACGCAGGACCTGGGCTAGGTCACGAAGTCAATTGTGCTACTAGGGTTCGGGCTTGCATTATGCTTAATTAGAGGCCTCGTAGATGGGGTCCGAATAATTAGATGGGGTCGCGTCGCATCGCCAATGTATCGCGACGCCGGCGTGGTCCCAACGTCGAGCCGCATCGTCGCTGCATCGACGATGCGGCGTGATCCTCCGACCCCATCCACTCGGACCCCATCTAGGAGGCCTAGATTTGAGCATTTTCTGAGGGTGGAGGGCTCAAGGTGAAATCCATATGGGCTTTTGCACCGAAAACAAGTCCGTCTTGTGATTCACCTCTTGCAGATTCAAGCCTCGAAAATCAATGGAAACGGCATTTCAGATTTCACCCTTTGCCATCAACCCAAACAACATGCTCGGTAGATGAATGCCCCCCCCAGGAAGGCCCATAATCGAATGGAAAAGCCGGATCGGCGATCAAAATGAATCGGACTTGCGGAAATCGCAGCCGAGTCGGAAAAATCGAATCGGCCGAAATCGGCAGGATGGTACGCCCCCAGTGAGAGGTCGGGGCCCACACCGGGATCCCGAGTCGACTCGAATCGGAATCGGCATCCATGGACATCGGATCGAATCGAATCGGGGGAATCGAAATGAACCCTCTGCGCGCGGGCGAGGCCTGGTGCACGAAGCCCGACGGCACCGCGCCCCCGCCGCTGTGCTCCGCTTCGGCCGCCTGCGAGGCCCTGAGGACCTTCGAGGGGGGGCGCGGGCCCCGCAGCGGCGAGGAGCCGCGGCGCGGCTATCCGCAGGTGGGGCGGCTGCCGCGCCCCCGCGCAGGCAGGGAGGAGGAGGAGGAGGAGGAGGAGGAGGAGGAGGAGG
>CAUYUJ010015768.1:217844-254518 GCA_963575745.1 Prorocentrum cordatum | reverse complement strand
TAGCATATTGATCAGCAAGAACATCCGATCGGCCACCTTCTCCGGAGCATCTGGCCAAAAATACAGGATACGACGGTGCAGCAGGGGAGGGACAGGCTGGCCAGGGGAACGTGATCTCAACAAGGACGACATCTTTTTCTGCACATCATCACAATCTGGGTCCGCCAGTCGGGGGGCAATCGCAGACAACTGGGTGAAATTCACAATCCAGGTCATGGTAACCGAGCCGTTCAACCAATTCTTCATTCGTGTCACAGCCAAGACATCGCAATCATATTCAGAGATACTGTGAAATCTGGCAGCTATACTAGGGAAAACGGAACTTCTCAAAGCGGCACGGAACAACGCGGCCCTATTTTCACATGAAATGTCTCGAGGTACCGAATCGAATCCCAAAGAGCCCAGGTTCTTTAGTAATGCCGTCGATATCGAATGCCGCGGAGCAGCAGTCAGTCGCTGAAGGGCAACGTGTTCAGTGTCATACACTCTGGTGTCGGCCATGTAGAACTGGCAGATATGGGACAAGACAGGGTGCGCCAGCATGTTGTACGCGCGAATATTCTGCGCCAGGGATAATTTCAGCTCTCTGATATGGGCTACTCGTTCCAGGAGCTTACGACAGGGGGCACGCCATGATTCATCACAACCCTCTGGGCCAAGAAATACGCCCAAGTACTTAGCGTGGGGGCCAATCCGTACCGCGTCCACGGGGATGTCAAGGTCGCGCAACCGCTGCTTGGCCATCTCAATGTCCATGTCGAGCGCGATGACCACCCAACATTTCCCCGTGTGGAGCTTCAGGCCTGTGACGATGCCAGTGTCGCCCATCCAGGTCAGAACCATAGGTATAGTAAGGCGAAGGTTTCCCGTCGCAATGCCGATGTCGTCAGCACACGCAAGAGGGAGCCCAGGGTGCGGGCGGAGTCGCCGTTGTAGGCCTCGAACGACTGGATCGAAGATTATCACGAATATCAAAGCTGAGAGTGGGCATCCTTGCTTCATTCCTCGGGTGACAGTGAAGCCAGAGAATCTTGAGCCAGCGAACAAAATGTCAACATATATGTCGTCGTACAATGATCTGACCGCACGAACGATGCGCCTGGGAACGCCCATGGCTTCCAAGACCCCGAAGATCCAGGAGTGCAACACACTCGGGAACGCAGCGGCGATGTCCAGGAGCATGAACCCTGGGAACTCGAGGCCCCGATGGCAGGCCCACTCCAGAACCCAGGACTCCAACTCAATCACGTTATCAAGCATATTACGTTTCTTGATGAACCCGCGCTGGCACTCCGCCACGGAGAACCTGGCCTGGATCTGGAACGGGTCGGCCAGGGCAGCGGAGACGAGCTTGTTGTCTGTGTTGCTCAGAGTGAGGGTCCTAGTCTGACGGGCCTCGAGAACAGTCCTAGGACCAGAATCGCTCACTTCAACCTTGGGAGGGAACACGAGCTGACCGAAGTTGAATCCAGAAGGTGGGCGGGCTCCACGAAGTAGAGCACGATAGGCCGCATACAGGGCCGACAAAACGGTTTCTCCCCCGTTTTTCCACCCGCTATATGGCACCCCGTCAGGTCCTGCAGCAGAGTCTTTACGGTGAACAACGATAGAGCGAAACTCATGTTCCATGAGTTCCCATTGGATACCAGGAGAGACCGATTGAATCTCACTCCGAAGGGCAGCAAGCACCGCAGGATCAGGCTCAGGGAGAACACCAGGACACCGATGAACTTCACCCCAAAAGTTAGCTAGGTTGCGGGCACTCTGTTCGATACTGGCGGGGGCCTCGTCCACTGGGTCAGCCACCGAGAAAATCGCAAGCTTCCGACGTTTTACCGACCACGACCGACATATAGCTTGGAGCCTGGCACGACGAGCCTCATCGATTCTCCCAAGAGAGTCCGTACACTCAGTGTGGATCATATCATTAATCATCGTAGAGTTCAGCTCCCGAATATATTCATGAAACCCGAGATAATCAGTATACCCAAGATTCTCGAAGCAATAAAACCGACTAAGTTCAGGCAGAGCGTGTTGGCAGCGCATGATCATAGCGTGGTGACCAGTACGGGCAGCGCGCAGAAGCCTGAGACATACCGCTATTTTTTCTCGACCTGTACGGGGACCTGCACGAAACATCCGACGAGTCAGCTCATCCTTCGCAGCGAACATGGCGGCCTTGCACTCCAGCAAGGCCTCAAACGGGTCAGAACTGACCCCACACTCCTGCAGGATCGTTTCCACAGTCTCCCCGAAGCCAGGATGTTCGGTAATCCACCGCGGCAAGGTAGGAGTAGAGGGGGCCCCAGGAGACGTCTGCACGAAAATCGGGATGTGGTCCGAGCACTCAGAACGATTGTGGGCCATACCGATCACATTCGAACGAGGTTTCCAATCCAGGATTTCAGCCGTGGGAGCAGACCAGTAGACTCGATCCAATCTACAGACACTGAGGACAATATCTCCTGCAACAGCCCTATGAGTGGCCTCTAGCTGCGGAACTTCCACGAAGTCGCCGAACAGGCTGGCAAAACGGGAGCGCAGAAGGTCATCCTCCCGCGGCAAGGAAACTGACCCGTCCGTGGCCTGTCGGAACTCGTCGGCTTCAGGGAAATTCCAATCCCCTGCCAAACACGAGAGCCCAGCACCCAAAGCTGGAAGAGATCGGCGAAGCCGTCCTAGAACACTATGGACTGCACGAACAGAAATACCAGGATCAATATGAACGTTTGCTATATTCAGGTTCCCGAACTCCCCGAAGAGCTTCACCACCAGAATCCTGCCTCTAGCGACCTCTGAGACCCGAGCAGCTCTGAAATTCTTCAGGAAGGCCTTCGAGATGGAAGTAATGACACCGCCAGCAGAATGAGAACTACAGAAGGAGCCTAAGTGGATATGAGAACGGAAATCGCGTCGGAGAGCATTCAGGTCTTGGGGCGTCCCATGAGTCTCCTGCGTGTTTACTATATCAAACCTCTCAATCAAAGATCGGAACTTGCTATACTTCTGACTCTGACGCCTATGATTGGCCCAAATACTACCTAACAGAGCTTGCGTATTCCACGAGACCACCCCGAACGAATTCAGAACTCTAAAAATGGCGAGCGATCAGAACGAATTAAGGGGGCTCCAAAAATGGGATACACAGCCTCCAGCCGATCGGGGCCCACAGAGGAAGAGGAGGAGGAGGAGGAGGAGGAGGAGGGGGAAGACGGCGGCAGAGGCGGCACACAGCGCCTGCGCTTCACTGCACGACACCCACTAGCTGCACCCGCAGCTCGTCGCCCAGTAACGTAGATGCTGGTGGTGTTCCCACGGTTGCCCCGGTTGCCCGGCGCGTCGCTCATGACTACGTCCTAGCGCCGCTTGGCCACTAGCGCAGACACACGCTCCGCTAGGCTGTCGATGAACTCCTTCGAGAGGCCGACGACGTGGCAGTCTTCCAGCGGCACAATGATGAACGTGCCCTGGGCATCCTCCGAGATCTTCACCAGGTCCCACACCTCCTCGTTAGCCGAATTGTAAAGGTGCAAGTGTCCAGTGAACGGGTTCGACCCTAACTTCATCGACTCGAGCCAGAGGCACTGCTCCTTCAGGGCGTCGAGCATGATCTGCCAGCACTGCCCCAGCGCAAACGAGCGGTGCCGAATCGGCTGAGGCTGATCCCATCCCACACGAAGCTGCACCACCTCGGCGCTGCGCGGGTCCGTCCAGGTCAAGAAAGAGGGGTCCGCTCGACATCTGGTGTGGAAGAGCAGAGCGTCATCCTCCTCATCGAACTGAATATTGTAACTGAACTTATAGTTCTGGGCCTGAACTCGGCACTTCTCAGAGTACTGCGCGGGCATCTTGGACTTGACAATGGCAAAGTGCGACTTGAACGTCGTCTGCATCAGTTTGCGAGGGAAGCCGCGGATCCAGATCTTCTTCTTGTTGCGCTCACCGTGGTCGTGACCAGTAGGGGGGGCAGCGAGTGGCTGAGCAGGAGCAGCTCCGCGGCGCCGCGCGTAGTCGGACCACGGGTCGCTGTTCACCGAGGGCGAGCTGGAGGCCACCGTGGAAGCGAGCTTCTCCTCCAGCTGCAGCACCCGCGCGGTGAGCTCCGCATCCACGACAGGGGAAGCCGAAACAGGAGGCCGGCCGCGATGGGCAGAGTCTGACATCAGCTCATCCTCGCTATCGATAGTGATGGCCTGGCCAAGCTGTAAGGCCGAGATGGCAGCCGCCTGCCGCTCCAGCTCCGCACGTTGCTCCGCCATGGCTTGCTGCTGTTCGTCCAGACGCTTATTTAGTTCTTGATCCAGGCGTTTGACTGTCTCCATGTTGCTAGTGATCGCGTTCGACAGGATGTTGATCTGCTCGTTGATGGGATCAACGTGGGACTTCAACTGACCCGCAAGCAACTCCTTCATACTCTCGAGAGTAAGAGCCATCGCGCCGATGAAAACAGAACGACTTGGTAGGTACTGTACCTGACTGCAGAGGCAAAATGCGTGCTCAGTGTGAACAAAGCAGGGGACCTTGTCCGTGGGCACTCTCCAGGACCCCAAGCGCGCGGCGGGCGCTGGCCACTCGAGGCGGGGGGTAGAGTTCCCGAAATGGCCACTTGAGCCAAAATGGCTTGAGCCAAAATGGCTACGGAGGAGGAGGAGGAGGAGGAGGAGGAGGAGGACAAGCACGAACCCAAGATGTATCAGCGATGCACGTCGGTTTGCTCTC
Organism: Prorocentrum cordatum; assembly: GCA_963575745.1. Taxonomy (NCBI): domain Eukaryota; class Dinophyceae; order Prorocentrales; family Prorocentraceae; genus Prorocentrum; species Prorocentrum cordatum. The sequence continues at coordinate 249,799 of CAUYUJ010015768.1, read as the reverse complement.
CCGGCTCAAGTCCCCTCTGCTGTACGAGTCGCTGCAAGCGTTCCAGCTTCGCTGGGATGAGGAGCTCCCTACGGGGGCACGAAACGTGCGAGGGGTGCGCCGAAATGAAGTGTGCAACTGCACGTGGACTCTACCACTTGTGCCTTGGGTGGAACTCCACATGGAACAAACGTGTTTGAAGGGGCCTTGGGACACTTAAATAAATACACACAAATAAACATATTCTCTATATTTCCCATATATTATGGGTTTTCGTCTTCCCCCCCACTTCCCATATTTCCTCATATTTTGGGGGGAATCGACGATTCATTGTGTCTGTGTGTTTCTTTCCCTCCTGAGTGTTATGAAGTGCCCCGACATGGGGGGTGAAACCGCATGCGGACCCTGCCACTGGCGCCTCTGACTGAATTCCCTATGAACCCACGAAGCGTGTAACGTGTGCGCCGGGATGGGAGGTTGAACCGCATGCGGACCCTGTCGGGGGGGCCTTCGGTGGAGTTCCCTATGGGGGGCGTCTAGCGTTTGAAAGATGCGCCGACATGGGGGTACGGAGCCGCATGCGGACCCTGCCGCTGGGGCCTCCGGTGGAGATCCCTACGGGTCCACAAAGCGTGTGACGGGCGCGCTAGAATGCTTTCGGTGGAATTCTCTATGAATCCACGATGCGTGTGAGGGTGCGCCGGCATGGGGGTGTGGAGCCGCATGCGGACCCTGCCGGTGGGGACTTCGGTGGAACCCCCTATGAGACCACGAAGCCGAGGAAGCGTAGGAGCGCAGAACTGCCGCGCCTCTGGTTCACCCTTCCCCTCCTCTTCTCCCTGCTCCTGCCCGTGCGCGCTTGCTGTTTCGCCAACCGCCGAGCGAAAAACAAGAGGCGCAGGAGCGCCACCGCCAGATGAGCGCGCCAGAACGACTGGGGAAGGGGAGGGCCTCTCGCCAGAGGGGGCGGAGGGCGGCTAGCAGGCGGCGGTCCTGGGATTGTGGCCGCACCGTGGGGCCCAGGAGAACTTCTCCTCCTCCCCCCTTCCCTTCTTCCTCCTCCTTCATCCTCCTCCTCCTCCTCCTCCTCCTCCTCCTCGCTCCCTCCTCCTCCCTCCCTCCCTCGCTCCCTCCCTCCCTCCCTCGCTCCCCTCCTGCTCCGTGCGCGGGCGGCCCGCCAGTTCTTCTTGGCACAGGCCCGCACTCGCGCAGGGGCTCCTACGTGCTGCCCCCGCCGGCGGGCATTCGACGGGCCCTGGCGGCCGCGCGCGACGAGCACTTTCCGGCCAGCGCCGTCGCAGCAGCCGGCCCAGGCCAGACCTTCGCGCGTCCGCGCGGAGGCTCGGCTTTGTGGCGAGCGTCGGCTGCCAGCCCCGACTGAGCGATGTGGTTTCACTTGGCCGGGCCTGCCGCCAAGCCCGCAGTGGCGCTCCTCGACTCCCAGGTGCCCATCCTGGAGCGCCAGGTTGTGATCGTGCCGCCGGCTACTCCGCCACGTGCGACGACGCGCGTTCCCCTTCCGACGTCCTCACCGATGCCGACGCCATCTTTTTTTCAAATGCTGGAGCTCAGGTGCATGCTGCTGCTGGCGCTGTCGGACATCGTGCTTGCCTACAGGCCGGTTCCCACGAGAAGTACAGCAACGCCGAGTTTGACACCAACTCCCTGAAATCCTCTCTGAGCACGGCGGACTCAAACGACCTCGCTTACGCCCGCACCGACAACATGGCAACTGGCGCCGTGGCCGGTTCGGACTACGTGGACCCGATGACGGAAGTGAATGACTCCGTCGTCCCACGTACGACCTGTCCAGCCCTTTCGCGGCTGGATTTGCCCCACCTTACTCTATCTCCCTGATCTAATGCAGGGGGGCAAACGTCGTGGGGGGTGCTGCGCCGGCGAAAATTATCCCAAGGCCAGATTCTCGGGCCGGCGAAAATTACGATGCACAAGGGCCGGCGAAAATTATGCAGCATCTCAGGATCGCGGCTAACGATGACGGTGGTACTACTGAAGACCATGACGATGACGGCCCTAAAAGATTCCCCACACGATCACGACGGCCCCAGAGAGCCTCAAGATGGCAGCCGAGGGCTTCAAGGCGCCCCCAGATGGCCCCGAGAGACCCGCACTGCTGCCCCTCAGGAGCCAGTAGAGTAGCAACCCATAGATGGGCCGAAAGAGGTCAAAGACGTCCATGCGGCCAATACGGGAGTGAAGACGGAGGGTGTCACACGTGACTCTTTTCTCCTCGTCGTAGTCGTCGTCGTTAGCCTCCTCCTCATCGTCATCAGGACTCGTCCTGGTCCTCCTCGTGGTCATCGCAAACATCGTCATCATCACCGTGACCGTCACCGTGACCACCAACATCATCATCATCATCATCATCATCATCATCATCATCATCATCATCATCATCATCATCATCATCATCATCATCATCATCATCATCATCATCATGATCATCGTAATCATTATCGTCGCCGGCATCGTCGTCATCACCGTCGTAAGTCCTTCCATTCATCCTCAAATGCGCGAGCGCGGTTGATGCAGAATGGACGATCGCGTTACTGATGCAAGCAGCAATGACCATTAACCTTGCGAACAATATGTGCTCATAGGCGCTGGCGAAAGTCACGCCTGTATGTCGCGAAAGCGTGGCAGAAAACATATTCCTCGGAACGCATCGCCGGCGAAAATTACGTTGGGGCCCAAAAGCGCGACCGAGGAGGAGCGAGGATTCTACGGATTCTACGGGCCAAAACGGATCACGACGCCCTGCGGTTTCGTGCCGTGGGCCGCCTGGCCGCGGCGGGCCGTCCCCGCGCCAACCAGACAGCCTGGGGGAAGCAGATTTCTCCACTCCCTTCGCCTTCTCGCACAAGCCCCCATTTCAGCGTTGTAGCTAAAATGAACTCGCTCGAGACTAATTTGTTCTCCAGCCTCGCCGCCCGTTTCTCGCGAGTCGCTGGCCCAGAGCTCGCACGCCGTGGCAGCACGCTACCACTGCCTGCTTCTCGCACGCACGCTTGGGCAGCCCCGCTGCCGCTGCCTGCCTGCTTTCCCCTTCTCGCACGAGTGGGTTTCCTCCACTGCTGCTCTCGCACAACGGGCTGATCTCTGCACTGTAACTGAGGGTAGCTCGTCCGTGCGCTGCCCTTTCGCGCCAGAGCCCGTTCGTTGGCCCCTGCACTTCTCGCACGCGCTGCTTCTAGCGAATGTAGCTAGATAGAGTCGGGCTCCAACTTTGCCTCCCGCTTCTCCAGCGCAATGTGGTGGCTAGGAAGGTGACGTTTGGCTCCAGCTTTGCCTCCCTCTTCTCGCAGCGGCTTGCCCAGATCCCAACGCTGTAGCTGACGACGTCGGGCTCTGCCTTCGTCTCCCAATTCTCGCAGGATGGCGCTCTTCTCGCACCCACTGCTCCCAGAGGTGTTAGCTAGATGGCGTGTGGCTCCAGCTTTGCTTCCCTCTTCTCGCAACGGCTTGCCCATATCCCAACGCTGTAGCTGACGACGTCGGGCTTTGCCTTCGCCTCCCACTTCTCGCAGGGTGGCGCTATTCTCGCACACGCTGTTCCCAGAGGTGTTAGCTAGATGACGTTTGGCTCCAGCTTTGCCTCTCTCTTCTCGCAGCGGTTTGCCCCGAATCCATCGCTGTAGCTGTCGACATCGGGCTCTGCCTTCGCCTCCCGCGTCTCGCAGGATGGCGCCCCCCTGCGCCGCGGCAGAAAATTGCTCGCTTTTCTTGCACGCGCTGTTCCCAGAGGCGTTAGCTAGAAGAGACACTCGGGCTCCAGCTTCGCCCCCCGCTTCTCGCAGGCCCCCCTTCTCGCACGGACGACTCCCAGCGTTGCAGCTGATCGTGGCCCACCCGCGCACTTTGCACAGCGCCAGCGTCCGCTGCCACTGCGCGCCCCCTTTCTCGCACGGATTTGTCCCAGCGTTGTAGCTGATCGTGGCCCACCCGCGCCTTCGTCCCTCTCGCAGCGCCAGCTCTGGCTGCCACTGTTTGCTTTCTCGCAGCCTTCCAGGGGGAGGATGAGGACCAAGGCCATCGGGCTCTAACTTCACCTCCCCCTTCTCGCAGCCGTTTTCTCGCACCGCCAGCGTCCGCTGCCACTGCTTGCCCCTCTTCTCGCACGGGTCGCTCCCAGCGCTGTAGCTGATCGTAGCCCACCCGCACGCTTTGCAGCGCCAGCGTGTGCTGCCACTGCGCGCACCCTTCTCGCACGGACTGCTCCAAGCGTTGTAGCTAATCGTGGCACATCCGTTTGTGCTCGCTTTTCCCTCGGTCCCAGCACTGTAACTGGTCACGTCGGGCTCTACCTTCGCCTCCCGCTTCTCGCAGTTGGGCGTCGGGTTCAGAGGCGGGCTCCAGCTTTGCCTCCACCTCTCGCACGGTAGTGGTATAGGGCTAGACTAGATTGGCCTCTGGCTCCAATGTTGGGTTCCAGCTTCGCCTCCCGCCACTTGCAGTGAGGTGTGGCATCTGACTCCCAGTATAGCATGCCCTGATCGCCGCACTGTGACTGACCGTATCTGGCTCGACCTTCGACGGCCACCAGCTTAGCCTCCAGCGTCGGATGCGGAGACGGCTGTAACTGGCGGCGTTGGGTTTGACCTTCACCATCCCGCTTCTCGCAGTGAAGTGTATGGTCTGGCTCCCGCTTGTGACCCTGAGCCCAGCGTTGTAGCTGCTGACGTCGGGCTCGTCCTTCGTCTTCTCGACGGATTGCCTGCACTCTGACCGCGGCGCCGCAACTGTTGGCGCCCCGGTTTGCCAGGAGGTGGAGGAGGGGGAGGAAGGAGCGGAGGAGGGGGCGGAGGGGGGCGGGCTTCCTGGCGGCTGCGCGCTCGCCTGGTCTCAGCGTTGCAGCTGATGACGTTGGGCCCCGCGGTGCTTCTTGACTGGAGCCTGGCCTCAGCATTTCTTCTTTACGGCTCGGGCGCGCAATGCCACTTCGAAGTTGGCGCGCCACATCGTCCAGGAGGCCCGGTGCAGGGGAGGCCGCTCGGACGCGAAATGGCTAGGAGGAGCGAGGAGGAGGAGGAGGAGGAGGAGGAGGAGGAGGAGGAGGTGGAGGAGGAGGAGGAGGAGGAGGAGCGAGGAGGAGGAGCAGGGGGGTTTGGGGGGAGGGGGAGGAGGAGGAAGAGGAGGTTGGGGCCCAAAATTACGAAAACTACACCACCCGCGTCAAATCAGGGAGATCGAGTGACGGGGCACCCGGCTTCCCCAAGCGCTGCGCCCTCGGATGCTGCCACGCTGGCCGCGCTCGGTGGCGCGCCCGCGCCTGCTGCAAGACTGCCGGGTCGGGCTCATCCTGGTGATTGCGATCGTCGGCCGTCGATTCGGCTTCTGCCATTCGCGAGCCAAGTATCAGCAGAGTGCGCGGGGAGATGTTTCTAATGCACTTGCGTAGGTGGGTGCGCTCAAGACGTCCTCCTGTTTCTTCACCTCAACCGTGGCCTCCGCCCATTGACGTCGATGCTGCGCATGCTGAGCGAATTGTGGACTCTCGCTTCCCTCGCAGACGGTGAGGCATGCGGAGCCTCTCTCCAATCTGGAAGAAGCGAGCAGCTACAGTCTCTTGCATTTGGTAAGGCTGCTGGTTTTCATGATTTGCACTGTCGTAGACTATGCTACACCTGCCCCCGTATCGTGCTCACATACGCACAAGTGTCTTCTTGGCTGACTTGGTGCACATAAGCGAATACCTGTCGCTTTCTCGAGAGATTATGCTTAACTGCAGCGCCGCCAAATGCTGACAAGCTTCCTGCTTCACTAGCATCGCAATCTCAATAATCTATTTCCCCCCAAACCCCCCTCCTCCTCCTCCTCCTCCTCCTCCTCCTCCTACTCCTCCTCCTCCTCCTCCTCCTCCTCCTCCTCCTCCTCCTCCTCCTCCTCCCCCTCCTCCTCCTCCTCCTCCTCCTCCTCCTCCTCTCCTCCTCCTCCTCCCGCCTCCTCGTACTCCAACTCCTCACTGCTTCTTCTTCTTCTCCTCCTCCTCCTCCTCCTTCTCCTTCTCCTCCTCCATCATCCCATCCCCTCCCTCCTCCTCCTTCCTCCTGCTCCAGCTCCTCCAGATCCGTCTCTCTCCTCTCCTCCTCCTCCTCCTCATCATCATCCTCCTCCTCCTCCTCCTCTTCCTCATCCCTCGTGACTCGTCCTTCTCGTCCTCCTCCTCCTCTTCCTCCTCATCCCCTCTTGCCCTCTCCTCCTCCTCCGCCTCCTCCCTCTTCCTTCTCTCCTCCCACTCCTCCCCCTACTCCTCCCCTCCTCCTCCTCCTCCTCCTCCTCCGCCCTCCTCTCTCCTCCTCCTCCTCCTCCCCGCCCTTCTCTCCTACTCCTTCCTTTCCTTCCAGCTCCCTCCTCTCTTCCTCCTCCTGCAGTTCCTCTTCTCTCCCTATTCCTCCTCCCCCTTCTCCTCCTCCTCCTCCTCCTCCTCTCCTCCTCCTCCTCCTTCTCCTCCTCTCCCCTCCTCCTACCCTCCTCATCCTCCTCCCCCCTCCCTCCTCCACTTCTCTTCTTCTTCCTTCTTCTTCTTCTTCTTCTTCTTCTTTTTCTCCTCATCCTTCTCCTCCTCCATCCCCATCCCCTCTCCTCCTCCTCCTCCTCCTGCTCCCTGCCTCCCTTCTGCCTGCTCCATCCCCCTCTCCCATCCTCCCTCTCTCGTATCCCTCCTGGATCCTCCCTCCTCCCCGCCTCCCCTTCCTCCTCTCCTCTCCTCCTCCTTCCTCCTGCTCCAGCTCCTCCTCCTCCTCCTCCTTCACCCCTTCGTCTCGTCCTCCTCCTCTTCCTCTCCTCCTCCCGCCTCCTCCTCCTCCTCCTCCCTCCTCCTCCTCCTCCCTCCCCCTCCCGCTCCTCCTCCCCCTCCACCTCCCCTCCTCCACACTCCTCCACCATATCCTCCTCCTCCTCCTTCCTCCTCCTCCTTCTCCTCTTCCTTCCTCTCCTCCCTCCTCTTCCTCCGCCTCCTCTCCTCATCCTCATCCTCCTCCCCCTCCTCCTCTGCCTCCTCCTCCCCCCCTCCTCCTCCTCCTCTCCCTCCTCCCATCTTCCTCCTCCTCCGCCTCATCTTGGTCTTCCTCCTCCTCCTCCTCCTCCTCCTCTGCGTCCTCCTCCTCCTCCGCCTCCTCCTCCGCGAAGAGTGAGTGTATCAGGCAGCAGGGTCAGTCGCAGTGGGAGCAACGTTCAATGCTGTGGCTTAGAGTTGTTGTGCCGCCACAGGTTTACATCCACCTCTTGGTTTCTCCTGGAGAGATCACTGTCACTGGGACCGACCCCGATTTCACAGGTTGAGCCACATCCCGTGTATGGGATGGTGGTTTTCGGGGACGGGCCGGGTGGGGGGGGGGCACAGTGCGGACCCACGTATGCGTATGTGTGGCACGGCGATTGTCGCGATGCAGCCTGACAGTCGAGGGGGATGGCAACTTGCCTGGGGATTGTCCACTCCTGTTGGGGGTCCTAGACAGACGGTCCCTCGATCCGAGTTGCGCGTGCTTGGTCTTGTGCTTCAGAACGTGCCTATGCGGCTTCTGTTTGTGACCGATCATGAACCTCTGGTGTCGGCTTGGACGCGAGGTCGACAGTTTCAGAAGAAACGTGCAAATCAGGATGTGTGGTGGGGAATTCGTGTTGCGCTCCAGGCTCGGGTCACGGAGGTGAACCTAAAGTGGATCCCTTCCCACATAGACGATGCCACGGCCTCTCCGAGCGAGCATATTGACCCCTTCAGTATTCCAGGCAACGCCTTGGCGGGTGAGGAGGCGGGGGCTGCGGCGGGGAGAGGGTGGGCGGTTTCGGTGGAGGGAGGTGGGCCTCATACGGACCACTGGGATGCGATCGGTACCCTGGCCAGGGCGCGTGCGGGGCGCGCTTTGTCGCTGGCTTAGGAGGCCGACCCACGGAGTGGGATCCGAGCCGCCGTCCAGAGGGGTGCTGCCCGCTCGCGGCTGAGTGTCGCGATCCAGTCGTCCAGCCATCGTTTCGAGCGAAACGGAGCCACGCGGCAGTGCAGCGTATGTAAGTTGGTGGCACCGTCGGCTCGTGCCGTTGAAGTCGCCCAGGCAGGGTGCCGTGGCCTCACTGCTTGCGTGGACGTGGGGGCGGGTGGCGGTGGGATCCTGGCGGCGGGGCGCGATGTGCATCCTTCCCGCACTGCCCAGCGGTGGGAGCGGTCTCTGATGAGTTTCTGCACCGCCTGCGGGACGGTTGCCACAATCGACGGGCGGTACCTTGCGTCAACATGCACGGGCATGGCCCGCGAAGGCCGTGAGAATTTGGCGCGCACCGAGGCGGGCAGGTGCCCCCGCAGAGAAGGGGTGCCTCGGGCCCTGCAGGCAGTCCGCGGTGCGATGGAGACCAACGGCCTCGCGAGGTCGTGCCCGAGTGCCGCTGGTGCTGCGCCGTTGGGAGGGGACAGCGCGCCGTCCCCCTCGGCTGGGCAGTTGGCCTCCCTCTGGGGCACTACACCCTGCGAAATGCTTAAGAAATCATGGGTTAAGAAATTCATAGTCTCAGAACTTGAATAACAACCCAACATTTTCTATTAAAATCTGAAGATTTACATGGAAACGTTAAGAATAATCGAGACTCTGGCCGAAAACTTAGGTCCTCTTAAGCATCGCCTAAGGTGTAAACTGCTCAGTCGAGGCTGCAGTGGTGTGGGGGCGCTGGCGGTTTTCGTCTTCGCTCAAGCACCCCTGTTCGGGGCGTGTCTCTCCTCTCCCTTCCTTCCCCTCCCTCCCCCTTCCCCGCACGACTTGTGCTTGGTCAAAAGGTCCAACAGGTCCTCCTCCTCCTCCTCCTCCTCCTCCTCCTCCTCCTCTTTCTCCCTCTCCCTCCTCCTCCTCCTCCTCTTCTTCCTCCTCCTCCTTCCTTTTCCTCCTGCTCTTCCACCTCCTCCTCTTCCTGCTCCGCCTCCTCCTCCTCCTCCCTCCTTTTCCTCCTCCTCCTCCTCCTTTTCCTCCTCCTCCGCCTCCTCCTCCTCCTCCTCCTCCTCCTTCTTCTCTCCCTCCCACCCCATTCGACAGCAGGGGACAGGGTGAGAGGCAGCCATGGGGGAGCCCCCCCCCACGCAGCGGCGCCTCGAGCGCGCCGGCCAGCAGCGGACTGACGCGGTCGTAGACGAGGACCTGCAGGACACGGGCGCGGCGCGGGGGAGCAGGGTCGAGGAGCGAGGAGGAGGATCGAGGGGGATCGAGGGCCGATGATCGAGGAGGAGGATCGAGGAGGATGAGGAGGAGGAGGGGGAGGGGGAGGAGGAGGACGAGGAGGAGAAGAATCGAGGAGGAGGAGGAGGATGAGGGTCGAGGAGGGAGATAGATGAGGATAGTCGAGGAGGAGGATCGAGGAGGGGGGTCGAGGATCAGGATGTGGAGGAGGATCGATGAGGAGGGCGAGGGGGAGTATCGAGGAGGAGGATCGAAGAGGAAGATTGAGGAGGGGGATGATAATCGATCGAAGAGGAGGATCGACGATGATCGAAGGAGACCTGGCGGCCGGCCAGGCTTATGTCAACTGCTCTGGATTCCTTGATAATCGTCCCCCGGGTCCAATGTTTGAAGGCGCCTTTCGGGGAGGCAGGGGGGTCCGGTGTGGTAAGGCGTTTTCTTGAAGCCGACGTTCCGGGGGTCTGGTTTATTGGGGAAAATTTTGCGCATGCAATTTCACACCAAATGATCTTCATCACGATGACCATCATCGTCTTCATCATGATCATGATCATGATCATGATCATGATCATCATCATCATCACCACCATCATGATCATCATCATCGACGTTGCCTGCCCATCATCATCAACGCCATCATCGATAGTGTCGTCCCTAGCGTCGTCGTCGACGTCATGCTTTTGTGCGCACTTACCAACATGTGTGTTCCAACACTGATACCATTGGCAATATGACCTTCGCCATCATCAGAAGTGCGATCACATCTGCATCCGCCACTCGCTGCGTATTACATTTCCGCTCGCGTGCAATCTTCGCCGTCAATATTTGGCGTATGTTCGATCATGCATGGTAAACTACTTATCGCCACTGTTGTTTACCACCGTCATGAACGATAGCGCTCGCAATGTTGCTGGAGGGGGTCCGGAATATTAGGGCGCCCCGCGTGGAGGGGGAGTGCGGAAAATGATGTCGCGAATGGAGGGGGGGCCAGTTTTTGTTTGGGGGGGCGATTACTAGGGGACCCAGAGCATACACCCCCAACGATCTTGACCATGCTCATGGTTGGTCCAAGATCGGTGTATGCACCCTCATGGTTAAGACAAGAGTGCACATACAGTCAAGAACATGAGACCATCCACTAGCCACAGCACATAGAACATCCAAGGGTACCCTCCCCAGGATGCAAAACAACATCCAACAAACACGAAGAACATGAGGGTACCCTCCCCGAACCGACTTCAATATTATACCTCGGTCCGACTGTACACCGATCCTGGGCCCAGGACCAGCCTGGGCAGGATCGGAGCAGGTCCATTGTTGGTGCTCATCGATTTGGGGGACCAAGACGACGACTGACGACGAAGACGACGACGACGATGACGGCAACGCTGCCATCGACGTCCCCGACTCCGTCGATCGACGACCGTCGTCGTCGAACGACGACGACGACGACGAGGCCGTCCATCTACGATCGACGATCGACGACGACTATTCTGGAACGATCGGCCCAACATGCACGGCGCAAAACGAATTTTCTCAAGTTCGCTGTTTGGCAACAGCCGCGGGAGAAAATGACTTAGCGCTGCCGCAGACGCACGGCGCTTCGCATCACGGTGCGTTTGCGAGGGATCCCCCTCGAACTCGCACCAGACCAGATGGTCGAGATGAGAAAGATTGCGAAGCTGTACGGTTGCACGAAAAAGGCCCTGGCCTTGACATGACATCCTATACTTTGGTGCGTCCTCCGTCCCATTGAGGACTGCAGCGGATAGCTTTCGCAATGCCTCCTTGCACTTACCCTTGGCAACTAAACCCATGCAACGCCTGAGGCCTTTCGTGTAACGGTTCATCGACCTGACGCCAGATGCCTTGCCCATCAGCCGTCTCTCGAAATTTCTCCGACGCGTTCTTTTGAGCCAAGTGCCTGTGATTTTCACCAGCGGCTCTGGACCAGCATTGGGATGTTTTTTCTCGAATGCCTTGCAGCTGCGCTCCAAAGGGAGAAAATGCTTATGTTGCCGCTGGTACCTTCCGCAATTGACGCACGCGCTCCCTTCATGCAGCCCAACCCCGGCATAGTGTTCGTTGCAAAACATGCATCGGAACAACGAGTCATTAGCACGAGGGCGGAAGAAGTACCTGTCGGGGTGGCGAAGGGGCACAGCCAGTGCCTCCCAACTCTCAAACCAGCGCCCTGACAGAATCTGTTCGCGGGCGCTCCTTAGTCTCTGAGTAGTGTCTTCGAACCGCTGATCCGACTCGAAATCTTCCCTTTGGAATGATAGCAACGATGAGCTGTCAAACCCGGCAATCTCTCGCAGTGCCAAGAGGAATAAGAAAGTTGAGACCAAAGCCTCTGCATGTCTGCGGTTCGGGGCCATCGCATCAGTCTTCTCAACATAGTTCTCACAATGCATCTTTGTTGCCAGCATGTTGCTGGAGCTAGCATCACAAAGCTGGTACTGCAGAGCCAACCTCATCACCACCCCTTCAAGCACGATCCCTTGAGGCCGCGGGCCCTGTAGGAGTAGCTTCAACGCACTCACTGCAAGCCGAGCAGGCTGGCACCCGCGAAAGAAATCCGCCGGCCCCCTTTGTGGGGCCACCAGGCTGTAGGGCTAAGCGTCGCAGTTTCCTGTGCCAGTTGCAGCTTCCAGTTTCCACTGTTACAGTTGTGCTTCTTGCTGCTTACTGTTCCTTGTTGACTTATTGCTGCTTACTGTTCCTTGTTGATGGACCGCGCGAGAGGGGGAGGCCCAAAACGGAAATTTTTACCACGGAGAAATCATATGCTCTGAATTGCTGGGGTGGATCAAAGTTGACACCCCTCACGCAGATCGGCGGGGTCAGGGTCCAAACATACATGGGATTTGCCACATTTCTGAAATCCGGTGGCACCCCTCACGCAAGTCGGCGGGGTCAGGGTCCAAAAACACATGGATTTGCCACATTTCTGAAATCCGGTGGCACCCCTCATGCAGATCGGCGGGGTCAGGGTCCAAAAACATAGGGAATGTGCTAAATCCCACCAGCCCTCTGGGCGTAGGTGGTTCAGGGAGTTTCCTCTTCCATCTTCCCTTCTTCCCCTTCGGGGAGGGGTTTACCCCTCCCCCGAACCCCCTCCCCTGGACCTGGACGGGGGGTTTCGCTGGTAGTTCGTCCAAGATGGCCACAGATGGCTCCAAGAGGGCCTCGGAGAGCCCAAGATGATCTCCAAGATGGCTCAAGACAGCCCAAGACGCCTCAAGATGGCCCCGAGGATGCTCCAAAAGGCCCCAAGACCGCCCCAAGACGACTCCAATTGGCCACGTAGCCTCCCAAGGAGGCCCCCCAAGAGGCCAAAATGGCTCCAAAACCTAGGGAAAATCAATGTTTGTTGTTTTCTCGCCTTTTCGCTTCCGATGGCCATTCGAGGCCTCAAGATGGTTCCAAGAGGGCCCAAGAGGGCCCCAAGAGGGGCCCAAGATGGCCCCAAGACGGCCCTACGAGCGCCCAAGAGCGCTCCAAGAGCGTCCCAAGAAGGGTCCAAGAGGCGATTTTAGAGGCTCCCGAGGGGGGACGCTAATTGGGGGACCCCCTTCCTTTGATCGATCACCTCCAAGATGGCCCCAAGAGCGCTCCCAAGGCTCCCAAGAGCGCCCCAAGAGGGCCTCAAGAGGCGCCCAGGAGGCCCCAAGAGGTCCCCAAGAGGCCCTCAAGAGGCTCCCTAGACCCCCAAGAGGCCTCAAGAGGATCCCCGAGGCATCCAAGAATCCCCCAGGCGCTCCAAGAGGACTCCAAAACAACTTCCAAGGGACATCCTAGGAGGCTCTTGTGCACGTCATTGTTCTTGTTCCTTCTCATCTTTCTCATCCTCCTCCTCCTCCTCCTCCTCCTCCTCCTCCTCCTTGTCGGCCTACTCCTCCTCCTTCTCCTCCACTTTATCAGCCTCATCCTCCTCCTCCTTTCCTCTTCTCTTCCTCCCCCTCCTCATCCTCCTCCTCCTCCTCCCCCTCCTCCTCATCATCCGCCTATTCCCCCTCCTCCCTCCTCCCTCCTCCCACTTTTCCCACCTGCTGCCCCTCCTCCCCCTCCTCCTCCTCCTCCTCCTCCTCCTCCTCCTCCTCCACATCCTCCTCCGACTCCTCCTCCATCCTCGCCCTCTTGGGTAAGACGGGTCCCTTAGCCCTTTGCTACTCTGTATGCTCCCTCACTTCCGTGATCACCGCAATTCGCCTGGGCATCGTTTTTGGATGGGATGGTGGGGATACGCGAAGCGTCAAGAATTTCTGAAATCTGGCGGCACCGCTCACGCAGATCCGTAGGGTCAGGGTTCAAAAACACAGGAGATTTGCCACATTTCTGAAATTCGGTGGCACCCGTGACGCAGATCCGTAGGGTCAGGGTCGAAAAACAAACAGGTCCCGACACTGTTTCACGGCGGCGCCGAGACCTCATGATTTAGCTTTTGCATCTCCCATTATCCGAGACAAGGGGCTGGCGGCATGAGGCGAAGCCCTTACGGATTTGTCATTCTGTCTGTGTTTTTAGTCCTGTCCGTGCTTTCGAGCAGCCGCGGGAAGTCTTCGTGGTCAAAGCTACCCATCACCAAATCCACTCGAGCACAATGGCTGCCTTCGCATATCTGAAACTTGATAGCGATGCTGCCGGGATCGTCGTCGACCAGAATCGTAGGCCCTGGAACCATCTTCGAAGTACCATTGAACTTGACCCTGTGCATGCCCATTCCTTCGAGAGATTTGATGGCTTCGAAAAGTTTCATTTTCTCAAGCTCGGTGAACGGCTTCATGGGGGAACCCATGCGAAACACGGTGTAGTCGACGTCGCTTCCACTTAGCCTGCAACCAGTACGCTTTGCATACGAGCCTGTGTGATTCAAGGTGCATGGCCCGATTGCGCTCCGACACGCGTTAAGGATCAGGTCGAAGCCGTCGTTCGTGAGCGTATAGTATGAGCGGAAGTGCTCAGCGCTGTACTTCATGCTCTGGCAGAAGAATAGTGTGTCTGGAAGCCGCCTGCTGCCAGCCACCTCCATCAGCAATGCTGACACATTCTGCGGATCAATCAATGCAACCGTGGCATCGTAGGTTCTCGCGCTGCTGTGCAAGAACGATGCGCTCCTTGCCCTACCACGACTCTGCACGCTGAGCCTGCCAGCGGCGGGCGGGCGACGGGCGGTGAAAACACCGTGCCGGCAAGATACACCAGGCAGGGTGCTCCAAACCACGAGCCGCAGGACGAGCACAAGCACAAGTGTCCTTCTGCCACACGTCCTGGGGCCCATGGCTGGTCTTGGCGGTGGGTGCGCCACGTGCGGTCGCCGCAGAGATGCCGATTACGCAACATCTGCATCCCTAACATTTAGCTTGAGCCAAATCTGCTACGGGGGCCTCTCGGAAGCATCTCGGAACAACTGTCGGATCCCTTTGAGGCCTTGTTGGGCCATATTGGAGCCTGTTCGGGCATCTTGAGGCCTCTGGATACCCCTTCGGGGCAAGATTTGGCAATCTTGAAGCCATCATGGGGATTGTGGGCCGTACCTTGGGGCCTCCCAAGAAGCATGTTGGAGTAATATTGGCCTTTGGGGGCTGCCTTTCGGTAGTGTCAAGCAGTAGGCAGTATCGCAGCAACTATTTTGCACCTTGGGGCCGTGCTTAAACGATACTGGTGCCACTTTGGAGCAAAAAGGGCGACAAGCAGCGAATAATGAAGCACGCCAGAGTTCTCAATGCTTTGTAGGCCTGGGACGAGCCAGGAGGCTCTTGGATGCCCTGGGTGGCAACGGGAGGCCTCGAAGGCCACGGGAGGCCTTGGGAGGCCCTCGGGTGCCTTTGCAGGCCCTGGGAAGCCATGGAACGCCCAGGAGGCGTTTGGAGGCTCGCGGCCCTGTCGGCTGCACGCAAGAATGACCCTAAGCAAGAGTGATCTTCAGTGCCGGGAACAAACCGGGCGCAAGGTGGCCAAATCCAAGCACGCAAGCAGCCACTAATTATCGCATCGCGCTAAGCGATCGGCGGACCCCGCTGAGCCCGCACCAAAGGTCACTCTGGCGAAGGGTCACTTTTTCATGCAATCGACCCTGGGAGGCCCTGGCCTGCCAGAGGCTCAGAGCACCCGGTCCGGGGACGCTCTAACATCCTGTTTCCGAAAGCCAATGGTGCCGCCAGTGCGGCATCACACGCAGCCGTACTTAAGACGAAGCCAGGGCGAGGATAACGTCGGGTGAGGATAAATTCGAGAATCTCTGAGATCCAACGGTTCTGGAGGATGTCCCGGGCGCCGCGTCCTTCTCAGAGCACTCGGGAACGCTCTGAGAGCGCTCCAGAACGCTCTGGAACGGATCTGTCCTCGTCCTACTTCGCCCCGTCCGTTTAGTTGCTGGATCATGACCCTGGGAAGAATTCACTGTGAACTCACGTCGCCCTGACTCCGGCGCGTGCGCCCACGAAGTCCAAAGCGCCACTTGCGCGTGAGACGTCCTCACGAAATCGGACCCCGGGACCTCCGGGCGAGGGGAGCAGGTCGGAAGGAGGGAGGGGGGAAGGGGGAGATGGAAGGGGGGTGTGGAGGGGTTGGGGGGGGGGGGTGGGGGGAGGGAGGCGAGAGCGGAAGCTGCGTACAGAGGTGCAAGAAACACAGCAAAACATAAGAAGTAGAACGGCGGACCAGTCAGCATGTCAGACGAACTTACTTCATGGAATGAGTGCACCATCGACCTTCACAGTGACCGGGAAACGCGAGTGCATCAACACTCCATGGTGCCAAACTTGATGCCGCTTGATCGCACCATGCCACGAAACCCGCAAGAACATGTGCAAGGACACGCTCCAAAGCGCTCCACACAGCGCCACAAGTTGTGCCATGCGTTGCGCCACACGGCGGGCTTACGAATGCACCAGCTGATCCGCTCCGCCTGGGCTGCGCTAAAGGCTGCGCCAAAGGCTGTGCCACGCGAAGGGCATCCGGGACACGAATTGGCTCTCTGTCTGGGTTGCGTCAGACATGTCTTCACAGGCTCCCCTACGCGGCGGGCACCCGAATTGACGAGCTGACCCGCTATCTGGGTCGCGCCATCGGTTCCACCCCAGTTGGCGCCAGGGGACAAGCCTGCAGCTGTAAGATACCAATCTCCCAAACCTCTGGCGTCGCGCTTTCCCACCTCTGGCGCCGCGTTTTTCCGCGCCATGTGGGTTCCGAGGCTCTCGGCCCAATCTCAGTCCCCGGGGCCGTCCTTGCCCCTTGCCTCGCGGGCCGCTGGGCGCGGGACTCAACTGCCCCGATACGCAAGACGCAGCACGTAGAGTGTTGACACGGAACTCAACACATAGACCGAAAACGCAGGTCTGGCGCCATGCGTTCGCCAAAGCGTGGACCAACACGTGCCGAGCCAACGCGCAGCGTGTTAACACGAACCTCTTGGGCACGGCACGCGCTGCGTTTCAACACTGGGGAAGCCACAAGGTACCGATAGCGCTACTCCCGGGACCTCTCCCGGGGCGCGTTCCAACTAGAATCGCGAGGCGCGGATGCAGCGGTAGCGACAAGGGCCTCCCAGGAGGCCCAAAAAGGCGAAAACAAGGGAAGGGTAGCTGTGTGGGTACCCCAGATCCCTCCCAGGGCGCGTTCCAGGGCGCGCTCCAACTAGACTCTCGAGGCGGATACAGCGGTAGCGACGAGAGCCTCCCAGGAGGCCCAAAGAGGCGAAGACGACGGAGACGCTTTGAACACGGCACGGGTGGCGCTTCAACACGGGCGTGCCAGGGCAGCCACATGCGCGGGAAGCTCCGCCTCCGGAGGCCTGGGGAGCACCTGCCGGACAGAGCGCGCCCTGTCCGCGCCCTGTCCTCTCTCGCGGCCCGAGGAGGAGCAGCACACGTCGTCCCCAGCGAGATGACGATGCCCCTGGTCATCGCCGCCGCCGCCGCCGTCGTCGTCGTCGTCGTCGTCGTCGTCGTCGTCGTCGTCGTCGTCGCCGCCGTCGTCGTCGTCGTCGTCGTCGTCGTCGTCGTCCTCGTCCTCGTGGCCGTCGCCGCCGCCGCCGTCGTTATCGTCGGCACCGTCGGCGCCGTCGTTATCCTCGGCGTCGACCTCGTCGGTATCGCTGACGCCGTCGCGGCCGAGCAGCACCCGCGGCAGGCGGCAAAGGCGGCCAGCAGCCGCGGCGGCGGCGCGCGGGGCGCCGCCTGCAGAGCGCGCCCGCGGGGCGGGCCTTCGCCGCTCTTGCGGCGGGCGCCCGTGTACAGGCCGTGCACCCGGATGACCGGGAGGGCGACGCCCGCCTCGGGAGCGCCCCAGAGGATTTCGCCGCTGCCGCCAGGGGCGCCGCCGTGGCGACGCAGTCGTCGTCGTCGTCGTCGTCGTCGTCGTCGTCGTCGTCGTCGTCGTCGTCGTCGTCGTCGTCGTCGTCAATGTCGTCGTCATCGTCGTTTTCGTCGTCGTCGTCGTCGTCGCCGCCACCGCCACCGCCATCGCCGTCGTCGTCGTCGCCGTCGCCGTCTGCAACGATGTCGTTGTCGTCGGCGTCGTCGTCGCCGCCTGCGTCGACGTCGTAGTCGTGGTCGTCCTCCTGGTTGCGATCTTGGTCGTGGACGTGGTCGGGGACGTTGTTGTCGACGTCAACGCCGTCGTCGTCGACGTCGACGTCGCGGTCGTGGTCGTCGCGGTCGTTGTGGTCGTCGTGGCATTCGTGGTCGTCGTCTGGCGCCACGGTCAATATGTCCTCACCCTCTGCTCCCTGCTCCCTGGCCCTCCTCCCTCATCACTGCGCCCCCTCCTCGTCCTCGTCCTTCTCCTTCCCATCCTCGCCTCTGTCATCCCTCCTCCGCCGAGGCATCCTGGTACTCGAACTGGGCCTGCGCCCAGGGGTTCGACACCAGCAGCTGGTTCTTCTGGTCGGCCGCGAACTTCGCCAAGAGGGACAGCCACGCCTTCTCCGCCGTGAAGGGCACCTGCCCAAGCACCGCACGCCGCACCATCGGAGCCCGATCTCGCGTCCCAGTTCTTAGCTTGTTGGAGTCGCTGGCCTCAGAGACTGTCGACCACCTCGGTCAACCAAATGTGAGCCCTACCCTGGTCCAGAATTCGGAGGCTGTCTGCAGCATCTCCCCAAACATCGATTGGACCCGCAATAGGACGATTCGCAAATAGTCGTGGGCCCTTCGACGGGACAAGTTTTTCATGCTGGGCCGTTTTTCTGATGGCCCGGGGTCCCGAGACGGCCCCCAGAGGCCATACAAGCAAATCACCAG
Source organism: Prorocentrum cordatum (assembly GCA_963575745.1). NCBI lineage: Eukaryota > Dinophyceae > Prorocentrales > Prorocentraceae > Prorocentrum > Prorocentrum cordatum. The sequence goes on along the minus strand of CAUYUJ010015768.1, from coordinate 231,393 downwards.
ACGCATTTTTTGTCCGAATCGCCAGAGGTCTGGGCCAGGGCTGAAGTTAAACGGTGTTTTTCGTTTTCGTTTTGTTTTCGTTTTCCCTCGCTTTTGTCTCCAATCCGCCTTTGCTGCAAAACGAAGTCGAAACGACAACGGCCCACGAAATCACCAAAAACACCGTTTAGGCCCAGCCCTGGTCTGGGGCCCAGATGGACGAGCGGATCGCCGCCGCGGGAAACGCATTACGGTATCTGGCAACCCCTTACCAGGCCTTGGCAGACTCCTGGCTATGTGACTCAACTAGCGCAGCCGCCTTGGCTTCCATAGCGTCTAGCACCGCGTCCACATCGGGATAGACAAGGAAACCCATGCCCGCGAGGAATACTTCAGCTGCCAAAGGAAATCCATGCCTGGCGCGGCCTTCGGCGTGCGTCATGTAATACATGGCGCACGCCGGCTGCGCCCTCGTGCGGCAATGTGAAGGAGGCAAAAGGATGGGCATACCGTGCGAAGCGCAGACGGGGGCGGGCGGGGGATGAATAAGGAAGGGGGAAGGAGGAAATATACACGTTCAGAGTCCCTATTTTGGTCCTCAGAGGAGGGTTTGAGGAGTCCCGGAAGGAGGGCGGTGGCGTGCGAGTTCCAAAGGAGCGTACACAGGACACGCGAGAGGACACAAGGACCTTCCGAGGGCCACATTGCCACAGGAATGCAGGAAGCATGGGTCACGAGACACAGGACACAAGGGTACCCTTGATTTTGCAGGGTCGACCTACTAATCTGGGCCGACTGTATTCGTGAATGCCCTGGCTTGGGCAAGGGCCACCAGGGGACGATTGCCTGTGGTTTAGGATTAGTCAGTTGTAGGGAGCGCTCCCCTACCAAATTGGAGTGAAGAGAGGAAGCAGGAGGAGGTGCACGAGCAGGAGGAGGCGCACGAGCACGATCAGGAGAGAGGAGCATGATGATCACATGTGAGGAAGCTGCACGAGGAGGAGAAGGAGGAGGATGAGGAGAATGTGCACGAGGAGGAGAAGGTTGATGGTTATGATACTGCTGATGACGATGTTGATGATGATGGGGAGGAGGAGGAGGAGGAGGAGGAGGAGGAGGAGGAGGAGGAGAAGGAGGAGGAGGATCGGCGCGGCATAGAGCGGTCCAGTCGAGCCAGGACCGCCCCGAGCGCGACCTCGCGCCCCACGCGAGGCCGCAGTGGCGACGAGGCCCCCCCGCCGCGTGAGTGCGACCGCCCCTAGCACCCCGCAAGCGGGGTCCTAGACGGCCGCACTCACCCCAGGCCCTCGGGCCTGGCGGCACCCACAGGCACGGGAGCCACGGAGGCCACACGGGGCCCCCCGCCGCCAGGGTCCGAGGCGAGTCCAGCAGCCCCGCCTGGCTTGGCCCCCTGGGGGCCTCCAGTGCGGGGCGTACGCGCAGCAGCGCCGTCGCTCAGCCCCGCCGCGTCACAGCCGCGGCGGTAGGCGGCCAGGAGCGAGGCGACCACGGAGCTCCGCCGCGCTGCCTCCGCCGCCTCCGCAGAGCCCGCGGCCGCTCCCTCTCCCTCCTCGCCCCCGCCAGCAGGGCGGTGAGCCCGCGGCAGGGGCCCCTGGTGGCGCCGCACTGGCGGCTCTTCCACCCCTCTTGGGCCGCTCTCTGCCGCCTCAGCAGAGTCCGCGCCCTCGTCCTCGCCCCCGCCCGCAGGGCGGTGAGCCCGCGGCGGAGGCCCCTGGTGGCGCCGCGCTGGCGGCCCTTCCACTCCTCTTGGGCCGCTGGCGTCCCTTCGGCCTTCCCCATCGGCCTCGCCCTCCCCAGGGGTCGTGGGGGTCGCCGCGGCCTCTGCAGCTGCTCCAGCGGCGCACCAGTCCTCACCTCCAGCGCCGTCGCCGCCTCTGACGCCCTCCGCCGCCTCAGAGCCCCAGTCCTCACCTCTCATAGGTGGCACGCTCTGGCCACCGTCCTCGCCACGAGCGACGGGGCTCCCACTGATGGGCTCGGCGGGAGGAGGGGCGGGGCCAGCGCCCACCTCCTCTGCTGCTGCCGTCGGCTCGCCACCGCCAAGGCGCCGCAGCGTGACGGCAACCTCGCTCGCGATCCTGGGCGCGAGCCCAGCACGCAGGCGCGCGATAGCCGCGCTGCCCGCGGCCGAGGGCGGCGTCTTGCACTCCAGCCCGAAGCTGCAGGCGCGAGCGGCTCCAGTGAACCCGCACCTGGTGCATGCGACCAACGGCAACCTCCGCTCCAGCTCGCTGTCCAGCACAGGAGCGATGGCGACCAGGTCGTGCGCCGCGAGCCCCTTCTGCACCAGCAGCTCGTTGGCCTTCACCGCGTCCTCCAGGATGCTGCCAGGGCACTCGCCAGCGCGGTTGGTCCACCTGCAGACCTCACACCATCTGTCCTTGCCCTTCCCGCGCCAGCTGCAGCTCAGCCACGCGGAGGCTTCGCGGCGCCGCCGAACCGCCCTCTTCGGCCGCTCCTTGCGATGGGTGGTGTCGCTGCCATCCACCCATGTGCCGACCGCAGTGCACCACATGGCCACCAAGTCCACCTGCTGCCGAGCCAGGTGCAGCTTGCGGCGATCGGCGGCCGAGGCACGGCCCTGGGCAGCCGCCGCCTTCGCAGCTGCGTCGGCGTACGAGTTGCCCTTCCAGTCGCGGTAGCTGATGGCGCCGTCCACGACCTGCCTCCTGGTGCGGTGGGCAGGGACCCATCGGAGGTGCACTGCACGACCAAGCCCTCCTCTGTCGTCCACCAGGGCCCACGCCAGCCGCCACAGGTGCGCCCAGGAGTACGCGTAGGCGGCAGTGTTCGTGCGACCCGCCTTGTAGAAGCCGTCGTACACGTACTTCGAGTCGACCACCAGCGTGACCACGCCCATGCTGAACCGCAGCGCCATGATCACCGCCATGAGCTCGCCCCCGTTGATGTCGACGTAGGCGCCGCACAACTGCCCAGCAACGGAGGCCAGGTAGCAATCGGCATCGGGCTGCAAGGCGACCACGCTCCAGCCGACCGATGCGAACTCGTCGAAGTCGGCCTCGAACGCGGAGCCGTCGAGGAAGAACTCGCCACCAGGGAGGACCCCGCCGTCGTGGTCGCCGCGCCAGCACACCAGGTCACTGGCCCGTGGCTTGCGTAGCCCAGGCGGCGTCGGCCACAGGCACCGTTCCAACAGCAGGGTGACCTCGGGCAGGTGGCTCCGCTTCCTGAGGTCCGCGATCTCCTTCGGAAGCGTCAGCACCTCTCTCCAGCATTCGCAATCGCAGTGGCGATGCAGGAGCGTCCCTCTGCCCCCGCACCGCAGGCACTCAGCACACTCGGCAAGGCCCTTCTCCTCCTTGCGCGCCTGGGGCCACTGCCCATTGACCACCAGGGAGTGGAGGTACGCCCGCTCCTTGAGGGTGAGCCGCACCTTGGTGCCCGCGGCGATACCGTCCCTCCTGTCCGCCACGCTCGTGACACAGCCAGTGGAGGTGAGCCTGATGAGCGGCTCCAGCGTCCCGCCCTCCGCCAGGTGAGCGCACCCAGGCGCCAGGCTGGCTTGTCTCCACTGCCACTTCACGATGGCCCGCTGCACCAGCTTGATCACGATCCACGGGGAGATGTCAAACGGCGCAAGGAGGCCACCATCGTCCATCCTCCAGCAATTGGCCGTGACGACCTCCCAGTCAATCCTCCGCAGCGAGAGAAGCGTCGCCGCGCAAGGGCCCTGGACGTGGGCCCACGTGACCGTGCGCGCGTCCTGCAGGCATAAGACCACCATGTGGCGTGGCACCCAGCCCTCCCACACCGCGCGCAGTAGCATCTGCACGGGCTTGCACGTGGCGTCGACTATCGGGTCGAGCCCTGGCTGGAGCATCATCGTGAGGGTCCTTGACTTCTCCGCCGTGGTGTTCGACACCGCCACGAACGTCAGGGACCTGGCACGATCGAGCTCGGTCGTGGTGCAGCCTGTGATGGCCGTGCCGTACCCGATGCTGGGGTGCAGGGCGGTCTTCGCGAGCCTCCTCGTCGCGGGCTTCCTGCCTTTCGTCATCTTGACGATCTTCACCCTCCGAAGGCGCTGCTGGGCCTGCTGCATCCTTCCTGCTCGTACTTCACGTCCGAGCCGCTTGCCTCCACTGAAGTCGACGCCCAAGTTGCGCTCCTGCCTCGCCGCAGTGACGCCTGCCGTCCTCTGCAGCCTCCGCTCCAGCTCGTGCCTCGCCTCAGGGTAGTTGGAGAGGGCCCTGGACTTCTTGGTGGCGATGCGAAGGTCGGCCTTCCCCAGGAGCTCCTTGAGGCGCCGTGTCGCCGTCGCCACCTCATCCACCGTGCGCCGCAGGCCTCCGACACGCTTCAGGATGAGATCGTCCACCACCACCGACAGGGAGACGGTGGGCACCAGCGCTTGCAGCTTGTCGAGGGGCTCGATCAGCATCATCTTGAGCATGAGCGTGGCGAAGCCGTCGCCTGGCAGCACCGCCTGCTTGGTGGCGATGGGGTTGCTCAAGGCCTCTCCCAGCGCAAGCCACCTCGGAGATCTGTAGAGGCTGACCTGCAGCTTGAGCTGCCACAGCGGGAAGCCCGTTCGCACCGCCGCCTGGATGAGGCGCCCGTGCTGCACTTGCTCGTACGCCTTGAGCAGGTCGAGCAGCACCAGCGCTGACACCCAGCTAGAGGCGTCACCAGCCTCACGCCCCTTCGCCGAGGCCCACTCGCACTCTACCGCCTGCTGCCACACCGCCCTCTCGCAGCCCTTGCCTCTGGACGCCCAGAAGTAGGGGCGGTCGTTCCTGCGCTCCCAGGCGTCCGCCAGCGGCTTGCGCAGCCTCGCCTGGACCCTGGCCACCACGTGGATGATGGCCACAGGGCGAACGCCCCCGAGCCGCTTAGCCAAGAACACGATCTTGGTGTGCAGCTGCGGCCACTCCGCCATCTGCTCCACGGCCATCAGCAGGTCGATCAGAGCCTCTAGCCCCTCGCTGCTGAGCTCGAGGAGCTGCCTGGGCTTGATGGCCTCGAAGCCCGAGGCCGTGTCCTTCTTGAAGGAGCGGAGGCAGCGGCGCAGGTCCTCCACGGACGGCCGCGGAGGCCGTTCGCCCAGATCTGAGGGCCACTGCAGCTCGGCGTGGTCGCACTCGATCCTCCAGTGCTTGCCCCACTCGGCCTCGAGGAGTTCGATCTCCTTGCCGAGGCCTGCGGGGCCCGAGCTGCCACTGCAAGTGCTGCTCTGCCATCCTACTGGCACCCGGGTGACGGCGTGCAGCCCTGCTGCTCCTCCCTTGAGCTGCTTACCCACCCACTCGTCAAAGCGCTTGCCTCGCTCGGCAAGATCTCGTTGGGCTAGCTCGCTGGCATGCCGCTTGGCGAGGTCAGCCATGTGTGCCAGCGCGAACGGGTCCCACAGCGCCACCGCGCCGTACAGCAGGAAGCCGTGCCATCTGCCTGCCACTGCACCGCAGCTGGCCACACTGCCCTCAGCCTCCTCAACCTCATCCTCCTCCTGCAGCGTCCGAACCCGCTGCGGCACGCGAGCCGCGAGCGCAGGCAAGTACCCGAGCGCCTCCTGCCTGGCGCGTGGCGCGCCCACCTTGGAGGCGGCGCGCAGCGCGTTGGCCACCCTGGCCACCCACGCCGCCTCAGGGGTAAGCCTCGGCGACCTCGCCTGCTGCACCCCGCTCTTGACGACGACCTTGGTGGAGAAGCCTTCAGCTCTACCAGAATACCTGTCGCGCTCCTCCCCCAGCTGGTACACGTCGATCCACTCCTCCTCCGCGCACTGGAGGAAGGCGCCCAGGGCCATGCTGAGGCCCTCCTTGACCTTCTCCTCGTCGCATCCTCCTCCTGCTGGCACGCACTTCCCGCCAAGGAGGCGGTCGGCTGGCTCCTCCAGCCCTCTCCACGGGCTCCGCCGCGCCTCTGGTCTGGTCCTCAGGCGTGCTCCTCGCCTCCCGCTCCCGTGCTCCTCAGGCGTGCTCCCCAGGCGTGGCCCCTCAGTTTTAACCCTCGAGAGCCCTCGTGGGGTTGTTTTTTCTTGGGCCTGTGCCTCTCGTGGCTGCTTGGGCCCAGGCTCTCGCCGACGAGGCGTGCTCCTCGCCTCCCCACGAGGCCCAGCTTCCTCAGGCTCCCGCAGCAAGCCGCATCCTCGCACTGCCTCCTGCCACTGCTCGTCCAGCTGCCCGCAAAGCTGGCCAAGGCTGACCGCCGAAGCCGCGGTGGCCAGCGCAGGGGGCGGCGCGAGCACACTGCGGCAGCCTGCGAGGCGGCCCAGCCCCAAGGCGGCATCAGCACCAGCAGCCACCTCACCAGCACCAGCCTCCTCGCAGCAGCCTGCCGCGCTCCCTCCAGCAAGCCCCGCCGGTCGGACCTGTGGCTGGGGCTCCGGGTGGGACTGCGCATCCCGCGCGTCCACCTCTTCCACTCCAGGATGGCTGCCGCAATTTATCCCAGGCTGCGGCCGACTGGCAGACCCAGTGCATGTGCCTTGGGGGCCCGCTCCCAACGGGACTGGGCCCCCCAGGCTGCAGCCCGCGCCTGCCTCAACCTCCTCGTCCACGAAGTCCACCATCGGCCTGAGGAGCCTCCTCATCTCCTGCCGACTCCGCTTCCATCTGCCCACGTGGTCGTACTCGCAGCACCCCAAGGGCCTCAGGACAGGGAAGGGCTTCGGCGCCTGCGCCACGCGGAAGGGCGCACGGGGCCCCGTCGCGCCGACCTTGACAAGGACAGGGGAGTGCGGGTAGACGGGCGACGCAGGCACCACGCTGACCTCGCACGCCCTCAAGCCCTTGGACACCAGGAAGAAGTCGATGACCCTCCCCGACGATGCGCACGTAGGAGTCGAAGGACGAACCACCACCGCATCAAACATGGCGAGCATACCTCCGTCCCTCAGCTCCTCCTCCGTGAGGTTAAAATCACCACCAACCAGGTACTCCTTCTGGTACTGCTTGAGCCTCCTCGCCAGCAGCGTGAGCGCCTGCACGTTACTCGCGTTCAGGCCGACCCCCGCCTCGAGGTAGACGTTGCCGAGAAGCACACCGCCTCTCCTCACCCCTGCGACCCAGCAGACGTGAACTCTGCCTGGGACGACCACGGCACCCATCGGGTCGTCCACCTCCGCCATCCCATAGGCGGTCCGAACCATGGAGATCAGTCCTCCAGAGCTGAGCCCTCCTGCCGACGACGGGACGGCTGGCGTGCCGCGCGCCCGCCATCCCTGGGCTCGAAGCTGAGCCTCCACATCGCTGGTCCTTCCCTCCAGCAGCCTGGTCTCCTGGACGAGGACCGCGTCGCACTCCTTGACCTCCTGCACCGCCAGGCACGCATCCAGGTTGCAGAACGCGTTCACGTTGACCGTGCAGAACCGCCAGCAGGCACCCTGCCTGCTAGGAGTCTTGCGCACCAGCCTCAGCCGCTGTGCGGAGCCGCTTGGCCTCCGACCCCGCCTGCTCCTCCCTGAGCACCTCGGCGAACTTCCGCTTCTCGGGGTCCTCCATCTCCATGGCGAGCTCGCGCCAGGCCTGGTCCACCCCAGTCGCCCCATTGGCTCCTCCAGCCGCTGGCTCGCCCGCCGCGGCTGCAGGAGCGGGCGCCACGCTAGCGGCCGCAGCTGCAGGGGCATGAGCCGCACCACCAGCACCCACGTCCTCCTGCTGCCGCGGAAGCCCAGCAGCAGCCGCCTCAGGTGCCGCCTGGCTGGCGTGGCTGTCCAGAATCTCGCCCAGCGCCCCGCCAAGCTTGACCACCAGCTCAGGCGCCTCTGCCGCGTGGCTGGCGAGCTCCGCGGCAATCGCTGCCCGCAGCCCAGCCGACACGGCCGTGGGGGCCGCCGCAGCTGGCGCCTTCGGCTTCGCCGTCTCCGCCTCGGACTGCTTCGCGGCTTGGGCTGCCACGGCCGCCTTGGCCTGCACCGTGGCCTCCTCCAGCTCGCGCCGCAGCTGCACCAGCTTTTCCCCCAGCTCCGCCATCTCAGCGACAGCGCGATGAGCCCGCGCCTTGGCCTGCTCCAGCTGGCCCTCCGCCTTCGTGACCTGCACGGACTTCTCGTCGGCCCGCAGCTGCGCCGCCTTGACCTCCTTGACCTTGGAGAGGTCGCCCAGCCCCTCCTGTGCCAACCTCCTGGCTTGGAGAATCCCGCGCTTGGTCTTGGCGTCCAGCAGCTGGGCGCTGACCTTGAAGGCGTCTTCAGGCAACTGCACCAGCTTGTGCCACAGCTCCTCGTTGATGCCAGTGCCCTCACCTCCTGCACCTGCACCACCACCAGCTGCTGCGGTGCCACCCCCACCAGCACCAGCACGGTCGTCAGGCCACCAGGGGGCTCGCTTGGGCGCTCCACCACCGCCCGCGCGCTGCCCACCCTCGCCTGCCCCAGGTCCACGAGGAGCGCGTGGGCGCGGCCGCACCACGAAGTCCCCCAGCTCCGCGGGCCGCCTCGTGGGGGGTCGCTTGCCTTTGCACCCCAGCACACGGCACGTGTCCCGCTCCCCGAAGTTGTAGTAGCCACATCCCTGGCACGGGCACTGCCACCCAGGCTGCCGCCCTGCGCCACCGCCACCGCGACGCCCAGCGCCCACAGCCATGCTGCCAGCCGAGGACCCGTGGTGAGCGTCCAGCAGGCGGGCCGCCTCCACGAGGCGCGCCTGCAGCAGTGGCGACCGCGCCCCCTTCCAGGCGCGGACAAGGGAGCGCGCGCTGGAGCGCTGGCGGCGCGCCCGCCTGTGCCACGCCTCCTCCGAAGGCGCGATGGTCCCAGCCCGAGGAGAGCTCGCGACAGGCTGGCTGTCGCACCCAAAGCTCTCGAGCCGAAACTTGAGCCAAAATGGCTACGGCAGAAGGAGGAGGAGGAGGAGGAGGAGGAGGTGGAGGAGGAGGAGGAGGTCGACTGCTCAACATTGGCATGAAGGAGACGGGACCTGATGGAAACACGTCCTGGACCCCGAAGCTTCCCCCCCAAAGCCAGTCCTTCATCTTAAGTCGTTTGCTGGCGGCCCCAAGGCGCGGGAATGGCCCCGAAGGGCCGAGCACAGAGGAAGAGGTCAGGATCCGTTTTCCTCAGAACTCGCCTGCTTCATGGTGCTCAGAGCCGGTCGGCGGTCCCATGGCGCGCGCGGCCTCGGTCGCGACACCATATGGTCTCACATGGCCCCCCCAATATGGACCTCGGAGTTTAGAGCAGCTGCAGAGCTAATAGGCACACTGATGGATCGGGCATTGTCAAGAGCCCCTCTCGGTAACCTCGAGGACTCCAAGATCGCCCTACTAATCGAGCTGTACTAGAAAAACTCCTCCATTATCATTCCCGCCGCCGCTCCATCGCTGTCGCCTCCCCCCTTGCCGTCGTCGCCCCCCGAGGCGCAACGCCAGGGGAGGACCCGCTCAGGGGGGGGGACACATCGATACGCCGCCGTCCCATTGGCGACAGGCCCCCGACGGCGAGCCCACGCGGCCCTGGGCGGAGTAGGACACCGGGCCCCCATCGGCGATCAACGGGCGCCTGGGGGTCCATGCGTCCCCCCCCAGAGCCTATCCCCCCCGAGCGTTTCCCTGGCTGGCCATCGCCTGGACGTCCATATTCCCTGTGCTTTTTTGCCGGTTTCGCGCGTGGCTGTTTCGCCGAATGATCGAGGATGCTCCTCGATGGCCCTCGCCGAAGGAAAAATCCACACGTGCAGAGCTGGTGTCTTTGAGCCTGTTTTTTTTAGACTCTGGCAAGTTTACTTGCATGGACGGGGGGGGGGGCTGCGCCTGAAGCAAGCCGCAAACGACTCGCACGTTCGGGGGGGCGCGGAAATCACGCAAGTCGAAAGGCGCTTGCACGCTAGCATTCGCTTGAAGAGGGGCGAGGGGGGGGGGGGGCGAACGCCATGCAAGCGAACTTGCCTGAATCCAAAAAAAAAACAGGCTCCTGCCGCGAAGCCCGGCTGGCCGCCTATAGCGGCTCCCACGCCAGGGCGCCGGCCGAGGGGAGCCGGCCCCGCGCAGAGCGCCCAAACCAGGGCCAGCCAGTGGGGATTGGCTGGCCCCCGTTGGCGCTGGCCCCAGCTATGAGTAGGTCGGCCACGTCCCCCTACAGGCGGAACTTGGACGGCAAATGAAAAAAACAGTCAAAACAGGTTCAGAAAGAGTCAGGACATAATGGAATCATCGCCCCCGACTATTTTTGCGCTTCCTCCTGTAGGGGGCAGGCCCGACTGAACTCTGAGGCAGGCAAGGGGTGTGGTGTCAAGGGGTGTGGTGCCAATGCTGGACCTGGCGAGGTCACCTATCGTAGGAACATCGCCATCTCCACGATTGGCACCACACCCCTTTATGCCACACCCCTTTCCGACCTCCAAATTAACGCTACAGTCGGGCCGCTGAAAGAAGGAACGCCAAATAAGGAACGAAGCCCCTTCTTGGCCCAGTAAGCGCCTCCGTGCCCCAGGAGGGCAAGAGGAACAGCACCGGAGGAACCTAAGGAAAATCGAGCCCCTTCCGAACCCAAACTGTTCCTTATCTCAGCGTCTCGACTGTATGAGTAAGCCCGCCCCTCGTCCTGGGCCGCGGCGCCTGCGCGGTGGCCGGGTTCGCTGCGTACATGACGATGGGCAGCGCCAGGCCCTCGAAGGCGGCGCAGACCACGGCGGGGATGGTGCAGAGGAGAACCGCCGCGTCGGTCGGGCTGGTGGCTCTGCGGAGGAGGTACCTCCAGATGCGAGGGTGTTGGGTCGGGCATGTCGTCCTACAGGCCGATTTTCGACGAGAAATCCGCCGGCCCCCTTGCAGGGCCACCAGGCTGTAGGCCGGGAGTGTGCTGCTCCCTGTGCCAGTTGCAGCTTCCAGTCTCCACTGTTGCAGTTCTGCTTCTTGCTGCTCACTGTTCCTTGTTGATGGACGCACGACGGGGGGGGGCCCAAACCAGCAGAACTACCACGCCCTGGGAGGGTTCTCAGAATTTCTGAGGGGGTAAAAACTGACACCCCTCACGCAGATCCGCAGGGTCAGGGTCCAAAAACACAAAGGATTTGCAACATTTTTGAAATTCGTTTCACCCTTCACTCAGATCGGCGGGGTCAGGGTCCAAAAACATAATAGATTTGCCACATGTCTGAAATTCGGTGGCACCCCTCACGCAGATCGGCGGGGTCAGGCTCCAGAACCAGAGGCGATGTGCAACATTTTTGAAATTCGGCGGCACCCCTCATGCAAATCGGCGGGGTCCGGGTCCTGAAACAAATGGGATTTGCAACATTTCTGAAATTCGGTGGCACCCCTCCCGCAGATCGGCGGGCTCAGGGTCGAAAAACACATGGGATTTGCCACATTTCTGAACTTCGGTATCATCCCTCATGCAGATCGGCGGGGTCAGGCTCCAGAAACAGAGGGGGTGTGCCACATTTTTGAAATTCGGCGGCACCCCTCACGCAGATCGGCGGGGTCAGGGTCGAAAAACAAACAGGTCCCGACATTGCTTCACGGCGGCGCCCAGACCTCATGATTTAGCTTTTGCATCTCCCATTCTCCGGGACAGGGGGCCGGCGGCATGGGGCGAAGCCCTTACGGATAAAAATATCAAAACATGTGCACAGATGGTCAAAAAATGTTTCAGAATCGTGCCCATACTATTTTTGTTGGCTATTTTTGGATACTCCTCCTGTAGAGGGACAGGCCCGACTTAATGCAGGGGGGAAGCAACACCACTACCAGGGACCACGAGCAGGAGGGGCCAGGGGTCCCTCTGGTGGTGTGTTCCCCCCCCCTCTCGCTCGAGACATCCCCCATCCCCAGCTCGGGGAGGCATCGTGGACCTCCTTGCTGGCGGTCCACGATGCCTCGCTGGACCTCCTCGCTGGAGGTACCTCTGACCCTGGGTTTCCAGCGCGGATCGATTACGGTCGGGATTTTTTGCCTAGCGTGTCGCGGCCAGCGACACGCAATGCACTGCGAGCGGATAGCGTGTCGCTCCGCTCCGCGGGGCAGGAGGCTCTGAAAGGCTCGGGGCGCTGAATCCTGGGGACTGGGAAGTGAATAGCGTGTCGCGGCCAGTGTCGCGCTGAAGCGTGGTGGGCCAAAATCGGCGGAGCGACACGTTAAGCCACAATTCCTGACCGTAGTTCCTGTCCGGTGGCCCGCCCCCAAGGGGAAAGATGCCGCTTCTGGGCTGCGGGACAATCACAACACGCTCCGGGGCGAGAAGCCGCTCCTGGGGGGAGCGGGGTCGAGGCCCCTGGGGCCCATACGTGACGTCGAAGGTCTCGGTACGAGGGCGGGAGAGGCACCGTCGTCGGCATCCTCCTCCATCTCCTCCTCTCCCTCCCCCCCTTCCTCCCCTTCCTCCTCCTGTCCAACCCGTTCCTCCTCCTGTCCACCCGTTCCTCCTCCTCCTCCTCCTTCTCCTCCTCCTCCTCCTTCTCCTCCTCCTCCACGTCCGCCTCCTCCTCCTCCTCCTCCTTCTCCTCCTCCTCCGCCTCCTCCTCCTTCTCCTCCTCCTCCACGTCCGCCTCCTCCTCCCTCCCTCCTTCCCTCCTCCACGTCGCCTCCTCCTCTCCTCCTCTCATCCTCTCACCTCCTCCTCCTCCTCCTCATCCTCTTCATCCTCCTCCTCCACGTCCTCCTCCTCCTCCTCGTCATCCTCGGCCATCTCCTCCTCCTCCTCCTCCTCCGCCTCCTCCTCCGCCTCCTCCACGTCTCTTCCTCATGAGCAACTCCTCCCTGTCGCGCGGAGCCGCACCCTCGGGCGCGTCGGCGGGCCAGGCCGGGCGTGTCGCATGGGGCTTCCTCGCCGCTGATGGTTCTTCGGCTGGAGTGAAGCTGCGACTCTCGCCGTGGCGCCGTACGCACGCTTAGCCGCCCCGATACTTAGGGGAAGACATACCTACCTCGCTTTTGACCACCCTCGCTTCCAAGAGATACCAAACGATGCCAAATTGCAGCATGTACTGGTCAGGCCGCTTGACAAGGAGGCGCGTGGTATGACTTGGTTTTGCCTGGAAGCGAAAGCGGGGTAGGTAATTCACGCTCTGAGATACGCAACACGCAACACGTAGCGTATCGATACTGAGTTCAGCACGCATCCTGAAAACGTGGGTCCGACGCAATACGTTCTCCAAAACGTGGGCCAATACGTTGAGCCAACACAACGTATTGGCACGGACGTCTTGAGTACGGTACGTGCTGCGTATCAAGACGTGCGCACCGAGGCAGCTAAGTACGTACGTGCTCGTCTTGGACATTTGCAGCGAATCTGCCACGGCTTCAAGGGTGGAGCCCAAGACATTCTCGGCATGCTGCTCTTGCATCGATGCCGCGCACGTTCGTCTCGACAGTTCTCGGCCGTTTCCAAAAGGGAGTCCGGCTCCTTTCCAGCAGGTGGCTCTCGCCTAAGCACCGGCGCGATCGTTTAAAACAGTTGCAGCGGCGGCAACTACTCGTAAGGTTGAAATCCCAGGAATGGTGCCTCGTCGCAGTAGAGGCGCATCGGGATGGACCAGTCAAGCTGATTCGCGGTGTGGAAGTCCCAGGACTTGCTTTCTGCTGCGAATTAAATGGTTGCCACCCCGCCACCACAGAGCCAAGCATCCGGAAGGACGCGTGGGCAGAAGAG
>CAUYUJ010015768.1:205344-210344 GCA_963575745.1 Prorocentrum cordatum | reverse complement strand
CCTTTGCTCCACCTCCAATCCCTGACCAGGTAGTCCCTCGGCGCCCGACCTCAGAGAAACCGATTTCCTGGACTCCGCGGCGCCTCTCCGAAGACTGTCTCCGCGGGCGCGCAGGCGCCTCTTATCTAATGCATCTCCGCGGGGCGCTCCGTCGGGCTGACGGCTCGCAGCTCGCGCCTCGGATCCGCGATGCGCGCTGGCCCACTTCTCCGCGCCCGTCGGGCCGCCCGTCTCTAGCGTCTCCTTCGGGCGCTGGGGCGCCAGCGGGGCGCTGGCCACGCGCGGAGGGCCGCCCCTTGCGCTCGCGGCTCAAGACAGCGTCGATAGCCCCGACAGGGCAATGGAACGCTGGCATCCCGATCTCCCCCCCGCACCCGCGCGCCCTTGCGCTTCCTCGCGAGCGCCTGGGAACTGTCGCTGGTGGCCTTCCAGATGGCAGCATTGCTGGCTTTGGGCGCAATCTCGCGCGCCTCGTTCTCCAGCGTGCGCATTTTTGGCTTTGAATGCAATCTCGCGCCGCGCCAACAACGCCCGCGCGGCCGCCGTCGCACCGCCCTCCGCGCCCTCTCGCCACTCGTGTCCTCGCCTCCGCCCTTCCCCTTCAACTTCTCAAAAGGAGCTCCGTCTCTTCCGAGCGCGCTGCCTCTCGCGCTCGCTGCTCGCGCGCCATGGCGCGCACGCAATCCACGACGCCGGCGCCCTGCCCGGCACCTCGTCAGAGCTCTCGTGTAGAACGAAGGTGCAAGAAGAGGTTGAACGCGTGCGCGCCGGTACTTGAACAGGTCGACCACGGCGCTGGGCGCCCCATGACAGAGCGGGCGCGCGAGGCAGGAGGGATCCTCTTGGGGGCCGGCATAACGCGCGCAGGAGACGCGGGACATGCTAGCTGGTTCGCCACCGCCGATGCTCTTCCAACGCGCGGTTTACCGCGACTCTCTCCTGGCGTTGATGAAATCTGCGCGTGCGACAGCTTTCTTGTAAGCCATCATGCGCCGCGCATCGTGCCATCTCCTCCAGAGTCGGCCGGGGCTCACTTCTCGGTGGCGTGCGTGAGAGAAACCTTTTGCGGAGCCCATCTATGTCGGATTTCGCGAACTCGCTTCAGCCCGCGAGAAGAAAAGCAAATGCTGCCTGATGCGCGTGCATGCTGGACCCCGACATCGCAGCCTGAAGCGCGTCTAGATCTTGCTGGGCTTGACGGCCCATGGATGAGCACCTTCCGCAATTCGCCCATCTCGGGGGCGGGCCAGTCAAGTTGGGCGGGCCAAACGCGGCGGTCATGAACAGGGGCTGTCTGCTGTCAGAACATCAGGGCGAACCTGGACCCCCCTTGTGACACCAGCGACCCCCCTCCCACCTGGCAGCCCCGCGGATTGCGGCCTTGCATTTCTGGATCGCGAAACTTTGGGAATGACGCAGATCTGCTTCTCTGAGCGGTCCTGCGCCGCGCGCCGCCACTTCTAGCCCCGAGGGGGCCGCGCCGATCAACGAGCTCTTGGCCGTCGTGCGTTTCAACGAGAACTAGGAGCTGCTGGGCCAGAGACAGAGACTGGCATGGCCGGATGCTGCGAGGGCTGCCAGTCTCATCTGAAGTTCGGCCCCAGGAGTATGTCGCCGATTTGGCGCCCCCAGATTTCTGATACGGCGTTTCGCGCTGCTCGCCAAGCGTGGAACATCGCGCGCGCAGAGACGCGCGAGGGCGAACTGCCCAGGACAATCACGCTGCCAGGGGCGGGCAGCTTCGACGAAAGGGCGCCAGCCGCAGGCGCCCGCGCAGTCCGCCGCCTGAAAGCAGCGCAGCTCTGGGGGAAGAGCTGCGCGGCGCCCGCGGCGCCCAGGGAGATCCCCGATTTCGCCCGCTGCCAAAAAAGAGCCACGATCGTCTGCTAGAAAGAACGCGCTGCGCCGCATCCTATCCACGATATATTGCTTTATCTACGGGCGCGTAGCATGCACGTGCATTGTCCTCGAGTATGTCGTGATTGCTGGTGCAGCGCGCGTGAGTCGCGTCGTGGCGTCTCTGGGCACGTGCGATGCCAGCTGCCTGCGCGCGATGCGACCCAGCCATCTGCGCGCCCATCGCCGCCCCCCCCCCCCCCCTCCTGAACCCTCCACGAAGCCAGTTTGACGGGTGCCATCGAGGCCCCATGCGCGCTCGAGCTGCCGCGTGAAAAGCTCGGCCTAGAGTGCACATCACCATGGCCAGCCGTTCCCCGTCGCAACGTAGCTCATGATCATTCCTGGGTGGTCGTGCTGAATGATCGCCATGCCACATGGCGGGGTGTCCCCCGTGCTTCCTTCTGGTCACCGCGGGGGCCATCATCGCGTCCCTGGAGCGGTCGATCTTGACAAACTCCCGTTCGCGCCCGACTCCTTCGCCGACCCGGCGCGGCGGCTCGGGTGGCAGGCCCATCCAGGCCACGCGCGCGAGAAAAAAAACAATCTGCTGACATCGCGCGTTGAACTATCCAAACCTTCCGCCGCTTGGAATAACGCCGGCTCCTCCACCGCCTCCCTCTCGTCCAGATTTATCTCTTGCTTGGCCTGAATCGGATGCTTCGCAATCGCCGAGCGCTTGCAAGTCAACTGCCTCAAGCGCACGCGATGAGCCCGCGCTCCGGCAGACGCAGCGCTGTTCACAATCGCCGCAACTAAGTCGCGCCGGGCCCCTCTCCCCCCACGGGCAGGTAATCTCGCTAGCTCCTGCGCCAGGTAATCCTTGGATCCTTCGCTGCTACTCGGAGCTCCAGGGCACGACCCTCTTGGATTTGTGGCCAATGCGCTTTGTTTGCTTGTCTGATCTGCTTGCTATTTTCCTGGATGCGCTTCGCGAGTTCCTCTGTGTCCTGCACTTCTCCACCTGATCCTCGTAAATCCCTCCTGGTTTCTAGTGACGTGTTAGCCTCCTTGGTGTGCTGCCCATGGCTCTCATGGTAAAATGGGGACCCAGCAAGCAAGTCGACGGCTGCATTGTTTAAAACACCTACAGGCAACTCGCTCATCATATCGACGTCCCCTGCTGCTGCTGCGCCGCATTCATTCTGTATCCTGCTCACCTCGTCCTCCACAGCTCCACGTACCTCGTCCCGCCTATACCCCTCTTGAAGACATTCATACAACGCTCGTTGATTCGGCCTGGGAGGCACCCCAGGGGGAGGCTCGACCATCAATCTTGCAATATTATAAACAATTGTTGGCCGATGATATCTAATTCTCGTAATTTGATGCGCTGCAGCCATTTTGCCGAAGTTGTCAGTACGCTAGCCCACTTGCGTGTCTGCACCATCTTTCTGGGGATAAACATATGATCTATGAACAAACCACCCTTCTTGCAAACGTAAATGAGAGGTCCTGGAAGATGCCCACACTGGTGAGTGACCATCCTTCTGCATACGGCCTGACCCTCGAAGATGTTGGAATAATCCTACCAACGCCACGCACGCCTGATATCAGGTCTAGTGGGCTGTGCGGCAATGCTCCATTCAAATCTGTCATGATGATGGGTACTGCGCCTCTGTCTCGAATAACCGCAATCGGCCCCGAAATCCACTTCGACATCTGCTCCGCACTGCGATCGTAGCGCTGTCGTCCTCCAGAGGATCTATCTCTCTTTGTCTGTCTCTGCGGGAAATGCACCAAATAAGCTCCAAAATTCAACCCATGCGATTCCGAAATTATGGCCAGTGCGCTGCCATGAATGCACTTCGGCACATCGAGAACTCTCTTGATGCACTTCCTCGGGGATTTCGATTTTATGATTAGAAGAGTGATGCCGCAACTCCTGTTCGTGATCCGACCGCACGTTCACCCCGCCTCGACAGAATTGCGCTGACCTGTCGTCCTCGTTTCCTCGGTGAGCTCACACCGGCGCTTGAACTGTGTTCCAATCAAGCCAATCAGAACCTTGTTGCCAGTCTCGTGCGCGAGATCTACCAATTCTGATGCGCGTGTTGGCGCACAGCGGGTTGAACAGGACAACTTTCAGAAGCCCTGCTGCCGCCATGGCGCTGCCGCCGCAACGCCTGCGAACTCCATGGGGGGAGCCCCGCGGAAGGCGAGGGTGGCGCTCGCGCGCGCCCGTCCTGGGCCACTTGCGCCAGAAAAGAGGAGGACAAGGGGGAGATGGAAAAGAATGAAGACGCACCCGAGCGCCAGGAAGAGGAGGAATAGGAAAACGGGGACGAGAACTCTGGGAAGGAGACGACTTGGTGGCGAGGGCGCGCCACCCCGATCCACCGACGTCCCCCCCCCTTTAACGTTTCCCCTAGGTTCTCGGGTCACGTCTCGGCTCTCCGGAAGCCGTTTGGGACGATCCAAACACCCCCAGAACGCTCTCGGCGAGACGCAGCCGCTGGAAAGCATCCTGAGGCCAGGAACCCGCGGAAAACAGACGAACACGTCCGAAGAGCGTCGAACTCCAGCGGCGGCAGCAAACGGCCCGCACCGGTCATCAGCAGCGGCGGGCAACTGCAGGGCGTCTCATCCGTCCGCGGGCAGCAGTGAGGAGGCCCAGGGAGACACGAAAAATCAACAAAGGCCCCAAGGCCCCCAATCTTTTCACACGTGTCCTGCCGTGTCCCTTCCCCTTCCCTCTCCCATGCTGTACTATATATATATACGGATTCGATACGATCCCCTCCTGCAGCAAGCAAGGCCCGCCGGCGGCGGGGAGGGCACCGCAGCCGCCTGGCCGCGGGCTGCACGTCCAGGGCCTCCTCCGAAGCGAGCCGGAAGCGCAACTTCTCTTCCGCCGGCCACGCGGCGGCGCCGCGCGGGGCGACGGGCTTCTGGCGGCGGGGCGGCGGGGTTCGTCGACGGCCAGCGGGAGCCAAACCAACACGAAGGCAGAATCGAGACAAAAGCGAACCGATTGAGCTCGGACATTTTTGAAGACCGGAGGGTTTGGAGGATGTATCGGGCGCCGCATTCGTTTCAGATCGTTCCCAAACGCTCTGAGAGCGTTCTGGAATTCTCTGGAACGGATGGATCTCGATTCCAAG
>CAUYUJ010015768.1:197844-200344 GCA_963575745.1 Prorocentrum cordatum | reverse complement strand
GTTCGGTGGAGCTCCGTATGGGGCCACGCAGCGTGTGAGAGGAGTGCCAAACTGAGGCGGCGCCGCCATGCGCAGCTTGCCACTGGGACCGTAGGTGGAGCTCTCTATATGTGCCCACGAACCGCGGGAGGGGTGTGACGAAAGGGGGCGGCGCCGCCATGCGAACAGCGCCATGGGGCCCTTAGGTGGACCTCCCTATGGGGCCCCGAAACGTGTGAGAGGAGTGCCGAAATGGGGCGGCGCCGCCATGCGAACTGCGCCACTGGGACCTTAGATGGAGCTCCCTATGGGGCCACGAAGCGTGTGAGGGGTGTGCCAAAATGGGGCGCCGCCGCCATGCGAACTGCACCACAGGGACCTCAGATGGAACTCCCTATGGGGCCACGAACCGTGTGAGGGGTGCGCCAAAATGGGGTGCGCCCCCATGCGAACTACACCACTGGGAGCGTAGGTGGAGCTCCCTATGGGGCCACGAACCGTGTGAGGGGTGCGCCAAAATGGGGCGGCGCCGCCATGCGAACTGCACCACAGGGACCTCAGATGGAACTCCCTATGGGGCCACGAACCGTGTGAGGGGTGTGCCAAAATGGGGCGGCGCCGCCATGCGAACTGCACCGCTGGGACTTTAGATGGGGCTCCCTCTGGGGCCACGAACCGTTTGAGGGGTGCGCAAAAATGGGGCGGCGCCGCCATGCGAACTGCACCACTGGGACCTTAGATGGAGCTCCCTATGGGGCCACGAACCGTGTGAGGGGTGCGCCAGAGCCGCCATGCGAACTGCACCACTGGGACCTTGGGGGGGATTCGTATGGGGGCACGAACCGTGGGGGGGTGCGCCAAATTGAGGGTGACGAGAGGAGAGAGGAGGGGGAAGGAGGAGGAAGGATGGGGAGGAGGAGGAGAGGAGGGACGCGGGCCACCGTCTGTTCAAAACCAGGACCCAACACCACAGGATGGTTGGGAAATATCTGCACCATGGTAAGGAATGGAACGGAGGGGTAGGACGTCAGATATGACGCGAGCGCACCTAGCTTGCCCCCCCGTCTCCCGTGACTGAGGGGGGGTGGACTGAGGGTGGGTGGGTTCGACCCCCCCCCCTCTCCCCCCCCCGCTCCTCCCCTAGTTCTCCTCTCTCCCTCATCTCGGGCTCGCGCCGGCGTCGGCGGCGGCTGGCGGCGGCGGCGGGGAGCGTCGATGAAGAAGACGACTTCCTTTTCTGGGCTGGCTCCGGCGCCTGCGGCGGCTGGCGGCGGCGACGGGGAGAGCGTCGACGAGGATGACGTCGACGACGATGACGACGACGACGGCGCTCCGCCACTGTGCCTTGGGTTTGGCTCATGAGTCCTACTGGATGCCTCTTGGGGTCTCCTCGGAGGGCTCTCGGGGGCCTTTGAACGGCATTTGTAAAAACTCCTGGGCGCCGCTTGGGTGTCTTTCGGGGCCTCTCTGAGGTGGTGGTGGTGGACTGTGGTGGTGGTGGCGGTGGCTTTGGCGGTGATGGTGGTGGTGGTGGTGTTTGGTGGTGGTGGTTGTTCTGCTGGTTGTGATGGCAGGTTGTGGTGGTGGTGGTGGTGGTGGCAGTGGTGGTGGTGGTGGTGTGGTGGTTGGTTTCTGGTGGTGGTGGTGGGTGTCGTGGTAGTGGTTTGTGGTGGTGGTGGCGGTGGTGGTGGTTTGTCGTGGTGGTTGTGGTGGTGGTAGTGGAAGTAGTGGTGGTGGGCTGTGGTGGAAATGGTGGTGGTGGTGTGGTGGTGGGTGGTGGTGGCGGTGGTGGTTGTGGTGTGTTGGTTTGTGGCGGTGGTGGTGGTGTGGTGGTTTGTGGTGGTGGTGGTGGTGATGTTGGTGGTGGTGATGTGGTGGTTTGTGATGGCGGTGGTGGTTGTGGTGGTCTGGTGGTTTGCGGTGGTGGTGGTGGTGGTGGTTGTGGTGGCTTGTGGTGGTGGTGGTGTGGGTGGTGTGGTGGTTTGTCGTGGTGGTGGTGGTGGGTTGTGCTGCTGGTACTGGTGGTGGTGGTTGTGGCGGTGGTGGTGGTGGTGGTGTGGAAGAATGTGGTGGTGGTTGTTGTGGTGGTCGGGTGTTGTGGGTGTGGTGGTGGTGGTGGGTTGTTGTTGTGGTTGTGGTGGTGATGGTGGCAGTGGCTGTGGTGGTGGTGGTGGTAGTGTGGTGGTTTTTCGGTGGTGGTGTACTCGTTTGTGGTGATGGTGGTGGTTGTGGTGGTTGTGGGTTGTGGTGGTGGTGGCGGGCTGTGGTGTTGGTGGTGGTGGTGCTGCTGGTGTCAGTGCTGGTGGTGGTGGGCTGTGGTGGGTGGTGGTAGTGGTGGTGGTGGTGGAGATGGTGGTGGTGGTGGTGATGCGGTGGCTTGTGGCGGTGGCGGTGGTGTTGGTGGTGGGTTTTGGTGGTGGTGTTGGTGGTGGCTGTGGTGGTGATGGTGGTGATGGTGGTGTGGTGTGGTGGTTTGTGGTGGTGGTGGTGGTTGTGGTGGTGGTGGATTGTGGAAGTGGTG
>CAUYUJ010015768.1:172844-192844 GCA_963575745.1 Prorocentrum cordatum | reverse complement strand
TAGTAGAAATAGTAGTCGTAGTAGTACTACTACTAGGCTCTGCGTGGAGATCTCCATAGGTGCACCTTTAAAAAATAATCGTCAGTTGGATCTGGGAATGCGCGTCTAGCCATTTGGGCGCTTGGGGCTGCTCCTGGGGCCTCTCGGGGCCTCCCGTTGCCTTCCGAGGCCTCCTGGCGCTTCCTCTGGCCTCCTGGTGCCTCCTGTTGTTTCCTGAAGCCTCCCGGAGCTTCCTGGGGCCTCCTAGAGCCTCTTGGGACATCCTGTGGCTTCTTGAATCTTTCGATTGCCTCCTGATGCCTCCTGGGGCCTCATGTGGTCTCCTGGGGCTTCCTGGAGCCTGTTGGAGCCTCCTGTGGCATCCTGAGGAGAATCTGTGCCCACGAGTCTGGCCACAGATCGAGACATCCTCAAAATCTGGCCCACCTGGGGGTGAACATGAGCGCCTCGCTCGGGACATCCTCCAAATCTGCTCCGAAAGCGAAGGATGTTGGGACAGAAAACAGGAAAACCGCTTGAGACATCCCCACAACACGGCCGCGAACGGGACCGAGAAAAAAACCCTGGCGGCTCCCCTTACTGACGTGAAAACGAGCGCCTCGCTCGAGACATCCTCCAAATCTGCTCCGAAAGGGAAGGATGCTGGGACAGAAAATTACTCGAAGCGGGGCTCCCATATGTGCATCTCATTCTCTTGGTACGTCTTTCTCTTGGTATCTGTCAATGAGCGCCTGTGTGCGAGGGCGAACCGTTCGCTCGAGACATTCCCACAGTCTGCAAGCATGGGTGCGACCAATAGCAAATCTGTGAGCGACTGATTCTGAGTGTGAGTTAATCTGGGTGCGATTGAGCCTGGGTTTGAATGGGTGTGCGTGTGAGCAAATATGAGCACGAGTGCGTCTGTGTGCGAGTGGGTCTGAGTATGGACGAATCTGAGTGTGAGCGTCTGTGATTGAGCGGATCGTAGCATGATGAGTCTGAGCATGAGTGAGTCTGGGCTTGAGTGGGTCTGAGTGTGAGAAAAAGTGTGTGTTAATGAATCTGAGTGCGAGTGAGCCGAGTGTGATTGGGTATGGATGTGAGGCAGTCTGAGTGTGAGTCGGTTTGCGTTTGAGCAGACCGAAGGATGATGAGTCTGAGCAGGAGCGAATCTGAGTATGAGTGGTTCTGAGCGTGAGTCTGAGTGTGAGTAAGTTTAAGTATGGATATGAGGGAGTCTAAGTGCGAGTGAACCTGCGTGTGACTGAGTCTGAGTATGAGTGCGTATGAATGCAGAAGAGTGAAGGAGAGCGGAGAGCGAAGGAGATTGAGGCGGAAGCGTTTGAGTAAAACCTAAAGCTTTGGAACATCGAACCTCGATCGTCTGGCCCTGGCTACTCGAGTTGCCCACGTCCTCCTCCTCCTCCTCCTCATCATCATCATCATCCTCCCCTTCCTGTGTCTGCTCCTACCGTGTTCATGCTGTCCTCCTTCTCCTCCTCCTCCTCCTCCTCGTCCTCTTCCTCCTCCTCCTCGCGTCCTCCTTCTCCTCCTCCTCCTCCTCCTCCTCGTCCTCTTCCTCCTCCTCCTCCTCCTCCTCCTCCTCCTCCTCCTCCTTGGGAATGCTGAAACCAGCAAATCGCCAAGACATCCTCCCAAAACTGCTCCGAAAACGACAAATGCCCAACATCATAACGGCCAAACCGCCTGAGACATCCCCGCAAACAGGGCGCGAACGTCCTCCAAATCTGTTCCGAAAGCGAAACATGTTGGAAGAGAAAATGGCCAAACCGCCTGAGACATCCCCACAAAATCCCGCGAAAGTGGACGAGTGAAATACCCACCCGCCGCTCCCCTTAGGAGTGCTGAAACCAGCGAATCGCCTGAGACATCCTCCAAATCTGCTCCGAAAGCGAAACATGTTGGAAGAGAAAATGGCCAAACCGCCTGAGACATCCCCACACAATCCTGCGAAAGGGGACGAGTGAAATACCCACCCGCCGCTCCCCTGAGGAGTGCTGAAACCAGCGAATCGCCTGAGACATCCTCCAAATCTGCTCCGAAAGCGAAACATGTTGGAAGAGAAAATGGCCAAACCGCCTGAGACATCCCCACACAATCCTGCGAAAGGGGCCGAATGAAATACCCCCCCGCCGCTCCCCTTAGGAGTGCTGAAGCCACAGAATCGCCTGAGACATCCTCAACATCAGTGCGTGTGTGTGTGAATCATCCGATGAGTGGACCTGAGTGACTGTAGTGAATGTACGAGTACAAGTACGAATGACTCTGAGTGATGAGTGAGTCTGAGTGATGAGTGAGTCTGGGTGATGAGTGAGTCTGGGTGATGACTGATGAGTCTGAGTCATGAATGAGCCCGAATGATGAGTGAATCTGAGTGATGAGTGAGTCTGATTGATGAGTGGGTCTGAGTGATGAGTGAGTCTGAGTGATGAGTGAGTGGGTATGAGTGAGAGGAGTGGTGTGTTCTCTCTCCTCCGGCGCGGCCCGCCAATTATTTTCTGCGTGGAGCTCCCCAAATGTGCATCTATTCGCATGGACCTGTCCGCCGTGAACGTCTAGGCGCAAGAGCTTTCGAATATAAACGGGCTTCGCTTGTGACGGTCTGGCCATAAATCCAACTGCGAATGAATTGGAGTGTGAATGAGCCTCAGTAGTACGAGCGCGTCTCTGTGCATGAGCCTGGGGCCTCCTGGGGCCTCCTGAAGCCTACTGGGGCTTCCTGGGGTCTCCAGGAGCCTCTTGGGGCCTCCTGGGACCTCCTAGGGAGGTTTCGTGCCCCAGGAGAGGCGCAATATATAGCAACAGACGTACATAAAACATCGCGGATTAGAGCCACAGGAGAAGGGCAATGTATAGGAACACGCGTAAAACACAAAGGACTCGTGGCCCAGGAGAGGCCCAATATATAGGAACATAAGTACAACATGTAGGATTGTGTACACAGGAGAAGGACAATCTATAGAAACATACGTATAACATCAAATGATCGTGCTCCAGGTGAGGCCCAATCGATAGGAGCAGACGTAAAACACATGGGATTGGAGCCACTCCTGTTGCCTTCTGAGGCCTCCTGCTCCTGGGGCCTCTCGGGGCCTCCTGTTGCCTTCCGAGGCCTCCTGGCGCTTCCTGTTGCCTCCTGGGGCCTCCTGTGGTTTCCTGAGGCCTTCTGGAGCTTCCTGGGGCCTCCTGGAGCCTCTTGGGACATCCTGTGGCCTCTTGAGTCTTTCTGTGGCCTCCTGATGCCTCCTGGGACCTCATGTGGTCTCCTGGGGCCTCCTGGAGCCTGTTGGAGCCTCCTGTGGCATCCTGAGAAGAATCTGCGCCCACGAGCCTGGCCACCAAAACAAGCAAACCGATCGAGACATCCTCAAAATCTGGCCCACCTGGGGGGTGAAAATGAGCGCCTCGCTCGAGACATCCTCCAAATCTGCTCCGAAAGCGAAGGATGTTGGCACAGAAAACAAGCAAACCGCGCCCCACAAAATCCTGCGAAAGGGGCCGAGTGAAACACCCCCCCGCCGCTCCCCTTAGGAACGTAACAATGAGCGCCTCGCTCGAGACATCCTCCAAATCTGCTCCGAAAGCGAATGAGGTTGGGACAGAAAACAAGCAAACCGCTCGAGACATCCCCACAAAATCCGGCGAAAGGGGCCGAGTGAAACACCCCCCCGCCGCTCCCCCTAGGAGTGCTGAAGCTACAGAATCGCCTGAGACATCCTCAACATCAGTGTGTGTGAGTCATCCGATGAGTGGACCTGAGTGAGTGTAGTGAATGTACGAGTACAAGTACGAGTGAGTCTGAGTGATGAGTGTGTCTGAGTGATGAGTGAGTCTGAGTGATGAGTGAGTCTGAGTGATGAGTGATGAGTCTGAGTCATGACTGAGTCCGGGTGATGAGTGAGTCTGAGTGATGAGTGAGTCTGAGTAATGAGTGGGTCTGAGTGATGAGTGAGTCTGAGTGATGAGTGAGCGGGTCTGAGTGAGTGAGAGGAGTGGTGTGTTCTCTCTCGTTCTCTCCTCCGGCGCGGTCCGCCAATAATAAGAACCCCATACTTAGGATATTGGGAATAACAAGAACCCCATACTTAGGATGTGGGGAATAACAAGAACCCCATACTTAGGATATGGGGAACAAGCAAACCGCTCGAGACATCCCCACAAAACGCCCGCGAACGGGACCGTGACAACACCCCTGGCGGCTCCCCTCAGGGATGCTGGAAATGAGCGCCTCGCCCGAGACATCCTCCACATCTGCTCCGAAAGCAAAAGATGTCGGGACAAATAACACGCAAACCGCTTGAGACACCACCACAACACGACCGCGAGCGGGGCCGTGAAAACACACCTGGCGGCCTCCCCTTAGGGGGGCTGAGGCCAGCGCCCCGCCCGAGGCGTCCTCCCCCACAAAAAACGGCCGCGAACGGCGCGTCGGTGAGTCTCGCCAGGAGTAGGTCTGAGCAGGAGTAGCTCTGAGTATGAGTAGGTCTGAGTATGAGTGCTTCTGTGTGTGTGGGTAAGTCTGGGTATGAGCAAGTCTGAGTGTGAGTCAGTCTGTGTGTGCGTAAGTCTGGGTATGAGGAGGAGAAGGGAGGAGCAGGAGAAGGAGGAGGAGGAGGAGCAGGAGGCGTCCAAGTAATAACAATAATCCCATCTTAGGGTATGGGGAAATAAATAAGAGTATCAATAGCAAAATGTATACATACCAGTACTAGTAGTCGCACTCGTAGGCGAAATGCGAAGAAGGAGGAAAGAGGTACGAAGAATGAGCTGGGCTACTCGCGCACGCAGCTGGACAGTAACCCTGGTTGTAATTATCGAGCACGTTAATTGCCTGGGGGTCGCGCGAGCCCGTGTCTTTGCCGAAGGCACTTTCCGCTGTCGGGTTCCAGGAATGCCGTGAATTTGGAAGCTTCACGGCCAGCAACACTGGGGCTGATGAGTTCGAAGGATCAGGCGCCCAGACGTGTCGGCGCCCTTATCCAAAACTCAAGCTCACGCGGGACCGCAAAACTATCCCAATATAACTAGACAGCGGACAGCACAAGCCGTCAAGAGGCACTACGGCACCAAGCCAAAAATTCTCATTTTGATGTGGGAGGCCGCCGAATTGAGTTCGTTTGCCAGCCTCAAATAAGCAGTACAGCGGAAGAGCTTGTAACACTTCTCGTACTATGTAGCCGACGCCGAACCGTCGTCAGGATAAGCTGATGTCAGCTTTCAGGCAAGCGGCGCTGCAACACTTCGCCCCAGGCGGCACGAGGGTTAATTGCACACGGCCACCAAAACGAGAACTTTCATTCTTCTCACCATCCTTCCTCCCTCCCGCCGCCCATGGATCAACCCATCTGTAGGCCCACCGATCAGTCTTCGTCGTAAGACGTGCAGCAGCGTTGCATCGTGCTCCCACAGCCCCGTCCAGGCGGAGCCCTGCCGAGCCTCCTCGGCGCCAGGGTTGTCTCCCCGGTAGATGCCCTGGTGGTTCACGCGAACGAACTCGACGTCGAAGCCGTGCAGGCGGGACCACATGTGGCTCACCTCTTGGGGCGCGACTGGTTGGGGACAACACTCGATGGGATGCGGCGTGCCCGCGGCGGGGAAGACGGCAGCGGCCAGCAGCCACGAGCAGAGGGATGATACGTTGGCTGAACCCGGGGTGCAGGAGAGCCCCAAAAAATTATAAGAAGGACAACGCGAGCATGTCTGGCCCCTGCTCCCCGCCAGCTTCCGCCAAGACCCCGCTGGCGATAGCGGCGATAGCCGCGGATGCTCAGCTTCCGCCAACCTCCGCGGGCCGGCCCCCAGGACAGAGCCGAGAAGAATCGAATCGACAGGTCGGATCGGCGATCGGAGTGCAACGGATCGGCAGATCTGCAGCCGAGTCGGGAAAAGTCGCATCGTTAGAATAAGAAGAAAAGCCACAAACAGAAACAAGTGGCGCTCCGCGCGGATTTCTGGGATCCGCGCCGGGCCCCGTCTGGCGGCGCCTCCGGCGCCGCCCTTAGCGCGCTCCCCGCGCCAGGGAAGGGGGTCCGGCGCGGATCCAAGAAATCGGAGAGGAGCACCAAAAGTTTATGTTTATGGCGTTTTCTTTTTCTTCTTCTTATCTTCCTCATCGTCGGGAATATGCAGCCTGCTACGCTTCCAGTGAGAAATGGGTGAGCACTGATGGGAATCCCGGGTGGAATCGAGTCGGAACTGGAGGACATCGACGTCGAATCGAGTCGAATCGGAGGAATCGCAACGAACGATATGCCTGATGTTTTAGGAGGTCGGCCTGATGATGAGGATGATGATGATGATGATGATGCTGGTGCTGCTGATGATGATTATGATGATGGTACTGATGGTGATGCTGACGTTGATGATAACGATGTTGGTGTGATGATAACGACGATGGCGGTGACGATGATGATGTTGATGATTTTGCTAATGAGGATCATGTTTATGGTGGTGCTCATGATTATCACGATGTTGATGACGATGATACTCACAATGGTGATGATAATGGTAATGAACATGATGATGATGATGGAGATGATGATGACGACGATGATGATGACAAGTGTACTGATGATGATGATGATGCTACTGTTGATGATGCTGATGCTGATGTGGCGCTCTCTCGAGGCCGCGCGAGTACGTTTTGTGCAGGATGGCGACGGCACCTCGAGAGCACAGGCTAGCCAGAGAAGCGCAGACTCGGCAAACGGTGAAATTCAGCTCAAGTGGGCGGGAAGGCCCAGGGAAGAACTTGAGCGAGGAGATACGGCCATAACACATGCCCACACATGCCGACAAGTCGCTGTATGTGGGGCTCACTCGAGGCCATGCGAGCACTTTTTGTGCAAGATGGCGACGGCACCTCGAGACCACAGGCTAGCCAGAGAAGCGCGGACTCGGTACTAGACGCTCGCCTCCACACACGGCCCCAGCCGAAACACTTCATTGACCAAAAACCGTGTTATATCGGGCGGCTCGGGACAGCTGCCGAGCGGCTGCCACTATCATGTCAGTGCCTGCGGTGGCCACTTCAAAGGGGCGCCCACAGGTCGAGGCACGAGCAACGGCATCCAGCGCAGGACGCCCAAGGCCTCCCAAATGACGGCGGCCCGTGCGGTCACACAAGCCTTGGGAGCACAGGCAAAGACGCGAGACGCGGCCGAGGTTCCGAACGCCCCATCCGACCAGGAGCAATATCTGTCTCAGGCACCCCGAAAAACATGCAGGAGTCGCGGGGGCAAGAAGAGGAGGAGGAGGGAGCTGGGAAAGGAGGGGATGCTTCCAACTCAAGCTCACTTCAGGGCGCACGAGAATCACAGGTACATTACGAGTAGTACACTCTGCGACCAGCCTGAAAATGGAAGCGGAAAGAGCGTTTTAGCAGCACGGATGGCACGCATATCGAGCTCAGAGACTCTCGCCCCCTCCAGGGGGGCGTCCAGGCGGCGCAGGCGGGCCGCTCCTGACCTCCAGGTGGCCGACGGCACAGAGGCCCACAGGCCGAGCACCGCCGAGGAACGCACCCAGCCCAGCAGCACGTTCAGCACGCGCGGGCCGCCAGCGTCGTCAAGCCGATGACGAGCAAGGTTGAGAGCAACGGTTTCGAGCCAACGAGATTCACGGGCTAAACGAATGCGAGTGGGCGCGCAGAGGCACAGGGTCACGAGGTACGGCTTGACAGAAGCGTGCCGTCGCGCACGACGCCACAGCCTGCTCGCACGAAGCTCCACTGATCGGTCAGCGCGGGCGGCGGTCTCTCAGGAGCCGGCGCTGACGCGGGGAGGGGCGGAGGCAGCTGCAGAGGGAAGAAGCCCGTGCGAGCCTTCTCCTCCATCAGCTGCAGCAGGTTGGCCTCGACCCTCTCCGAACACCGCTGGCGCAGGTGCGAGCTGACCCAGCCGCTGCTGCATCCGAGCCCGCTAGGCGTAGCGGTTCAGAGACTGATCCGTCCCCCAGCGGCCGCGGTCCTTGACCTCCTCCCGCGTCCGACGACCCGGATGCAGGTCGTCGGGCGCCTCTCCGTGGCGCAGGGAGCACAGCGACGTCTGCTCCCCGTCGAGCTGGAGCATCGCCATGGCCGCCTTGACGGCCTGGCGGGCCTGCTCGGGCGAAAAGCTCCACAAGCTCGCCTCGGAACGGCGCCCCTGAAGGAAGGAGGCAAGCAACGGCCGCAACAAGGGCTCGTCGACGATCGCGCTATCGTCCGTGACCCCCGTCTTGCTGGGCCTCCCGCTGGCGGCGTCGTTCGCCAGGGTGGCCCAGTGCTGGTATCCCTCTTTGGATCCGACTCGCGGGGCGATCAGCGAGGCGGCCGTCAGGCGGTTGGCCCCGCTCGGGCAGAGGCACGCGTCGAACGCGAGCCGCGCGATGGTCGCCTCCGAGAGGCAGCCCTGGGCCAGGAGGACGCCCACTATCGCGAACATGGCCACGCGCGGGAGCGGCAAGCGCATCTGCGGCGGGGCGAGCTTCGCCCAGCCCTGGAGCGCTCGAAAGGCCCGCGGCAGCGGCCTGCTGTCGACCAGCATCGAGGGGAGGTGGTGCTTCAGCGCGGCCAGCGTGGCGCGGCCCGTCGCGCTGTCGTAGCCGTTCAAGAACAGGTGAACGAAGTGCACCGCCAGCGCGGCGTCGAGCTCGGCGCCGGCGTCGAAGGCCCTCGCGGCCCACAGGCACCAGCTCAGAAACTTCGGGGCGGAGGCGCGTTTTTTCCTGCCCGTGGAGGACACGACGGCTGACGCCTCCAGCGCCGACAGGTTCCCTCGCGAGAGGCTGGCGGGCCCTGGGTGGGTCTTCCGAGCCCTCGCGGATGTGACCACCTCCCTGGGGCTGCCGCGGTCGCCTCGCCACCTGCCCTGAGAGGTAGTCCTCGAAGCTCGGCCCGACGAAGAAGCCCTCCCTCGACGGCTTGTCGGCGACATTCCGTTCAGAGGGCACCCGGCGCACCGGCGCCAGCAGCCCGCGTGCCAGAGTGATGCCCGAGAGGCGCCTCAGGGCGCGCACGAGGCGCGGGCTGCCAGAACGCCCCTTGCCGACGGCGGGGGCTAGAGCCAAGTTGCCGACTAGGCAAACGACGCGATCAATGTGGGCCCCCAGAGTTCTGGACGTGCGATGCGCAGTAAACCCGAGGGCGTCGGCTTCACGCTGCAGGATGCCGCAACCCAAACGAGCATGCCTGCTCGAATGGATGGTCTTCCAGTTGTCAAGCCCGAAGACGGCCTCAGGAACCCCCGGGGGACTCTGACAGGTCTGAGCGGGGCTGCAGGGGTGGACTCGGCAAGCGCCAACAGGCGAACAACGATCAGCGATATCACGGTGTGAGTCGACGGCGTCGAAAGCATGGGACCTCGCGAGCGCGCTGGAGCCCCAGCGGTGCCTCCGCTTCTCGGCGGCGCGGCCGACCTCGGGCACCAAGTCGGGGGGGGGGGGGCGTTCTTGATGCGCGCGCCCTCACCGTGCGGCGACGCGTCGGACGCATGGACCCGTGAAGATCACCTGGACCTGGTAGAGGCACTCCAGAGAAGAACCAGGGCGACCGCGTCCCGCAGCTCCCTCACCACAGACCCCCAAAAGGGGCGCCGGCTGAGCACCCGCCACGTTGATGAACCGATAGACCGACTTGAAGATGGCCAGGACGTCCCGCCTCAAGATCATACCCCAAGCGCGCTGGCCTACCAATGCGCTGAGGGCCCCCGCAGAGGCCCGCCCGCGTCGCAGGAGACCAAGAACGGCTTGGCGAGTGCGAGTGAAGTGATCGGGGCGAACACGGATGGTGCCCGAGAGGCCGTCAAACTGCAGCCCTGCGAATACCTCTTTACTGGAGGCCTCCGAAAACTCCAAGACAGGCAGACCTCTAGAGGTAAGACGGTCGGCCACAGCACGCGCGCGACTGGCGGCAATCTCGGGGCTCTCAGACACGACGCAGAAGTTGTCAACATATCCCGCGCGTGTAGCATCACTGCGGGAGACTAAAGGACGCGGGCTGCCACCATCCATGATCATATCACTGCCTTCGAAACCAGCATCGGATAAAACTCGGACAAGGCCGCTCGGACACAAGTGCAGCGCACAACTTCATCCCATACAAACAACTGTGACCAAAGGCTGGACAAAGTCATTGATACCGATCGGGGCCCCGTTGATGGATTTGAGACCGATGTGTCTATTGGAGATCGCAGGCAGCGGGAACAAAGACTCCATCCCTGCGGTCAAGCGTAAGTGGTAGAAAGCACACTGAATGCCCCCTTGAGCGAACACGAAGCTGTCATCGCAATCGACACTGGCCCACGCACTGGGCGTGGGAAGCTTGGTGGCTGGCGGGGCTGCGAAACTGCTGCAATTGGCCAGCCGCGTGTCGAACGCGAGCCTGAGCGTGCGATTGGATTTCTACAAAAAGAATAAACCGATCGAGTGAAAGGACTAAGGGCTGGCGGCCCACCATGTGATCATGTCGTGGGCCTCCAGCTGCTTCAAAAACTGAGCGTTAGGCTGAGAGTGCAGCTCAGGGCCCACGCGCGGGCTGTCGATACCCGGCGCGTCCCGAAGCTCCGCTGCAACCGACTCGGGATTCAGTATAGTCTGCCTCCAACCCTGCAGCACGATGGAATCTGCCTCCGAGACGACGTCGCAGGTGGGCGCGGCTTTCGTCGACTGGGGCCAGGCCACCAAGGGCTTGCTGCAGGGGCGCGCCCGACCGCCGTCGCCAGCGCAGCCAGGCGCCTGAGCGAGCATCTCTACCAGGGGTGCTTCGCAGGCACTGCTCCTCTCCGAACAGGCGGCAGGCAGCTCGAACTCACGGTGCAGGCCCGCGAGGTGCTCCACCGAGGCTGCCTGCTCCGCGGGCGCGCTACCATTCTCCTGGGACGCGCTGCCGCAATGGAGCCAGTTGAGAGCGGACACCCCCTCGTTGCACCACTCTCGCCAGCCCGCGCCTTTTGCAGCTCGAAGACGGGCCGCGCGACCGAGGGGTAGATGGCGGCGCCCATCCACGGGAAGAAGGGGAAGCGGAATAACATCTTGCTGACGATCGGCACCGCGTCTGGGCGCCTCCAGGCCGGGCGGAGGCGCGAGGGCCTCTGGGCTGACCTGGCCAGACCCACCAAGCGTGGCAGTCGACTCGTGAGGCCCTTCCTGACCAGGGTCCCGAGGGAACGTCATGGCGCCCGCAAGGCCCGCTGCTCACGAGCCTTGCGTCGTTCTTTGGCCACAGCGGCCTCCATCTTCATCTGCACTGCGATCCAGTCCATCAAGGCGGGACAGATGCACAAGTTTCCCTTGGTCTCGCCCGTGCCGAGGAGGTGGCCGACCTCCGAGGCGGAGTCGGCAGGGGGGGCCTCTTTCGCCTGCGCCTTCGCCTTGGGCGCGGGCTGCGACCTCCTGGTGCGATCCTCGAACGCTCGCTCCTCCGCCAGTTGCAGCTGCCGAGCGAGGTACTCGTACGAGGCGAGCTCACAGATGACCAGCAGGTCGTGGCAGAGGGCGGTCTCGATCACGCGGCAAAGCGTCTCGTGCAGCTCAACGTTCTCGTCGTGCTCGCCAAGCTGCGCCATCGCGATCCAGCGGTTGTGCCATGCCATGGCTCCTCCCGCCATGCGGAGCATGAAGCCGAGCACCCGGAGCAACGTCCTCGGGCCCTTCACAGGCCAGTCAGCGCGCACCGTCTCCGTCTGCAGCTTCACCGCATCACTGAAGGCGATGTCGCGGAAGACGCGGCCGTCGAGCACAAGCGCCATCACGCGAGGGTCGACGCCAGCCACCGCTGCCGCAGGAAGGGCGGCGCCAGCCGCCGCGCCAAGGGGAACTGCCAGAGCCGCCGCGGGCGCGGGGGCGCCGCCCCCAAGCGCCGCCGCCAGAGCTCCGAGGCCGCCTCCGCCTCCAGGTGCCCCTGCGGCGGGCGGGGCCGCCAGCGCGGGCAGCGCGCCGGCAGGGCGCCCGCCCCAGGCGGCGCCGCGCCGCCCCCAGGAGCGGGCAGCGCGGCGGCCGCAGCGCCTGCGCCAGCCGCGGGCGGCGGCGCTGCGGGGTCGGGCAGCGCGAGGGGCCCCGCCGCCAGGCCCGGCACGGTGGTGGCGCTGAGGTCGACGTTGAACGGAAAGGCGGGCAGCACGCCGAACCCCAGGGCCACGGCGCGTCGAAACGCCGCCCACACGTCAGCAGCTCGAGGCAGTTGCCGAAACTGATACAGGTGATTGACTGGAACGCCTGGCAAGCCTTCACCCTGCCCACTGAGAACGTGACTGGATCGGATGTCGCGATCCGCCACGCTGGCCTCTGGGCAGCGGTCGCCGTCTGGCGCGAAGATGTATCCAAGCAGTCAGGCGTTCATGGTAGATCCCGGGCCCGCCGACGCTGCGCCGCGCCATGTGGAACTGGCCTGCGGCGGGCGCCGCCATGAAGCCTAGCCGCGACGGAAGCTGCGAGCCTGCGCGGCCGCCGCTGTGGCCAGGTCGAGGGTGGGCTCGGGCGCCGCGAAGGGAAACATAACAAGCTTCCCGCTCGCCGCCGAGACGCCCCGCGCCCTCGCCGTCAGGAGTCCGCCTCCCGGCGCGCCGAAGCCGAGCGAGACAACCGCCGCGCCCGCCACGAAGCCCGTGGACCAGCCGGCGGGGGAGCTCGCCGCGAGCAGGCCCTGGCCGCTCGGGCGGCGGCACTCCAGTGCCGGGCAGTGGAGCGGGGGAGAGCACGCGCAATCGCAGGCAGGGCACGGCAGGCTGCTGCCGCGCACAACGATGGCCGTGGAAAGAGCGCTGGCGAAGTCCTGCGCGACTCGCTCGAACAGGGCATGCATTCCGTCAAGAACTTGAGCGAAAAGATACGGCCGCAACACAGGCCCACAAATGCCATCAAGTCGCTGTATGATGATGATGATGCTGATGATGATGAGGTCGCTTTTCCTGCTGTAGCCCTGGACTGAGTGTGCGTGTGACAGGGCAGTCAGTCGGCCCTCGGGGACTCTGCCGACACCGGATGCAGCTTCGCTTGCTGAACGCGTTCGGCCTATATGACGGGTTCTGGAAACCCTGAACCCAAACATGCTGTCATCTCTTGGGAGGTCGACTTTTGATTCCGCCGGCTTCAACTAGCTTTCCGCCAGCTCCCGCCAGCGGATGCGGCCTCGTTTTACTTCCGCCGACATTCCGCCGCCTTCCGCTGAGGAAGAGATGACCGCTCCTCCGACACTCGAAGGCGAGGCCCTCTCTGGAACGCTTCATGTAGCCTCGCCTGCTGAGCGCGTTGCGACAGGCTCCAGGAAAGCAGCGACACCGCCGGGGCACTGGCCCCTCTCTGCGGGTCTACCCCCAAACAGGCGACGTCCTGATGTTTTCAATACGCGGTCCCTGAAGGTCGACTACGCGCAAGAGTGACCCTGGGTTAGGTCGGGCGTGTCCCCCTACAGGCGGATTGTGGAGGACAAAGGAGAAATACTCAGGAAGATCCGCAAAACATATAGAACATCATGAAAACAATGGCCCCCAGGCTATTATTTGAACTATTTTGGAATATTCCGCCTACACGCCCGACTTCAACCCATACTGTTGTTTAACTATGCTTGAACATTCTTCCAGCAGAGAAACGCGCCCGATCTCCACCTCGGGTAAGAGCGACCTTCGATGCGCATGCCGAGTGCGAGCAAACCGTCGCTGAAACTCAACAGGCAGCTTGTCTTCCTCATAAGGAGGCACAGGTGGGCTCAGGGGCATCCCAACCGAGGTCTCGAAGTAATCATAGTCTTGGTGTCCACCCCTCAGGCTGCCCTTTAGCCTGGAGGAAAGAGCGCACATACTCGAGATCTGGGTCCCAAGTCGAAGTGGGACCATCATATACATCATGATCGGAGTCGGGGCACTCGTAGAACTCATGCCCAATCGTGGCCGTAGCAGCAGAGCACCAGCAGCAAGCGGGCGAAATTCTGTAGCCAGCTCATGCCAGACGGTCTCGTGACCAAAATGCCCCAGACCACAAAGCTCGAAGTGCACCAGCGAATCTCTCATTCTTGATGACAGCCTTCCCTCCTCCTATGCATTTCCTCGGCATCCTCGTCCAAATAATCTCCCCTCCCACGCAGACATCCTTGTGGTGCGATAAAATCTGGATGGCTTGCCAACGTTCAATGCCCTGGCGCGCAAGCTCCACGATCGAACACGGAGGCAGACGAAGGAGGTCAAGCTGGTGGCCCAGGTCGCTGACCAGGACCGTGCTAGAGTACCTGCCCCAGCTTATCCTCGCCAGCGGTAACATCAATACTGCTATTGGACATCTTGCTGATGTCCAGATTGGCCTGTCCATGAATATTTCTCGAGACCTCTGCCAAACCCTCTGGAGCCTCCCAAGACTTCCCCGTGGTTCCAGATAAGCGACGCGCATGCTCGAAGCGGGTCATGTGCAGCATCATGTATCGGGGCGTACTTGGCGCCAGCCTGAGTATCAAGGGCAAGCGCGAGGGAGGACTATTTGCTGGGTCTTCCAGCAGGCGTCTTTTTTTTTTGGGGGGGGGGGGGCACTGCGGCCTGACCTGTTTGACAAAGCGGCTGCCTGGGCAGCCACCTCTGAAACTAACGCCAGAAAAGGGCCAGCAAGCGACCACGGACTCATTTCCCAAGGAGGGAGGATGTCCCTTGGCCACGCGCCAGTCCCCCAGGCATTAGTCTGACCCCGACTCCGAGCCCTCAGGGCGGTTCGGAATCAGAGGAGCCACATCCTCCTCGCTACGCAGCAAGTCGGACACATCCCTCATCTCCGCACGGGGGTCAGACACAGCGGAGGTGCCTTGCACGGGAGCCTCTGTCGCTGCACCAGGCTCCCTGACCTCCTACCAAACTCGGGCTTCGGCTTCCTCAGCCTCGAACAGAACATCAAAAACTTCATCTCCAGGTGCAGGTCTCTGCACTCCTAGAGCTTCTTGTTGCCCTTCCCGCCCACCACTCCCACAGTCCACCCGCACCCCCGTTTCTCTCTCAGCAATCCTAGCCCTCAGAGGGGCCAAACACGCCAAGTGAGACGAGCACGGAGGTATGAGATGTACCCGCGAAGCGGTCGCAAAGGCACGCACGGCCGCTCCTGACGCAGGACGTTCAGGGGCCGCACAAGAAACTGGAACATTACGCTGAGGATGAAGGCCACGCTTGAGCCTACTCAGCACACTGGCACCAGCACTGTGTTCCCTAGGATCACACTTCCCTGCCAGATTACGAACTTTTTCTTGCGAGTAGCTACCACAGAGCATACAGAACACTAGGGGCAGCTTCTCATCACCTACTTGCGTACTAGCTAACTTGTGGCCGTGGGCGGGGGCCTCAGAGAGCAACTTGGTGAGGCTCCTCGAGAGTCCCTTACGCCCCACCTCTGGCCCTTCCAGCAGGCGTCGCAGCAGTCTGCCTTTAACTTTACTGACGCCAGAGACAGTAGCTCCACGAGCTGCAGCAGGCATAAGACCCGTCCTCCACAGAAGTGAAACACGGTTGCTAGCTCCACGTCGAAACAACTTAAGTCTGGGCACTCGCCCGGCTGGCTGTTTCAGCCTGGCCTTGGCCTGATTCCTGACAGGGGATGGGCCCGCCGAGCTCATGCCCAAGATTCCTGGCCCAATGTTTGGCCTTCAAGCTGATGTTCTGAGCGAGCTTCCCGAACCCATGTCTAGCTGAAGCAGCCGTGGAAACCCAACCGGACATCTTGACCTGGTGAAGCAGCCCTAACCTAGCCGCGTCCTTCACGAAGCTCTGGGGACCACTGAGCAGTTCTCTGGCATTATCATGTTTGGCCCCCGTCCATTGCAGAGTCGAGTCATCGACCGAGGCCCCTGGGTCCACATTGGGGCTGACCTGGGTGGCCTTGAAGTAAGTATAGACAGTAGCGTGGTAGCATGTGCACACCCTGCCAAGGCCCCCTGCATGGCCCGAGAGGACTCGCCCCAGCACCCAAACGCACGCATGACACGAGGTTGCGAATAGGAATCTAGAAGCACCCAGAGGAGCCTGATGGGGGAACTTCACGTGGGTAGACGCTATGCCGAGGGACTCATATATAACCGTCTCAAAGCAGTTCCACATATCTAGAACAAGTGAGATCGAACATTCACCTAGTCGATCAGCAATTTCTGCCTGAAGGTTGTGCTCATTTGCGGAGAAACTCGACGAGTACCCTCTACGATTGCCCCAGAAATGTCGACTGCCATGATCTCGAATCCACATGCGCGAGAGTGGCCGTCGTGATCTGGACCATGACTTGACTAAGCTCTCAACTAAGGTAATCAAACGTGTACATCCATCTGGCTCTGCTAGTCTAATCATCGCATTGGATGTACGAGAAGCGGGCCACACCATCAGCGTCTCACACGCCGTAGAAAAGAGCGCACAACGTAACCAGCCCTGACTGAGACAGATACCAGAACGCACGGGGATGCAGTCGAGTAGGTCCAACTGACGTGCTCCACGAAGAAGTCAGTGCTGCGTGCTGGAAATGATTTGGCCTGAGCGTGGGGGGGGGGGGGGACCCCAACCCTCACGATCAAAAGGCCTCTTGTTACGTAAGACATCATGGCAACTCCACACTTTACTCCGGCAATCCATCTCACGATCAGCAAGCTGGTAAGGCTGCGAGTCATCAGCGTGGGTGACCACGGCCTCCAAGGCCTTGGCCTTCCCTTCTCGAAGGCAGCTCTGAGCCACGCTTGTCAAGACTTGTCTGCTGCCTTCTGGTGCGCCATCATCATGTTATCTGCCGTCTCAACAATCTTGTAGGCCAACGTCAGAAAATGCTGGGTACTGTAGTCGGCTGGGACGAAAGAGACTGTCCAATCGTCCAGATGCCTCACCGCGTCTTGCGCCATGTGTACCTCGCCCCAAGAAGTAATCCCATCAACCAGCGAGCGCGCCAACCTCGCCGCAGGAGTGAGCAACCTGTGGCTCTTGAGTGGCCGCTTGTGACCATCTCGATCTCGCGCCATCGGTGGGCCCCGAGCTTCGCCGTGTTGACGTGCCTCAGATAGTGCACGTGCTTCCTGACTACGTCGGCTTCGAGCCTTTGTCGAGAAAGCGTGTGGGCGAGACTTGGCCTTGACCTTCTGCCAGGCTTCGGCCGCGTCGTCAGGCGTAGTCTGCGTGACTATCACCTTCTCGTGGCGCGGGCTGGCGTAGCCAGGCAAATGAAACTGACCTGCACTCCTGCCCTCGTTACAAAATTCAACAACCATTTTATTCCAAAACATACGAACCTTCATCATATGCTCTGCCCACCTTGAGGCCTGGAGCCAAGCGCGAAGTTGAAGCCCATGCTGGAGTCGTGCGAGCCGAGGGTGCCACTGCGCCTCGACATACTTAGTATAAACAGGGCCTCCTCTTCCAATAAACGCCTCATTGCCGATGCCAATCTTATCATAGCGTCCACAGAGCTCCCGCTCAACTGCCATCAAGACCATGTCCCATGCATGCTGTAGGCTGCTGGCCTCTTGCACGTCCTCAATGGCCCTCTTAACAAGGGCCCAGTCAGTGGAGAACCTGGAGCGGCCACTGTTGGAACCCCTGGGCAGCTGGCCTGGCTCCATTGGGATCCCGAGCCAGATGTCGATGTCGGCGCTGGCAAAGGGTATCGCCACAGGGGCATGAGTGGGCGGGATCTTGTCGCCCATGATTGCTGGGGCCCCCACTCTCGAGGCAAGCCCCTCATGTAGCAAAAACCAATCATGACTTCTGCCCTCAGCGTCATTGCGCACCCTGCACGTTGTACCGACAGGGGCCAGGAACCTGGCCGGGGCCTGCTCAGGCCATTGTTGACCACGGACCTGATACGGCTCAAGATTCCAGCCCCCCCCCATCCATGGCCTGGCTAGCGAGCTGGAACGCCCAAGGTAGCTATACTGACTGGTTGTAGGTGT
Source organism: Prorocentrum cordatum (assembly GCA_963575745.1). Classification (NCBI taxonomy): domain Eukaryota; class Dinophyceae; order Prorocentrales; family Prorocentraceae; genus Prorocentrum; species Prorocentrum cordatum. The sequence goes on along the minus strand of CAUYUJ010015768.1, from coordinate 174,984 downwards.
CGAGGCCGACCGAGCCTTGAGATGCAGAGAAACCAGCACCACACCTCCTTTGCATCCCCAATTGACCTGCGCAGCCACAGCCCTCGCTGGCCACAATGCAAGTGATGCAAGTAGCGGAGGTGCCGTGATCATAACGTATGTGGGCACCAACACTGCGACACCGGCACCGAGCCCTTGCTCAGCCGTCCTGCTCGCAGGTTCAAACACCCCATGGTAGCCAAGGTCCTTGATATGCTGCTGCAGATTGGGCAACATTCCTTGGTCCGACTCGTGGTCCTGGACTAAGAGTGATGCCTCTCTCGCCTGCTTAACGTACTGTAGCGAAGGCCCCAGAGCATCAGTATTAAGTGTGGTTATGCGGCCAATCATCTTGCGCCCTGTGTCCTGGACCTGATAGTATCTTGTGCCATGTGCCATGTGAGAAGAGACTCCCGTATCCATTGACCCATCTCCATCGGGTGAAGCAAACGCCGAGGTGGAAGCAGACTTCGTCCTCCCCCTGTTTGCTGCGCTGTCACTGTAAGCGTTAGACGTCATCACAAACAACAATACCATAGACCAGCATTTCCTGACCATATTGCTAGTACACATGGAACGTGCCAAAGTTCGTCTCTCGCCTGAACTGCAGAAGCTTACGAGCAGCCGACCTGGCGCCATCGTGTTCAGCAGGTACATCGACTCCTGCCGCCTCAAGCATCGTCTTGAGGGCTTCGGCGCTGGCATCGTCGAACTCTTTCTCACGCTGGACCTGGAGTTGGGCAGCTGCAGCTTGCTGTCTCTCCTGCTCGGTACGTTGACGTTGAGCTTCATGAGCCTCACGTGCAGCCGCGGCCGATGGAGTAGCAGGAGCAGGAGCAGCACGCACAGCCTTGCCAACCACGGTGACATTGGCATTGGCGATGATCTTCGGGAGAGCACCTGCAATGCCTTCCACCAACCTATCGACATGCTCACCTGCTCCAAGGTCGCGAAGCACATTGCCCAACACCGAGGCGTCGAGCCCGATAACAGCGACCTGCCCAACATCTTCATCATTGAGCGCCCCTGGCGGCTTGACGGAAACTTGTGCCACCTCCAGCGACTGAGTACGCATCTCCGCAATATTCTGCTGTTTCTCCACCACTGCAGTCTCGGACTCATCAATCTCCTTTTGCATTTCTTGTGCTCGCAGTCGCTTCTCTGCGATTGCCTTCTGCTGCTTGCCAACTTGTGCAACCATCGCCTCAATCCTTCGCGTGAAATTGAGCATCCTGGCTGCGGCTGGCTTGCGCTTGTTGATGTCCGCCTGGATAGCACCTCGCTCGGTGACCAAGGCAGTCTTGAGCGTGCTCCATGCGAGCCCATCGCACTTGCTGGCCATGTCGATTTGCTTTTCCGGCTCAGCCACACGTGCACGGGCCTTAGCTTCATCGAACTTGCTATCAGGCGGGTCACTCTGTGCGAAATCATCACCTTCCACTTCCATAGTTTCACCAGTGCCCAACTCGTTCGCAGACGCAGCAGCAGGTCTGTCGCGAGGCTTCTTGAGTTGAGCCTCCAGCTTCTTGATGGTCTCCTGAGCAGACAACAGCTGAGACTTTATAACCCTCCATGGGGTGGCATTGTCACGATCAGCTGCTGGAACTCTGAAGCTGGGGCTGGCTGGTGGACGGTAGCTGTGGAAACAAGCCGACTTTGAGCGCCGACACTGATAGCACACATATCTTCCTGCGTTGTTGAAAAACTTCTCTCCACTGTGCTGATGGACGCAAAATCTGCAGAGCCATGTGAGGTCAGCCGCAGCACCTGCGCCAGCACGACGAGGAGGCATGGCGTGGCAGCCCTGCGGGGCGGCGCCGTCCTGGGTTACCTTCGTAGCCAGGCTCGCGAACCCCCAGCACTTCTGAAGTGTTGGGATCCGCAAGAACAAAATTGTGCCAGAAGGGCTGAGCAGGAGCAGGAGGAGGAGGAGGAGGAGGAGGAGGAGGAGGAAGAGCAGAAACGGGAGCAGGAGGAGGAGGAACCGCACTTCCAGAACAAAAGGTGCGAAAACCTCACAGACAGCAAGCGAGCCTGGCGAGGCCAGAAGGGTACGGATATGCTCCCAAGACTCTGCCGAGCTGCGTTCTGACCAGAATTTCGAGGCTCATCCGGCAGTGGC
>CAUYUJ010015768.1:70344-167844 GCA_963575745.1 Prorocentrum cordatum | reverse complement strand
CTTCGTCGTTCCTTGCTATCCTCAGCGCCAGCTCGCACCAGCTCTGTACAGCAAAGGCCTTCCTATCTGCCCTTGTCCCACGCGTCCGCAGGGTACCTTGCGATGAGGTCGCAAACTTTTGACCTTGTGCGTTCTCGGGAAGAACACGGGGATCAGCTCGAACAGCTCCAGCTCCTCTGGGCTCATCTTCAGGGCGGCGTCGAAGAACTGGTAGTGGCACTCTTTGATGGCGTCGTCTGGCTGCTGCGGCAGCCTTTCTGCTACGAGCGCTCCCCAGTTATTTCCCACATTGGGTTCCACCACCATCAACGGCCCACTCTTGTACGGGAGGAACTTCAACCTGTACCCGATCTTTGGCCACCCCCTCGCACTTGTCGCCGAACGTTTCCTTCATCGTGTCCACCCACTCTTTCATAAGCAAATCTTCTGGGTGGCTCTCCTGCGCCTTGGCGAGCTGTAACCAGTCCACCTTGCACCAGAAGCGCCACGTGTCCCCCCTCGAGCTGGGGCTGGGGCCTCTACACCACAATCCCACCAGCCCTCTGTGCGTCGATGGTTTAGGGCGTTTCCTCTTCCACCCCTCCCTCTTCCCCTTCGGGGAGGGGTTTACCCCTCCCCCTACCCCCTTCCCCACTGACCTGGACAGGAGGGGCGGGGAGCGGTCAGAGCGTCCAAGACGGCCTCGGCGAGGAAGCCAACATCATTGATTTTACTATGGTCGTGGCCCCATGTTGGCCTTCTGAGGGGGCAGGGCTAATTAAAGCTCCCCTCTTCTTTGATCGATTTCCTCCACGATGGCCGCAAAGAGGACCCCAGGATGCCCCAAGAGGCCGCAGGATGGCCCCAAGATGGCCCCAAGAGGCCCCCCAAGAGGCCCCCAGGAGGCCTCCAAGAGACCCCCAGGAGGCCCAAGAGACCCCCCAGAGGCACCCAAGGTGCTCCCAGAGGCCTCGGCGATACTGTCAAATCATTGTTTGCACTAAGGTTTTAGCCACATGTTGGCCTCTTGGGGGGGGCACTGATTAAGATGACTCCAAGAGCGCCTCGGAGAGCCCAAAATGACCTCCAAGATGGCTCAAGAAATCCCAAGATGTCTCATACTGGCTTCCTCTGTGTGCTGCCCACTTCCCTGATCGAGACAATCCCACCAGCCCTCTGGGCGTCGGTGGTTTAAGGCGTTTCCTCTTCCACCCCTCCCTCTTTCCCTTCGGGGAGGGGTTTACCCCTCCCCCTACCCCCTCCCCGTGGACCTGGACGGGGGGGGCCGCGAGCGGTCAGAGCGTCCAAAACGGCCTCGGCGAGGAAGCCAAAATCATTGATTTTACTAAGATTTTGGCTCCATGTTGGCCTCCTGAGGGGGCAAATATGGCCCCAAGAAGCGCCCAGGAGGCCCCCAAAGGCCCCAAGATGGCCCCAAGAGTCCCCAAGAGGCCCCCAGGAGGCCCCAAAGAGGATCCCGAACGGCCCACAGAGGCCCCCCCGAGGCACCCAAGACGCCGAAAAGCCCCTCAGGACGACCCTCTACTCGCCTGGGCGTCGTTTCTGGACGGGCTGGTGGGGATACGCGAAGCGTCTAGAATTTGTTCGGGAGGGCAAGCCCGCACGAGCAGGCTCCGCCCTTCTTTTCGTCCCGTTCTGTGCCCAACCTGCATCTTGGGAGGAGGAGGAGGAGGAGGAGGAGGAGGAGGAGGAGGAGGAGGAGGAGGAGAAGGAAAAGGAGGAGGAGGGGGTGCGACCATGTGGTTGCGCCCGCTCTCCCCCCGTCCGCCCTCTCACTCCCCGTCCCTGGGATGTCCTCCCCCGCGCCTCGCCGCCCAGAGGGCTGGCTGAGGCCACGCGTCGGCTGCCCCGCTCGGCCCCAACTCCGCTGACAAGACTCGGGCGGGTGGTACGGGGGGGGGTTACATACATGATTCTACATATATATATATACACACATACACATGAGTGCTATATATACACACATCAATATTTGTATACATATACATACATATATACATAAGGAAAGAACTGAAAAACCTTAAGGGGCCCTAAAAGGCTCCTGTTGGACCCGGCAGGGGCACAAAAGGGGCCATAAAGGGCCTCTCTAAGGCCCGTTTCTCTATACCCCCCATGAGGGGCACCCCGCATTACCGCCCGCCGCCCGATCAACCTCGCTCCAGCTGAGGCTTCTGCTCCCGCCCCTCTCCAGATACTCCTGCTCCCGCGGCCCCCGGTCCTGCCCCCCACTCCTCCTCCTCCTCCTCCTCCTCCTCCTCCTCCGCCTCCTCCTCCTCCTCCCCTCCTCCTCCTCCTCCTCCTCCTCCTCCTCCTCCCCGTCCTCCTCCTTCCTCCTCCTCCTCCCTCCTCTCCTCCTCCTCCTCCTCTCTCCTCCTCCTCCTCCTCCTCCTCCTCCTCCTCCTCCTCCTCCTCCCCGTCCTCCTCCTTCCCCCTCCTCCTCCTCCTCCACCTCCTCCTCCTCCTCCTCCTCCTCCTCCTCCTCCCCCTGCCTTTGCTGCTACTCCCCTCTGCTCCTCCTGCCCTTGCTGCTATTTCACTTTCTGTGCGGGGCTTAGCGGGGGTCGCGGGGTGGCCAAACCTGGGCGTGCAAGACGCTGCTACCGCTTCGCGCTCAAAGGTCGGGGAGCTCCATTGGGCCCGCTCCATTGGGGAGCTGAAAGATCGGGGAGTGACCTTTGGTGACCAAAGGTCACTCCGGTGAAAGGTCAGTCTTACGTGTAATCGATGCCACCCGCCCGAGAGAACCGCTCCCCAACCCCCTCGCGGGGTCCACCCTGGCCGCCTCTTCGGGGCGCAGCTCCGGCCGCGGCGGCGAGACGCCCCCCAGGAGGCCCAGGGGGGGCCGCCGTTGTCTCGGCTGCCCCTCCTCCGACACGCCCTCGCCCCCGCCCCAGACCCCGCTCGGGCGTCGCTGAATGGGGGGCGATAAATGGGGGGGCGATAAATGGGGGGGGTGAAAAGCGCCCTTTTCGGGGCCTGAAGGGCCCCTTCTTTGGGGCCCTGAAAGGGCCCCCTCAGGGGCCCTCCAGGGCCCCTGTTCTGCAGCCCCGCTGCCCCCGCACGTATCGTCCCCCCCCCCCCCATGACGCGACGCCCAGCCCCCCGTCCAAGACTGCGCGCTGGCCAGCGCGCCCAGCGGCCCGGAGCCGACGGACCTAGAGTCCTCCCAAATGGGGTCCGAGAAGGTGGGGTCTGAGGATCGCGACGCATCGCCGATGCGTCGGCGATGCATCGGCGACATCGGCGTGTTGTCGATGCATCGGCGATTCGGAGCGACCCTTCGGCCCCATCTACTCATACCCCATCTGCGAGGTCCAGAAGACCGCAACCAGTCCCCTACAGCGCCGCCCGCGAAGGAGGCCGCGAGCTCGCGCTCGAACGCGCCCAGGGTGCACGCCCTGCGCACGGCAACCTTGGGCGCGGCGGGGCGAGTGCTGCCCCGTTGTTTGTTGATCTGCGTGTGTATGTGGTTATGTAGATGCTTATGCATGAAGTTGTGTATATGTTTCTGGAAGTGTACATGTATAGGTGTACATATGTATGTATGTATGTATGTATGTATGCATGCATGCATGCATGCATGCATGCATGCATGTATGTATGTATGTATGTATGTACGCATGCATGCATGTATGCATGTATGTATATATGTATGTATGTTTGTCTGCATGTATGTACGTATGTATGTATGTGTATGTATGTATGCATGCATGCATGCATGCATGTATGTATGTATGCATGCATGCGTGTATGTATGTATGTATTTATGTATGTATGTATAGGTGTATGTATATGTATGCAGGTCTATATCGGTACATATAGAGGTGACATGTTACGCCCGTGCGTATGTATGTGTACGTGTATATACATAGCCATAGGTATATTCATATGAATGTGCAAATGTATTGTACGTGTGCACGCATATGTATACATACACATCTGTACGTATTGCAATTACGCATCTATGAACAGTGATTCCCCAATCAGTGCTTGCACTGAAGTGGTCCTAGCGGAGGTTGAAAGATTTGGCAACATTTTCGCGCCGATTTTGGTCGCACGCTGGGTTCCCGGGTTCCTGGTTCCGAATTCCCAGGTTCCCGGTTCCCAGGTTCCCGGCTCCCGGGCCGATTTCGGTAGGCGGCGAGGTTCCCAGAGTCCTGGGTTCCTGGTCGCTCTTCCTATCGATCGGTCTCAGCATCGACCTAATTTCCCACCTCTCTATCGATCTCACCATCGATCTCACAATCGATCTTCCAATCGATCTCGCAAGCGATCTCACTAGAGATCGCACGAGCGATCTCGCGATCGATCTCTCTATCGATGTAATTGAGTCGATTTCACTCTCGGTCTCACGATCGACCTTACAATCGTCCTCTATCGATTCCACTATCGATCTCATTATCGATCTCAAGATCCACATGACTAATTTTCAAATCATCCAGTGATTGGGTTATCTCAGGTGTACTCTATCAATATCTACGCCTCTTATATGTTCGTTGTTGTTGTTGCTGTTGCTGTTGCTGTTGCTGCTGTTGTTGTTGTCGTTGTTGTTGTTGTTGTTGTTGTTGTTGTTGTTGTTGTTGTTGTTGTTGTTGCTGTTGTTGTTGTTGTTGTTGTTGCTCATTTGTATATCTTTTCGGGCAACGGTACGCCCTCCCAAGCCGACTCCCCACACATCCGCTGGCAATGTGAGACCACACTCGCTGCCACCATCGAGCTGCCCGCAGAAGCGGGGGCGCGGAGGAGGGCCAGCCAGACAACGGCGGCCCTTTCTGGCGTTATTCGTCCTCTCTGGTTGATGATTCTCAGCACCCAGGCCCCCTCGGGTCACGAAACAAATCTCATCCAGGCGAAAGACCCCGCCATATGCAGTTGTGAGTACCGTCGTGGGGGCGGCGGTGCCACACGGACCTTCCCACGGGGGCTCTAGGTGGAGCTCCTTATGAGGCGGCGGTGCCATGCGAACCCTCCCACTGGGGCCTTCGGTGGAGCTCCCTACGGAGCCACGAAACGTGAGAGGGGTGTGTCGAAATGGCCCGAGGCCGCCATGCGAACCCTGCCACAAGGTTCTTCGTTGGAGGTCCCTATGGGACCGTGTGAGGGGTCGCCGAAATGGTGCACACGCGGAAAGCAGAGGCACGATGCTGATGGTGATGACGATGATGATGATGCCGATGGTGATGACAGGACGCGGAAATGGGAGAGGGTGGAGGGGCGGAGGGCAGCGGGAAGGAATGAAGAAGGAAGGAAGGAACGAAGGAGATGCGGGGCGCTATCTCTTCAAAACAAGGACCCATCACCACAGGATGCTTGGGAATGACTGGATGTTGCTCTGCAGTTTCGGAGCCTCTGGGGGGGCCTTACCAGCCCTCATGACAGTCAAATAATGACTCGGGATGAAAATCTGGCCCCGTGGATTGGGTCCAGACTGCTGGGGGTCCACGTTTCGAACCACATGACGACCTCGGGGGTCCGGGAACGTGTGTTCGCGCCAACGAGTGCTAGTCCACCGAAGCCCTTCCGCTACGACGCAGTCGTTGCATGAAGGACGGGCACAGGCTGCGTGTTGTGGGTGGAGCTGAACGGGGTAACACACACACACACACATCGGGTTGACACACGTCCTGAGGATCATTGGCCTGGGCCTCATGGACACTTGTCAGCCGCCGCGGCAGGATCCGCCCCGATGAGCGGGTCAGGGTGTACCCTGGGAGGGTCCTGCGCGTGGGTGGTAGGGGGATCGAGGCCTCCTAGCTTTGGGCCCGAGTACTCCAGATTTCGTAATAAAAGGGAGGGGGTCTGAACCCTCCAAGACAAGCCATTTCAGACCTCCCCCGTGGGAGAACCCTCCAAAACATCGTCCCCAGACCCAGGCCCTCCAAGATAGCCTGGAAGAGACCCCCCCCCGAAATGAGACCCCCCTCCCTTTATTACGAAATCTGGAGTAGATGACGTCAGAGGATCGCACCGCATCGCCGATGCATCAGCGATTCATCGGCGAAGCCGCGGCGACGTCCCCGGAGCTGCGGCGACGCCGATCGGCGATGCGCCGCCGTCCCCCGACCCCGTCTACGGTCGGACCTAGGCCAGACTAACACCCCTCGAGAACATGAGACCCTCCGTCGGCCAGAGCAAGCAGAGCATCCCAGGGTACCCTCCCCAGGATGCACAGGAGCATCCAGCAAGCACGAAAAGCATTAAAAATACCCCTCCACGAGCCGACCTCGATCTCATACCTCGGTCCGGCTGCACTCGGACCCCACCGCGCGGAGGCCTATAGAGGGGAGATGGGCGCTCGCTTCTGTCGGCGGCACTGTGCGCAGGCGGAACAGCCGCCGCTGCCTCGGCTGGCCCTCCTGCGCCCGAGAGGGGGGGAGCGCGAGGCGGGCGAGGGGGGAAGGGCGCAAGCGGGATGCAGGACCGACAGGCGCCGCCCCACGGCGCGCTGCTCGCGCCGGGGGAGAGAGGACGTCTAGCACCAGCCCAAGCAAGCCGAACGGACATCCGGAAGCTTATACCTCTGCCGTCATCGGGCGTTCGGTAAGGGGGGGGCGAGAAAGGGGGGGGGCGTCGAGGGTTGCGCGAAAGGGGCCCTGAATGGGCCCTAAACGAGCCCCCTAGGGCCCCGAACGGGTACGAAAGGTGCACGAAAGGTGCACCTTTCTTACCCCCCATCTATCGCCCCCCCCCCCCCATTATCGGGGATGGACAGACCTCCCTTTAGTAAAACGTTGTTTAGTGAAAACGACCTGAGGCCCAAACCTGGCGGGCGCAAGCCTGGAAAATAACGGCCGCGGCGCCCTCTCGAGAACCGAAGACGGACAATTCACTAATCGACGTGTCACTGTTGGGGGTTCTATCGCCCCCCTCCATTAGCGAACGCCCGGCGTCGATCCTCCCTCTAAGGTGCCGGAGGCGCCGCCAGGGGGTATCCAGCGCCGACCCGAGAGGTCCGCGCGGACCTCAGAGTTTTTGTGGATGTTTCTGTCATCGCTCGTTCCCCATATCGGCCCGTATCATAAGGATGCGCGATAAGGATGCACGGGCATTGCACGCCCACTTCGGAGCTTTTCGAGCGGGGCGCGGCCCACGAGAGCGGCCAAGGATTGACCGAGGAGGTTGCCTGTAAGCTTTCGGAGCTCCGCGCGTCCTTCTTGGATCGGAGCTGGACCCCCCTCCCCGGCGTGCGGAACGCGCCAGGGGCGGCGCCAGAGGCGCTGCCAGCCGAACCTCAGCGCCGACCCAAGAGGTCCGAGCGGAGCTCTGGTAGCTTATGTTTATGCCATGCTTCTCCCTCGAAGCGTGGGCGGGTTGACTGTAAACCCACTTGTTGAAGGCCTGGAAATGGGCACCAACACCAACACAGGGGGGGGTGCCTCCACAGGGGGAAGATGATCCTAGACTTCGGTGTTGGTGGCACTATGTCGGTCACCTTGGAAGCCAGAATATTACCACCCTCACCGAGATCGGGACCTTCTTCTCTCGGTGGAGGCACACTGCCGATATTGGTGTTGGTGTCCACCTCTGGGCCTGGTTAATTTCGGCTATACGCAAGAGTGACCCTGGGTGAGAGTGACCTTTGGTGCGCGGCTTTGGGGGGGCCGCGGGGGGACCAGACCCGGGCGCGCAACCAGCTGCTGCTGCTTCGTTTTCAGCCATCTGGGGACCCACCTGTGCCCGCACCAAAGGTCACTCCGGCGAAAGGCCACTCCTACGTCCAGTCGAGAACTCGCACTCCGCAGCAAGCCCGTGGGCAGCCCGGTGCGGAAAGCAGGGTCGACTGCACTCGAGGAGGAGGAGGAGGAGGAGGAGGAGGAGGAGGAGGAAGAAGAGGAGGAGGAGGAGGAGGAGGAGGGAGAGGAGGAGGAGGAGGGAGGAGGAGGAGGAGGAGGAGGAGGAGGAGCACGAGGAGGAGGAGGAGGAGGCAGAGACGGGCCGGCGGGGGCGCGCTGCCCCGCCACGGCCCGCGGCTCTGGGGCCGCCGACCGCCCCGCGGGGCCCCGCCCGGAAGCGCTGCCGGCGCCCCGGTGGGCCCTCGGGCGGGCCGAGAGGGGGCCCCGCAGCGTCCGACGGCACGCACTTGCAGGCGTAAGCCCGTCGTGCAATTCGCATGCGACCGGCTTGTGAACACGAGGCATGCGACCGTCAGTCGTACCCTCCCAGGTGCCAGGGTCGCGGGCACACAGGGGTTCACAAGCGGTGCGAGGGGACCCCCAGACCTCCAACGCATTGGACAAAGATCAAGACGGAGGTTCCTCTCAACGCTCGGCCTCTATAGCGGCCCTCGCCGGGCCCTGGGGCCGACAAGAAAGGACTCCGGATGAATGACCGGTCCTGGGGGAAGGGGTCGAGACTTCCGGACACCCCGTACTGAAAAAAACACGACATCGGATCTCTGGGACTGCAGAGGCAGACCGCAGTGCTGTCAGGAGGCAGCTACTGGGAGGTCTTCGTCGGAAAACTTCTGGGGAGGATGGGCCTCATCGCGGAGCTGCTAGGCCAGATTGGGTCGCAGACTCCGCAGGAGTGAGCCGGCTTCGGCGGGACTAAGCGGGATCAGCCCGGATTCAGCGGGATCAGAATTTGACCTCCCAGGAGTTGCAGCCGCAGTTTTTGTTGGGCCCCAGAAGGCTAAGCCGGCGATCCCACCCCTGGGCAGTCCCAGGCGGGCCGAGCATCCGCGTCAAGGTGCGCCCGGGCGCATCAGCAGAGTGAGAGAGAACACCAGCATCAACATCGCTGAGGGCGCGCCGTGGCCCGCTTGTCCTCTCTCGCCACGCCGTCTTCCTCACGCCCAGCGCCCTCCCCTGGCGGGGGGGGAGAACGGCACAATCGCAAACTCCCCGCGGTCCGCGAGGATGTCCTGAGTCGGCGCCCGCCGGACGCTCCCCCCCTTCCAGGCGCGCCTCCGGCGCCAGGGCTGTGGCGCCGCAGGCGCCGCCAGAGGGGGCGTCTGGCGCCAGCCCGAGACATCCGCGCGGACCTCTGAAAACGTGTGTTGGTGCAGCGTCTTCCTCCTCCAGAACATCCCCTCGCAATTGCCCTGTTCTCTTTCCAGATCGTTCCGCGCCGTGCCCAGTCTAGGTTGAGCAGCACTTACTATGAATATTCGCAGTAGTATCCGCAGTAGTATTATTCGTAATAATATTATTTGTATAACTAGGAATAGTGTGATTATTGTCGTTGTTGTTCGTATGAGTAGAAGTGTGATTGTTTGTATGGTTGTTAGTATTCGTTTTTGTGTGACACCTATTACGATTATTGATATTACTCTGAGTCGTAGTATTATCAAACAGATTCGTATCATTATTCGTAATATTCGCAGCCAATTAAATAGTAATAGTACTAGTTCGTTCTAACTGTATTATTATTCGTCTTCTTCGCAATACCATTCTCAATATTAGTCGTATTAGCATTGTTATTTCTTATTATTGGTACTCGGTATATCATCATAATGATGATTCCGATTCTGATTGGTATGGGCATTTGTATTATTCTTCTTAGTCGTATTATTTGTCGTACTACCATTGTTATCACTCATGCTCTTCTTCTATTTCGATCCTCCTCTCACTTAGCAGGACAACGAATGGCCAGTTTCTGAACACCCCGAACCCCACGAGAAGCTTGCTACCTCTTCGGGGCCGCTTTCCATTCCGCCCGCTTCCGCCGCCCATCCACCGCGGGGAGGTGCCAATTTTGCTTCCGCCGCCGTCCGCCAGAGTTCCTCGACCGAGACATCGACATGCGACATCCTGATTTTTTCAACACGGCGTCCGTGCAAGTCCCGACCCTTTCCCCGGGACTGGTTTCTCATCCTGAGCCGTTTTTTACGGTCCCGAGGCCCAGCGAGGGTTCCCCGAGACCGAAAACCAACCAAAAACTCCCCTCCCGATCTTTTTTACGACGCGATCGTGTCTGGGGAAGGAACCTCGGACGGCAACGGTCGCCCCCGCCGCCCCCCCGAGACAGGCGCAAACGCACCCCGCTGCCCCCCGAGACAGAAGGGGGGGACGGGCCTCCCCACCCTCGGCGTCGGCCCGCGGCGCCCCGCCGGCAGGCGCGCCGCAGGCGCGCCCGAGCGCCGCCCTCACGGGGAGGGAGCGCGCAGCCGCCGCCGCCGTCCGTCGCGGAGCGGGGGGCGGAGCAGGCTGGGGGATGCAGGAGCAAGAATGGGAGGGGGGAGGAGAGGGGGAGGATGAGAAGCAAGGAGAAGCAAGGAAAAGCAAGGAGAAGCAAGGAGAAGCAAGGAGGAGGAGGAGGAGGAGCAGGCGGAGGAGGCGGAGGCTGGAGGAGGAGGAGGACGCGGCTGCTCTGAAGACCGGATCCGTCGCCATCAGTGCCCAGTGCCCAGGAAGAGGAGGAGGAGGAGGAGGAGGAGGTGGTGAAAGAGGAGGAGGAGGAGGAGGAGGAGGAAGAGGAGGAGGAGGAGGAGGAGACGACCGTGAAACGTGCCATGGGGCACGGTGGCGGATGTGCCCCCAACCCCCCCAGCCGTGGTGGGAACCCTTTGTTGGGGAGGAGGAGGAGGAGGAGAAGGAGGAGGAAGAAGAAGAAGAAGAAGAAGACGAAGAGCTGCCCTCGGTTGAGGGCCCTGGTCACGAGAGGGATTGGATTGTGGATTTGGGCGGGGTGGGAGGGGACAAACTTGCCGGCGCCTGCAGATTTAAGCTTGTACCTATACGACTACCCTTCGGGTGATGATGTTCTGCGGGAGGGAGTTCAATTTTCGGTGTGCGCTTGGGGTCGGATCGGATTCGGCGGAAACCGCTTGGGCACCACGGGGCACCTGTTCGGCCATCTATCTGTGTATTCGACTGTCTATAGATCTATCGGCCTCAATGGCGATATTACTGTATGTATCGATATCTGCCTATCGATCTCACAATTGATCTCACTATCGATTTGTCCATCGATCTCACGATCGATTTCACAATCGAACTCAAAGGGTACCAGGGGACACCGCGCCACGGTACACCACGTGGCACCACAGGACACCACGGAGCACTACGGGACACCGGCGGGACACCCCAGAGCCATCGCCGGACAACCAGGGCTCGTAGAGTCAAGCTCACTTTCACCCCAGCCACGGCGGGTTCATTCCCCTCGCCCGCCCACGCAGCCTCGCCTCGTCCGCACGCACGACACGAACACGAAAGCGAAGCCGATTTCTGGATGGCAGTCCTCCGCTGTACTTCGAGCTCACCCCCGAAGCTCCGATGAGCTCGCGGGCTTCTGCACTTTGCTGTGTCCCTTCGCACTCCCTGCGCCGCTCAGGCTGCACTTAAGTGGTTACTGACAGTGCACTTACGGATTCCCTCGCAAAGACGAGCGCACCAGCCTCGTCGCTCATGTTGGCCCAGCGTAAAGAAGACGAAGCCAGGACGAGGACAAACTCGGGTGAGAGTGCAAATCGAGAACCTCTACTGACTATCGGGCGGCTCTGGAAGATGCCTCGGGCGCCGCGGCCTGTTCAGAGCGTTCCGGAACGTTCCGGAACGGACTTATCCTCGTGATGGCTTCCAAGCATCCCAACTGGACGACAGTGGCAATGCTAAAAATATCACTGATGACGATATTATGCCAAGGGCTGTATTGTGCTGTTCTGCGCTGTACCGCGCCGCTTTGTGACGTGCCAAGGATGCACCACGGAACATGCAAGAGGAAGTGCCAGGGGACGCGCTAGGGGACATGCGGTTTTGAACTGCGCCGTCGCTATTGCATTGTGGGTCAAGCCGCCCTTGGCCACAGAAAATGTCTAAGGGCGTCCTTCCGAAGGATCATTGAGAAGACGTGACGCCTGCTGCTGGGCTGGGCACCTGGGATGGTTGCCCAAGTGCCCAGTCCATGGCGCCCAGTAGCGCCGACCGCCCGCGCGTAGCCCCCATGGCGCCGCGCGGCGCCGAGTGCGACCGTAGGGCCCACAGCGCCTGAGCGCCATGTAGCGCCACGTTGTGCCGCGCAAGGGTGGCGTCGCGCGGCGCTCGAGGTGCCTACAGCGCCCGTAGCCCGCGCAGCACCCGCGGCGCCGCGTAGCGCCCGTATCGACCATAGCGCTGCGTCGCGCCCGCAGCGCCCGTAGCGCCTGCAGCGCCCGCCCGCAGTGCCCGTGACGCAGCATAGCACCTCGTAGCCACGCGGCGTCCGAAGCGCTTCGTAGCGCCCACAGCGCCGCGCAGCGCCCGTAGCGCCGAATAGCCCTCCTTGCGCCGCGCGCCCACAGCGCGGCGCCGCGCGGCGCCCGTAGCGTCGCGCAGCGTAGCGGCGCGTAACGCCCGTAACGCCGCGCGGCGCCCGTAGCGCCGCGTGGCGCCGCATAGCCCCTGTGGCGCGCGCCCGCCACGCCGCGCAGCGCCCGCGGCGCCGCGTAGCGCCCGTAGCGTAGCGCCCGTGGCGCCGCGCAGCGCCCGTAGCGTCTGGAACGCCCGTGGCACCGCGTGGCGCCTGTACCGCACGTGGCGCCCGCAGCGCCGCGTCGCGCAGCGCCAGGTAGCACTGCGGCGCCCGTAGCGCGCGCATCGACGCGTAGCGCCAGCAGCGCGGCTTTGCGTGGCGCCCGCCATGCGAATAGCGCCCGCAGCGCCGCGTAGCGCCGGCAGCGCCACGTGGCACCGCGTGGCGCCCGTAGCGCCGAGTAGCGCCCGGTGCGTTGCAGCGCCCGTCGCACGGCGCACGCGCAGCATCTTTAGCGCCGCGCAGCGCCCGTGGCGCCGCGTAGCGCCAGCAGCGCCGCGTAGCGCCTGTAGCACCGCGGAGCGCCCGCAGCGCCTCGTAGCGCCTGCAGCGCTACAAAGCGTCCGCAGCGCCACGCGGCGCCGCGCGGCGCGTGCAGCGCCGCGCAGCGCCGGGCGACGCCCGCAGCGCCACCTAGAGCGCCACCTAGAGCGCCAAGGAAGGCATCCAAACTGCATATTCTTGCAATTCTGGGCGCGTGTGCTCCATAATGTGCGAAATCGCGTTCTGATTGTAACTCTGGGGGCGCCAACCCCAGCATGCGCGAAATCGCGCTCCGATTGAGGTTCTGGGCGCACCTGCGCGGAAACGCGTTGGGATTGCCATTCTGTGCACGCTAAGGACACGCTGCCCAGAAAGAGCGCCAAAGGGCACCAGCATGCGCCATCCTGGGCGCGCTTGCGCCCGACCGGGGAGAATTCCGCTCGCGCCCGCGCCAGAATGCACCAGACCACCCGCAACCGTGCGCAGGTGCAATGGCGGGCGCGGCCCAGCCCGAAAGTGCTGCATGGCGCTGCGAACGAGATAGTTATTGGGCGCGCTTGCGCCCTAATGCGCCGAAAAGCGCGGCACTGCGCACAAGCTGCAAATCCATGCACTCTTGCGCTGGAATGTGAAAAACCGCGCCCGAATGGACACAGTGAACGCACCTGCGCCCGATCAATGGGCATCGCGCCCGAACGGTTTGCCCAGGGGCAATGACCGCATTGCAACAGTTGGCTGCGAAAAGGGATCTTCGGCATTGCCCGTGTCAGGTTGCCTCCCCCGGTCTGCGACCAGGAGTCCTTGGCACTGCCCATGTCAGGTCGCCTCGCCCTCGGCAAAAACGGGAATCATCGGCATGGCCCACGTCGTGTTGCCTCCCCCGCACCTCCCCACCGAACCGTGCGACGAGGAACGCCGGCGATACTGCGACGAGGAGCGGCGGCAGCACCGAGAGCGGCGGCGAGGGGCGCCAGCGGGAAGCGAGCAGAAGCCAACGGCGACCGCCACCGCGCCCCTGCCCAGCGACGGGCGCCGAGGCCCTTGAGCGGCAGCCGACGCTGAAGGCGAGGTGCTGTCTTTTTTTGTTTTTTTGTTTCTTTTGCAGCGCTATTTTGGAGAGGAGGGAGGAAGAGGCGAAAGGGAGACAACGCACACACCTGATCATTGTCCGACTCGTGCCGGGGAGTCGGCAGGCAACCCTGCCGCAGGACCGCCATCGCCTTCTTTCCTCCCGAGTGAGACCAGCAGGAGACCAGATGGCGGCTGAGACGCATTACCCTCGACACAGTGCGTGCAACTTCGTCCCGAAGGCGAGGTTCTATTCGGGGGAAGGTATGTGCGGGCTCCCCAGCCCAGCGCACGGGTCGACGGCCGGCCCCGCGCCGCCGCCGGGCCGGCGGGAGGCCAGGCGCCGCCGGCCTGGCCCGACGGGCCTTCTCCACGGGCCCGTCCGGCAGAGGCGCCGGCCCAGCGCCAGGGTGCGAAGGCACCTCGCGGGTGGGCGAGGGTGGGTCTCACGCCCGTCGCCCGGGCGCTGCCACGGGCCGCTCGCGCTCGAGCGCCCCGCCTCGCAGAGCAGCCCCCCCTCGGAGCTGCTTGCGGCGCTGCCACGGGCCACTCGCGCCAGGGGGCGAACCCTCCCTCGGGCGCAGCCTCGCGGGGCTGGGGGGAGACAAGGGAGAACGACGAGGAGCGGCAGCGACTTGGCGACGAGGAGCGGCGGCGACTTGGCGGCGAGGAGCGCCGGCAGAAGGGCCCGCGGGCATGCGGCGAGAAGCCCGCGGCGCCGCGACCCAGCAGCGCCAAGCCAACCAACCAAGCGGGGGGGGAGGCAGAGGGCAGGGGACCGCCAGCTGCGAAGCAGCCCTCGGCTTGTGAGGACACACGCGTCTGCTGCAGAGCAAACCAGCCGCCCGCCGAGGCGAAGCGCAGGGCCGGCAGAGGCCAGGAAGCAATGAGGCTCAGAGGCAAGGAGGCGCACGCGAGCGCGCCCTGAAGATTTTCCTGCCCCTCGAATCGCTGCTCATCCCAACGCATGGGTGGACGCTCCCGCGCCGCCGCTGGGCCAGCGGGAGACCAGGCGCCAGACTGGCCCGACTGGCCCGACTGGACTTCTCCACGGGCCCAACGCTTCCAGGAGCGGTCGGGCTGGCGGCGCTAAGCCGCGCGAGCGGCGCACGCGAGTCAAGTCTTGCAAGCAGCCCCAAGAGGAGGAGGAGGAGGAGGAGGAGGAGGAGGGAGGAGGAGGAGGAGGAGGAGGAGGAGAGGAGGAGGAGGGAGGAGGAGGAGGAAGGAGGATTTTTTTTTTTATGGTCGACCCATGAACAGCCACATGACTCCGCTGGCGTGGCGAGTGCCAGCGAGAAGCACCAAAAACGGCGCAGGCCGCGCCACCGTCGGGGCCATGCCCCCGTGGCGCGACCTAAGCGCGACCAGGGAGCGCTGGGAGACCGTGCTCCGCGCTCCCTGGTCGGGGTAGGGGGCGCGAGCCGTGCTCAGCGCCAACCCTACCCACCACCCACTCCATGGGTGGCCGCGTTTTACGGCCCCGGGACCACGACACGACGCGACACGACAGGGGGACGAAACGAACGACGCGACACGAACGACACGAGACGGACGAGCGACACGACGGAGACGAGCCGCCAGCCCCGCCCCAGGGCGGCGAGTGCTGGGGGGGACCCAGCACCGCCCTGGGGAAGCACACGGGGCCTGGCGACCCCCCCGGGGGAAGGAAACCGCACTTTGGCGGCGTCCCCCGGGGTGCGGGGGATTTTCGCCCCTCGGGCCCGGCGCTCCCCGCCTGCGCCAGGAGGACCCTGGGGTCCCGACCCCTCCCCTACGGGAGGGGCCCCCTCGGGGCAGGAGGAGGAGGAGGAGGAGGAGGAGGAGGAGGAGGAGGATATGTGCGTATGGGGGCCGAGCGAGGATGACATGCCAGCTAAGAAGCGCACGAGGAGGAGGAGGAGGAGGAGGAGGAGGAGGAGGGAGGAGGAGGAAGCGGAGAAGGGTCACGGAGGAAAAGGAGGGAATGAAGATAATGAGGGGGCGAACCGGATGACGAGGCAGCGAGGAGGAGGGACCGAGAGAGCAGGGGGGAGGAGGACGAGGAGGAGGAGGAGGAGGAGAAGAAGACAGAAGAGGAGGAGGAGGAGGAGGAAGAGGAGGAAGAGGAGGAGGGGGAGGAAGCGGAGAAAGGACACGGAGGACAAGTAGGGAACGAAGAGAATGAGGGGGCGAACCGGGTGACGAGGCAGCGAAGAGGAAGGACCGAGAGAGCGGGGGGGAGGAGGACGAGGAGGAGAAGGAGGAGAAGGAGGAGGAGGAGGAGGAAGAGGAAGAGTTCCCAAACCCATCAAGACCGTTTGGAACAGATGTTGATGGCTCGGGCTAGGATGTTCGAGACGTTGCTTGACCCCCTGTATTCGTTTCGCCTTGCGGCAACCATGCTGCCGCCTGACTCCCATAGGGAACCAATGAAGAACAGTGCTTGAACCCCCCGACCGCTCCACCTGCTGCGCATACTTTCTGGGGAGGCGCGAGCGCCGTTCCCCAGAAGGCTCACAACTGGCAAGGGAGGGTTCTATGGTCCACGAGGGGGAAAAACGCGCGGGCGGAAAATCACTTCTGACAAAGGAGCTAAGACGGGCAGGCAGCAGGCTGAAATACCTTACTGTGGGTCCAGCGCGGGAGCGCGGCCGCGGGCAAGGATCTCATTCTCCGTTTCTTGCCCTTACCGCTTCCATGCCGACGACTGAGATTGCCCCTTGGGGCCATATTCATTTTGATGTCTCGGCTTATCCCACGAACAGTTTCGCACATGAGCTGCTCCGTTGGACTCCAAAGACCCTGGATCTGCAACCCATGTATCGGGACTTCGAGCGGGCTGATCATCGCGTGGGGTTTGCTGCCGTCGTACACATCCAGGTCCTTGAACAGAGTGTCTGCGACCTGGGGCACGCGAGAAAGAAGTGTATTGTGTTTGAGCACGCGCGTAATGCGAATATTGGGTTCTGCGCTTGGGTGGCCGAGCGTAAGTCGAGCCGCTCGCTCTTTCGCCAACGGAAGCCATCATCACGGGCCCGCTCTTTTTCATCATCAATGGCAGCCGTTCGCAGCCGTGCAAAATTATGTGTATCCCTGGCGACGTATCCTTGAAGTCGTAGACTTCGTAGAGGTCAGAAAAGCGAAACGGGCTTGGCACGCGATTCCTGTCAATAATTTGTCCTTGCCTCTTTCACTACCTTCGAATGATCCTGGGCAAAATTCTCGGTGGCTTCGCCAGCCACTGATTTCCCGCTAATGGCCGCTGTGATGAAGACGTGAACCTCGAGCTGGATTAAAGGGAGTCGTTGTTGTACGAATCCTTCTGGTCGCTCTCCGACTCCCCCATCTCCTCGTCCTCTTTCTGATTGGGCTTGAGCTGTTTCGTGGGCTTGCCTGGCGCGCACGAGAAACTCTTGCCTCGTGGTCGCACCAGTCCGCCTGAGGACGCGGCGTCCGCCATGTACACGCACGAAAAAAAAGGGTGTGAGGTATTCCGAAAGATGATAAAACAATGCTCAACCAACTCGGCTGCCGTCTCGAAATCTTCCAGGCAAGCGTGACACCCAATATGTCTGTATTCGGAGATTGCTTGCTCGACTGCTCGCTCGAATCGACCTCTTCCGAACGGACAGAACTGACGTGCGAGGTTTAGTTTAGCATGCTGTTTGGCGGCGATTGGCCCTCGAAGTGCACTGCCACATACTACGCATTCATTAAAACGCGTGCGTATCCGTGCAACACGAAAGCGCCCATGAGTGCCCTCATCTTGTGAGACATATCGTGCCATCTGCGAGGAACTCCATGCAAGTAAACATACAACCCTCGCCCTCGATATCCGTCTGGTTTGCCGCTCGTGTGGCGGCCGAAGGAGAAAGACAGTCTTCAGCTCCCCGATGTCGAGGCGCTGGAACTGCTCACTTTGCCCAACATCAAGATTAGCCTGGCGAAAGACCCAACCATATGCAATTGTGAATGCCGCAATTGTGAATACCATCTTCGCCTGCGCTCCCTATGTGGCCACGGCTTCCCGCCGGAGCCCGACATGCTCAGGGACACGTTCGTGGCCGTCTTCGCGGGCGCCGACGACGACGAGGACGGCGCCCCTCTGACCGAGGAGCAGAAGCAGGAGAGGGCTCTAAGAGCCACAGGACAGGAGGTGGCGTTGTACGTCGACCAGGCGGAGTACGACGCCCAGGCGCGGTTATTGAAGCAGCACAACTATGGTGCCACGATCGTCGTGAGGGGTGTGTGCTGAAATGGCCCGAGGCCGCCATCCGAACCCTGCCACTGGCGCCTTCGGTGGAGCTCCCTATCGGGCCACGATCCTCGTGAGGGGTGTGCCGAAATTGCCCTAGGCCGCCATGCGAACCCTGCCACTGGCGCCTTCGGTGGAGCTCCCTACGGGGCCACGATCCTCGTGAGGGGTGTGCACAAATGGCCCTAGGCCGCCAACCCTGCCACTGGCGCCTTCGGTGGGGCTCCCTATCGGGCCACGATCCTCGTGAGGGGTGTGCCGAAATTGCCCGAGGCCGCCATCCGAACCCTGCCACTGAGGCCTCCGGTGGAGCTCCCTATGGGGCCACGATCCTCGTGAGGGGTGTGCACAAATGGCCCTAGGCCGCCATGCAAACCCTGCCACTGGCGCCTTCGGTGGAGCTCCCTATCGGGCCACGATCCTCGTAAGGGGTGCCCGAGGCCGCCATGCAAACCCTGCCAAGGAGGCCTTCGGTGGAGCTCCCTATTGGGCCACGATCCTTGTGATGGGTGTGCCGAAATGGCCCGAGGCCGCCATGCTAACCCTGCCACTGGCGCCTTCGGTGGAGCTCCCCATGGGGTCACCCAGCGCTGTGCTGGGTGTGCCGAAACAGAGACATGCGGAGGGCACAGGAGGGTGAGGAGGAGGAGGGAGATGAACGCGGACCGCTGTCTCTTCGAAACGAGGACCCAACACCACAGGATGGTTGGGAAAGGCACGATCGAGACGCTGCTCTGCATCGAAGAAGAAATGTCCTCGCCAGACTCAGCGCACGCTAGCGAATCGATGTCTGGTTGCAACTGAAGCGCCCAGGTGTGACCTGTGTGGGGTACTCTACCTACGGCGAGAACGTCTTCGCCGACCGCCCTGACACTCCTTGGACTCCGATCGCTTCCCTGCCCGTGGAACTCCTTGGACTTCCGAGAGCTCCTGACACCACCTGAGCCTGCGCATCCTGAGTTCCAAGAATAGGGGCCCAATCCCGAACCTCCTGAGGACGTCGTGGTTTGAAAGCGTGCTTGTGCGAGGGATGGGGGGGTGAACGAGGGGGACACAGAAGGAGGGGTAAGGGGGGGGGCGAGGATGATGATGAGGAGGACCGAGGATCCAGGATTGAGGGGCGGAGCTGCTGCTGTCCGTCCTCGTTATCCTTATCCTCTTCCTCCTCATCCTTCTGCTGATCCGCCACCTCCTCCTCTTCCGATATAAGCAACTCATTGTTTCCGATTGCCGAGGGTCCAGGATTGAGGAGGAGAAGGCGGACGAGGATGATGAGGCGGAGGAGGAGGAACCATATCAAGGCTCGAGGACTGACGCTCAAGGGGCTTGGTTGTTGCTCGCAAAATTCGGGGTTTCTGGGGTGGCTTCTCGTCGTCGCGGGGAGGGGGGAGATGAGCAGGTGAAGGGGGGGGAGATGAGCAGGTGAAGGACACGGTCCGCCTGCCTGGGTTCAGACTCCAGGCTGCCGTGTTGGCCTCGCGAGCGTTCTGGCAGGGCGCGAGGTCCAGGCAGAGAACAGCGCGGCAGCCACCGACACGACGGCGGCAACGAATGGCGGCGGCGAGGACGGCAGACGAACGAGAGCAACAAAGAAAGACGACCCTTCAGCCTGCCTGGAGAGTGAATGATAAACACGGATTTTGCACATTTTTCGACGCCAGATGGCGGAAGTGGTGGCCGCGCCACCCTTGGGACGGAGCCTGTCAACAGTGATGATATGGCACCGTGGGCATGAGGTGGTTTCCCTGGGGACCGCCTCCAAGGGAGCCGGACGAGCGGAAAGGAACAGGTGTCGGAGAAATACGGTGGGAGACTGGAAGGATTGGGAACGGGGGGGGGAGGCAGAGGAAAGCAAGGAAGCCTCAGCTCCACCACCTCGGCAGCTCCCACGGGCCAGCCAACCAACTTGCCGAGGTCGAGTATTCGATTGTGCCCAAAGAGCATGAGCGTCTTGGTGAGCAAGTCCTGTCGCAACAGGCATAGAAACACACACACACAAATCACACAAACCACACACAAACCACACACAAACACAAAAACCACACAAGAACCAAACACAAACCACACACACACACCAGACAAACCACCCCAACACCACACACCACACAAACCGTCCAAACCACACAAACACAAACCGCACAAACCACACAAATCACACAAACCACACAAACCACACAAACCACACAAACCACACAAACCACACAAACCGCACAAACAACACAAACCACATAAACCACACAAGCCACACAAACGACACCAACGACACAAACGACACAATCCACACACACCACACAAACCACACAAACGACACAAACGACAGAAACAAACCACACTCAAACGGCACAAACGACACAAACGACACAAACATCACAAACCACACAAACCACACAAACCACACACACCACACACACCACACACGCCACACGCGCCACACATGCCACACACACCGCACACACCAAACACACCGCCCACACCACATACAAACCACATACAAACCACATACAAACCACACACACCACACACACCACACAAACGGCACAAACCAGACACAAAGCACCCAAACCGCACAAGCCAGACACACACACACACACACACAAAAACCACACAAACCACACAAACCACACGAAGAACCCGAACCACACAAGCCGCGCAAACCATACACGCCACACACACCACACACACCACACACGCCACACAAATCACACA
Source organism: Prorocentrum cordatum (assembly GCA_963575745.1). Lineage (NCBI taxonomy): Eukaryota > Dinophyceae > Prorocentrales > Prorocentraceae > Prorocentrum > Prorocentrum cordatum. The sequence goes on along the minus strand of CAUYUJ010015768.1, from coordinate 147,122 downwards.
ACCACACACAAACACGCACACACACGCACACGCACAAGCACAAGCGCACACACACACACACACGCACACAAACAACACACAAACACACACACACAAGCACACACACATGCACACATACGCGCACACACACACACGCAAACGCGCGCGCACACGCGCACGCACACGCACGCGCACACGCACGGGCACGCGTACACACACTCGCGCGCGCACACAGAGACACACACACACACACACGCACACACACGCGCAAACACACACACACACGCAAACGCACGCGCTAGCACACGCGCTTACGCACGCGCGCACGCAGACGCACAGACACACACGCACACACGCACGCACACACACACACACACGTACACGCACGCACGCACGCACGCACGCACGCACGCACGCACTGCACACACACACACACACACACACACACACACACGCACGCGCACGCGCACGCGCACGCCACACGCACGCGCACACGCACGCGCACACGCACGCGCGCGCGCACGCGCAGGCAAACACGCGCACGCGCACGCGCACGCGCACACGCACACGCACGCACACGCACAAACAACGCACGCGCACACGCACGCGCACACGCACACACGCACACGCACACGCACACGCACATGCACACGCAAACGCACACGCGCACGCACACGCACACATACGCACACGCACACGCACACGCACACGAACACGCACACGCACACGGACACATACACACACGCACACCCACACCCACACACGCACTCGCACACGCACACGCACACGCTCGCGCACACGCAGACGCACACACGAACACGCACACGCACACACGCATACGCACACACACACCACACACACACACCACACACAGACACAGACACCCACACACCACACACATACATACACACCACAATACCAACTAAGCAACATATGTAAACTGGCCGGATGATCAACGGAACGCGAAAAGAGCACCTCAAGACGCATCAAAGAAGTCGGGCGGAAACCATCAAATGCTTCTTGATGTCTTGTGGTCACTCCTGGGGCCTCCCTGACCGCAGAGAAGAGGCGACGACGATGCAGGTGGTGTGGGGTGATGGGATTTTGAACGGAGGGGCAAGGGGGCTGGCGCAGGACTCGGAGACGCGGGTAAACGGGAGAGGACCAGGGCGACTACATCACGATTCACATTGACGACGACGACGCTAACAGACGATCGGCCCTCCACCACTGCTTCCTCCCCTCCCCTCCCACCCTTCTGCTCCTCCGCTTCCTCTCTGCTTGGCCTTGAGCAGAGAGGATGCAGGAGGAGGAAAAGGAGGAGGAGGAAGAGGAGAAGGAGCGAGGAGCAAGGAGGAGGAGGAGCAGGAGGAGGAGGAGGAGAAGGATGATGATGATGATGAGGAGGAGGAGCGAGGAGCAAGGAGGAAGAGGAAAAGGAGGAGGTTCATAAGGAGGAGGAGGAGAAGAAGTGAGGAGTAAGCAGGAGGAGGAGGAGGAGGACGAGGGAGGAAAGAAATGACGGTGAGCAGGAGGGCGGAGGCAGAAAGGGGGGGAGGAGCATGGACTGAGGGAGTGAGCTGGGCTTGAAGTGGACCGGATGGAGAAAGGGGCCTTCTCGTCGTCTGAGACGAAGCCACGGCCGCGGCCGCGGCCGCTACTCCTCCTCCTCCTCCTTCTCTCCTCATCCTCATTATTCGTATTCTCATCCTCGTGCTCTTCCTCTTCCTTCTCTTCCTCCTGAAGCGGGGATGAAAGGGGTAGGACTGTGTAGGATTTAGGAGAATTAGAAAAAAAGGGGGGAGGAGTGGGGGAAGAAGAATGATTATGACGAGCAGCACTGCAAGAAGGAGGGGTTGGAGGATACGAAAGGAATGAGAAGGAGGGGTGGGAGACGGAACACTCATTGGTACTCCTAGAGCCTCCTGGTCTCCTCCTCCTGGGCCCTCCCGGGACTCTCCTGAGCAGCGGGAGAAACGACGGCGACGACGACGCCGATGACGTCGGCGGCGCCAGCGGCGGCGACGGCCAAGATGGCGACGACGACGGCGACGACTTCGACAAGGACCACCACGACGATGGCGAAAACGCCGACGACGACAACAGCGAAAACGAAGACCGCGACGATGACGGCGAAAACGGCGAACGAGACAATGGCGACCACGGCAACGAAAACCGCGACGACGACAACGAAGTGCACGACCCCACGACGACGAAGAAGCTGACCCGACAACGACGACCAAAACGACCCCGCGACAACGACGACGACGAAGACGACCCCGCGACGACAACGACAAAGAGGACGACCACGACGTCGGCGAAGGCGGCTGCGGCGACGACTTCCACAAGGACCACTACGACGGCTGCGAAAATGCCGACGACGACGACGACCACGGCGAAAACGACGATAGAGACGATGACGGCGAAAACGATGACCGCGACGACAACGACGACGAAGAGGACGACCACGATGCCGACAACGAAGAATACACGACCCCACGACGACGAAGAAGACGACCCCACGATGACGAAGACGACCGCGACGACGACGACGACGATGACGACCCTGCGACGACGACAGAGAGGGCGACCGCGACGGCGGCGAAGGCGGCGGCGGCGGCAATGACGCAACGGCGGCGGCCGCGGCGTTCTCAAAATCGAGCGCGTCCTCTCGGGGGATGCTGAATGTGCCCCTGGCCCATGGTACCCCCAGCTTCCCGCCCCAGTTTGGAGCCCCCTGGGGCCCCCTGGGCCTCGTGGGGGTGCTCTGGAGGCCGTGGGGGCCTCCATGGAAATCCTCGGGGCACCTTGGGCCAGGGGCTCCCTCCAGCAACACCCGGCAGCTATAGAACGCAGCTGTGCAAGGTTGTGCGAGCTCCAGGGGCCAATGTCGGCGACTCCAAAGGGTGTGGTTTGCAAAGGGTGCGGTTTGCAACCGGCACCCTGGGGAACATCCTGGGGGGCACCCTGAGGGGCGCGCGGGGACCTCGATAGAGTCCCCCCGCGCCCCGAGGAGGCCCGACGAGGACAGTGTCGTGCCCCCCAGGCCCCGACGGTACCGATCGCAAACCACACCCCGGCGTAACCATACCCTTTGAGCCTGTTTTTCTTTAGACTCTGGCAAGTTTACTTGCATGGACGGGGGGGGGGGCTGAGCCTGAAGCAAGCCGCAGACGACTTGCACGTTCGGAAATCACGCAAGTCGAAAGGCACTTGCACGCTAGTATTCGCTTGAAGAGGGGCGAGGGGGGGGGGGGGGCGAACGCCATGCAAGTAAACTTGCCTGAATCCAAAACAAAAACAGGCCCTTTGTAGTCGCCGACAAGGGCCGGGGCAGGGCGAGGGCTGCCACCGGGGCCACAGCCAATTGCCCGGCGACCACGGCGGCGGCGTCCTCCGCAAAATCGACGGCATCCTCCGGCACCGGCGCGTCCAGGTCGCCGGGCCGGCCGCCCGCCGCTGCCTGGGGGCGGGCGGTGCAGGGGCCAGGCTCGCGGCGACGAGGAGGAGGAGGAGGAGGAGGAGGAGGAGCTGAGGAGCTGAGGAGAAGAGGAGGAGGAGGAGGTGGAGGAGGAGGAGCGAGGAGGAGGAGGAGGAGGAGGAGGAGAAGAGGAGGAGGAGGAGGAGGAGAAGGAGGTGGAGGAGGAGCGAGGAGGAAAAGGAGGAGGACGAGAAGGAGGAGGAGGAGGAGGAGGAGGAGGGATGAAGATGGGGAAGGACGGTGATGATAGTCAGGGAGCGGAGGAGAAATAATAATTAGGAGGAGGAGGGGGAGGATGGGATGATGACGGTGATGATGATTTGGATGATAAGGATGAGTATGATGATCATGCTGATGATGCCGCTGCTGATGATTGTGATGGTGATGGTGGTGGTGGTGGTGGTGGTCATGATAATGAAGATGACGATGATGATGATGATTCTGATGATAATGATGTTGACGGTGATGATGATGATGATGACGGTGGCGGTGATACTTATGATGATGATGATGTGGATGCAATTGCTGTTGATACTGATGTGGCTAGTGATGATGACGACGATGATAACGACGATGACGAGACTGAGAATGATGCCGATTATGACTGCAATGGTGATTGGGATGTTGCTGATGATGCTGATGACGATGATGATGATGCTGATCATATTGATGGTGAGGGTGATGATGCTGATGGCGATGATGCTGCTGATGGTGGTGCTGATGATGGTGTTGATGATGGTGATGATGATGCTGTTGCTGATGATGATAATGTTGATGCTGCTGCTGCAGATGATGATGAGGATGATGATGATGATGCTGCTGATGATGATGATGATGATGATGATGATGAGGTTCATCATGCTGAAGCTGCTTCTGTTGCTGCTGCTGGCGATGGTGGTGAGTTGCAGGACAAGGCGGAGCACGAGGACGGAGAGACTGGGATCACGGAGGAAGGGCCAAGAGACAATGCGGGGGACTCGGCTAGACGATAGAACAGAGAACGAGGACGATGGGGCGGAGGAGGAGATGGGCGGCAAAGCAGCAAGGGAGGAGGCCGCCAGGGCAGGAGGAGAGCGGGAGGAGTAGGAGGAGGGGGCAGACACATGCTACTGTGGGAGAGGTGCAGGGGCGAGGAGGCGGAGGAGGCGGAGGAGGCGGAGGAGCGTCGAGATGGTGCGGTCGATCCCTGTCGGCCCACGGCGCGCGCTCCCCGCACGGCGCCCAACGGGCCACTGGAGGAACGAGGGAGGATTAGTGAGGAGAGGGGCTCCAGAGCAGCAGTGGGAAAACACATGTGACCGCGGCCACCACAACGCCCTGGAACACGGCCTCCACGTCCAAAGCCTCACCCCACCTGCGGAATCTCCTCCATGCGTGGCTGCACCTCGAAGAGCGTAGGCATCGCGGGGCAGTCGCGCTCGATCGGCCAGCCAGCTCGAATCGCCCAGCAAAGTGCAGGGAGGCTCGGGACAAGGAGGATACAGGAGAGGATGGTCATGATGAGGAAGCGAGGAAAGATGAGGGCCCCAGCGAAATGGGAAGAGGGAGGAGAAGAGGGGGAGGTGGAGGAGGAGGGGAAATGAGAGTGGCAGGAGGCTACGACGGGTGCAACGGGAGGGCGTTTGCTCCTCCACCTCCTCCTCATCATCGTCCCCGCCTCTTCTTCTCTCTCTCTCTCTTGCTCTATTCCTTCCTCCGCCTTCTCTTCCTCTTGCCGTTCCCCTTCGTCGTTGGAGGACCCTGGGGTTTATCGGAAGCCCTAGAAGTGGCCAAGCCATCCAACACATCGGCCTGGCCAGAGGTCCAACCCCATGCGGCTGCGTGTAAAGCAAGGCATGTCCCTCCCCTCGTACCTGCCAACCCACCCGTCATATGTAACGACGCTCTTTCCTGGGGGTACAGCCTCCGGTGTTTCGTTCGCCCCGCGTCGGATGCGCGATCCAGTCACTCTTATGTTTGTCAGCGGGGGCCCCACACAGTGCGTTCTACCTGGTGAGGTACATTCGGTGTGAGTTATGCTGAAGGCGCGTTGCAGTGCACGATGCGGGGTGCAACCGCATGCGGCTGCGGCCCCAAGCAGGTGAGTTAAAGGTGCAATCTATTTGGTGCAATCTATTGGGGTGCAGCCTATATGGTCAATTTCTGGGGTGCGCCCTACGCGCTGAAAGATAAAGAGTGCAATCTGTGTGGTTATTTCTGTTCGCACTGAGTTGTCCACTCCACTGCTCGGGCAAACATCCCACCCACCCACCCTCAACTTGGTTTGCAAAACCCATGCGGCGGCGATTGCGATGAGTGCTTGGTGTTGGCTGGTACATCTCTGCGGCCGCGCTAGCCCGCGCATGCTCGCGCGCGCAGCGGCCAGCTAGTGTGACGCGACCGACGCGGACGCGGTGGCGTTGACGGCTCGGCACGTCCCAGCGGGCACTTCAGTGCGAGTCGGCGACTCGGGCGGGCGTGGTATCATGGCCACGTCGACAACGGTAGACACGAAGATGATAGTAGCGATGCTGGTGACGATGCTGGCAGCGACGACGGGGCAGCCAATGGCGGCGCCGATGCTGATCACGCCGGCGACGATGACGGCGTCGTCGCGTCGGTGATGAAGGTTTTGGAAGGAGTTCGAAATGCGCGCGCGGCAGACGCGGGAGAGTGGCCCCAATGATGTTATTTAACACGGATCGTGCCCCCCAGACGCGCGCAAGGTTTTTGTTGAAATTCAGTGTTGCGAAACCCTGTGTGTTTTGTGGTTTTGTGTGTGTGCGTGTGCTTTTGGACACTCGATTTTGAAATCCTTCCGAAGCCTAAGGTCTTTGAAGGATTTCGGCATGCGCGCGCGACGACGCGCGCGTGCGCACTTCGTCCCACTTGTTGCAAGGGACTATTGACAACTTATGATGTTTGATAAATGAATGCGCGCATCGTATTTTTCGAAAGGGGAACGAGGGGGAACCGATACCGGCCTGGCTGGGATAGTAGTATGAATTCGCAGTTCAAATTGCAATACGAAAAAGGAAGTTTTTAACGCCAGGGGGCAGAGGGTGGTAGAATCAAGTTTTTTGTTGAAAAAAGAAAGGAAAATCTACGGGATGCAAGTCAACCGCCGCGCAGCATCCACGACTGACCGCGTCTCGTGCTCGTTCGAACATCCTACCCGCCCACCCGCAACTTCTCGGCACAACTCATATGGAAATGATCTGAATGAGCTCATGGACGCGCGGAACTCACCATCGCAGCCGAGTGCATCGTCCAGGGCTCGGAATGCTGGTGGCGACGACAGGCACGGCAACAACGACGATGGCCATCATAGTGGTGATCACGCTGATGCCGATGGCGATGCCAGTTGAAATTTGGGCGACACGATGTCTAAGATGATGATGGTGGTGGTGATCATGTTGATGGTGATGGGGATGACTCTGGCATCCCTGACGCTATCAATGTTGATGGTGTTTGTTCTGGTTCTGGCGGTGGAAAAAAACCCGCGCGCAGAAATTTGATGAAGGCTGGTGGCGATGATCTCGACGATAGTGATGATGATGCCGATGGCAATGCTGATGCTAACGGTGATGATGACGACTGTCCTGATGAGGAAAGATGAGGAAGTACTCGCCCGCTGAAATCCAGACACCGTGACATGTTCGCAATTGGAAATCATTCGGGTTTCATGTGCTTTGAGAGACTCGGCCGTGCAATCGTGAGGACACCACCTGTCTTGTACGGGTTTCGACACACGCGCGCAGACGAGCAAGCGTGTGTCAGCCTTTCTTAATTGCCAAAACTGATGGGCACGCCATGACGGTTGAGCGTTTCCGACATACGAGCACACGTGGCCCGCGTGTTCGGATTTGTCAGAACGGCTGAACGCCGACGGCTGCCAAGCAGCTTTCAGCGAGAGCGCGCGCGCAGAGATCTGGTAACAGCTTCGTTGGAGAGCCAGTGGGCTCTGACGGTTGTTGGCTAGCCGCGCTCTGTCGATGGATCTCGACGTGCGCTCGCGGCGGCGCGCGCAGGTGTCCCGTCGCGCGCCTGTTGCGTGCGAGCCCGTGCGGCCACACGTGTCTCTTAGATCAGCACCAACGAACCGCAGCGTATCTTTTGCAGGGTGCAGTCGGCCTTGGTTGGACAGGACACGCGAGAGGACACAAGACCCTTCCGAGGGCCACATCGCCATAGGGGTGTAAGAAGGGACGCCTCGCGAGGCACAGGACACAAGGGTACCCTTGATCTGGCAGGGTCGACCCAATAATTCGGGCCGACTGTGTGGCGGGGGTGTCGACGCCGGGCAGGCTGGTCTGATATTGTTTGGTACTTGCGTGAACGATCGCGCAAAAGAAACAGGGGAAACATGCACGGAAGGGGATGGCCCCAGCCTCAACGGGGGGTCGAGCCCAGTTCTGTTGACCAGGGAGAACCAATCACTTGCAAATCGTGTCTACGGGAGGCAAGCTAGGTAGTGCACTGGACATGGTGCAGTTCATGTCATGCAAATCGACGCGCGTCCCCTGAAGCGCGAGTCAGCGTGAGAAGCGGGCGCAAGGCCATTCCAATTCGTTCAACGGTTACAATTCTCCAGCTCTTTTATAAGTTCCTCTGCCCATATCACTGCCCGAACTGGCTTAGTTGTTCTGGCGGCTGAAAATACCACAACTCTTCTAATAGGCGGACTCCTCCAGACGACACTTCGAATAGTTATTCCATCATCACGAACGGTCATTCATTGTCCCTGGGCGCGTGGCTGAAAGAGCTCCTGCGGTGCGGATTGTTGTTGCTGTGGTTGTTGTTCCCAACCATCCTGTGGTGTTGGGTCCTCGTTTTGAAGAGACGTCGCCCCGCGTTCCTCTTTCCTCCTCCTTCCTCCTCCTCCCCTTCCTCCCCCCTCCTCCCCCTCCCACACCCATTCTGGCACACCCCTCACACGTTTCGTGGCCCCATAGGGGGCTCCACCGAAGGCCCCAGAGGCTGCGCCCGCATGCGGCGCATGCGGTTCCACCCCCCATTCTGGCACACCCCTCACACGTTTCGTGGCCCCAGAGGGAGCTCCACCGAAGGCCCCAGTGGCTGCGCCCGCATGCGGTTCCACCCCCCATTCTGGCACACCCCTCACACGTTTCATGGCCCCATAGGGAGCTCCACCGAAGGCCCCGGTGGCTGCGCCCGCATGCGGTTCCACCCCCCATTCTGGCACACCCCTCACACGTTTCGTGGCCCCATAGGGAGCTCCACCGAAGGCCCCAGTGGCTGCGCCCGCATGCGGTTCCACCCCCCATTCTGGCACACCCCTCACACGTTTCGTGGCCCCATAGGGAGCTCCACCGAAGGCCCCAGTGGCTGCGCCCGCATGCGGTTCCACCCCCCATTCTGGCACACCCCTCACACGTTTCGTGGCCCCATAGGGAGCTCCACCGAAGGCCCCATGGCTGCGCCCGCATGCGGTTCCAACCCCATCTGGCACACCCCTCACCCCATAGGGAGCTCCAACGAAGGCCCCAGTGGCTGCGCCCGCATGCGGTTCCACCCCCCATTCTGGCACACCCCTCACACGTTTCGTGGCCCCATAGGGAGCTCCACCGAAGGCCCCAGTGGCTGCGCCCGCATGCGGTTCCACCCCCCATTCTGGCACACCCCTCACACGTTTCGTGGCCCCATAGGGAGCTCCACCGAAGGCCCCAGTGGCTGCGCCCGCATGCGGTTCCACCCCCCATTCTGGCACACCCCTCACACGCTTCGTGGCCCCATAGGGAGCTCCACCGAAGGCCCCAGTGGCTGCGCCCGCATGCGGTTCCACCCCCCATTCTGGCACACCCCTCACACGTTTCGTGGCCCCATAGGGAGCTCCACCGAAGGCCCCAGTGGCTGCGCCCGCATGCGGTTCCACCCCCCATTCTGGCACAACCCTCACACGTTTCGTGGCCCCATAGGGAGCTCCACCGAAGGCCCCAGTGGCTGCGCCCGCATGCGGTTCCACCCCCCATTCTGGCACACCCCTCACACGTCTCGTGGCCCCATAGGGAGCTCCACCGAACGCTCCAGTGGCTGCGCTCGCATGCGGTTCCACCACCCAGTTCGGCACACCCCTCACACGCTTCGTGGGTGGCTCCATGGGGAGCTCCACCGAACGCCCCAGTGGCTGCGCCCGCATGCGGTTCCACCCCTGATTTCGGCAAACCCCTCACACGTCTCGTGGCCCCATAGGGAGCTCCACCGAAGGCCCCAGTGGCTGCGCTCGCATGCGGTTCCGCTCCCTTTTTTTCGGCACACCCCTCACACGTCTCGTGGCCCCATAGGGAGCTCCACCGAAGGCCCCAGTGGCTGCGCTCGCATGCGGTTCCACCCCCCATTTCGGCACACCCCTCACACGTTTCGTGGCTCCATAGGGAGCTCCACCGTAGGCCCCAGTGACTGCGCTGGCATGCGGTTCCACACCCCATTCTGGCACACACCTCGCACGCTTCGTGGCCCCATAAGGGGGCTCCACCAAAGGTCCCAGTGGCACTGCCCGCTTGCGTCCGCCACCACCCAGCACAGCCCTTGTTCCCTGCGCTTCACCCACCAAGAACAGCGCTTCGTAGCCCTATAGGGAGCTCCACCAAAGGTCTCAGCGGCACCGCCCGCATGCGTCCGCCACCACCCTGCGCAGCCCTTGCTCCCTGCTTGCGTTTCACCCACCCAGTACAGCGTTTCGTGGCCCCATAGGGAACTCCACCGAAGGTCCCAGTGGCACCGCTCGCATGCGTCCGCCACCACGCAGCACAGTCCTTGCTGACCGCGTCTCACCCACCCAGTACAGCGTTTCGTGGCCCCATAGGAAGCTCCACCGAAGGTCCCAGTGGCACCGCCCGCATGCGTCCGCCACCACCCAGCACAATTGCGGCATTCACAACTGCATATGGTTGGGTCCTTCGCCAAACTAATTGTTGATGACTTTCCATGTTGAGTTCCCATTCTTGTTGATACCCCTCTCCGGTAACCACTGCATGTCTTAATTGTGGTGCTTCTCCTGGGGCTAGCACCCTGTTTCAAATTCAAAAAAAGCTGCGTCACGAAACTATGCTGTTAGGCCCCCTGTTTGCTACAACAGCGGCTTCCGCCTGATACTTCCCCGCAAAGTATTCCCAAATCGCGCTCTCGCGCAGGACACCTTCACAGCTTATACAATAATCCAATTCTCGCGTGAGACTTTCAAACAATGTATTCAGACGCAGCGCCCTCGACACCCAGGAATGACGCTCTCGTTTGGGATTTCCTCACGATTTAATTCGGAATCGCGCTATCGCTCGAGACTCCCTCGCGATTCATGCAGGACGCACGCGTCAGCAACCTGGCTGCCCCTTGTCCCGTTCTTCCATCTGTCCTCTCTTCCGCTGCCTTAAAGGCTGCACGAAATACATGTTGCAAATGAGAAAGATATTCCCGCAATGGGGGCACAATCGAAAACGAAGACGGCAGAGATCGATGGTTTGGGATTTACGTGTTGAATAGTACGCGGGCAGATAAGAGCGAGCAGTCTCAAGATGATTGTTGTTGTGGTGGTGGTGGTGGTTGTTGTTGTTGTTGCTGTTGTTGTTGAATCTCGTTTCTACAGAATACTACTTGTGTCTGGTGCCCCCCAGTAGCAATTGCATGTTGCAGTTGACATGGTTTTCCCAGGGCTCGCATCTGGTTTTTTCCCAACCATCCTGTGGTGTTGGGTCCTCGTTTTGAAGAGACGGTGCCCCGCGTTCCCGCATCCTTCCTCCCTCCCTCCTCCCCCCTCCTCCCCCTCCCACACCCATTCTGGCACACCCCTCACACGCTTCGTGGCCCCATAGGGAGCTCCACCGAAGGCCCCAGTGGCTGCGCCCGCATGCGGTTCCACCCCCCATTCTGGCACACCCCTCACACGTTTCGTGGCCCCATAGGGAGCTCCACCGAAGGCCCCAGTGGCTGCGCCCGCATGCGGTTCCACCCCCCATTCTGGCACACCCTCACACGCTTCGTGGCCCCATAGGGAGCTCCACCGAAGGCCCCAGTGGCTGCGCCCGCATGCGGTTCCACCCCCCATTCTGGCACACCCCTCACACGTTTCGTGGCCCCATAGGGAGCTCCACCGAAGGCCCCAGTGGCTGCGCCCGCATGCGGTTCCACCCCCATTCTGGCACACCCCTCACACGTTTCGTGGCCCCATAGGGAGCTCCACCGAAGGCCCCAGTGGCTGCGCCCGCATGCGGTTCCACCCCCCATTTCTGGCACACCATTCACACGTTTCGTGGCCCCATATCGAGCTCCACCGAAGGCCCCAGTGGCTGCGCCCGCATGCGGTTCCACCCGCCATTCTGGCACACCCTTCACACGTTTCGTGGCCCCATAGGGAACTCCACCGAAAGCCCCAGTGGCTGCGCCCGCATGCGGTTCCACCCCCCATTCTGGCACACCCCCACACGTTTCGTGGCCCCATAGGGAGCTCCACCGAAGGCTCCAGTGGCTGCGCTCGCATGCGGTTCCACACCCTTTTCCGGCACGCCCTTCACACGTTTCGTGGCCCCATAGGGAGCTTCACCGAAGGCCCCAGTGGCTGCGCCCGCATGCGGTTCCACCCCCCATTTCTGGCACACCCCTCACACGTTTCGTGGCCCCATAGGGAGCTTCACCGAAGGCCCCAGTGGCTGCGCCCGCATGCGGTTCCACCCCCCATTCTGGCACACCCCTCACACGTTTCGTGGCCCCATAGGGAGCTCCACCGAAGGCCCCAGTGGCTGCGCCCTCAGGCGGTTCCACCCCCCATTCTGGCACACCCCTCACCACGTTCGTGGCCCATAGAGAGCTCCACCGACGGCCCCTGTGGCTGCCGCCCGCCAGGCGGTTCCACCCCCATTCGGACACCCCTCACACGTTTCGTGGCCCCATAGGGAGCTCCACCGAACGCCGCAGTGGCTGCGCTCGCATGCGGTTCCACCCCCCATTTCGGCACACCCCTCACACGTTTCGTGGCTCCATAGGTCCATAGGGAGCTCCACCGAAGGCCCCAGTGGCTGCGCTGTCATGCGGTTCCACACCCCATTCTGGCACACCCCTCGCACGTTTCCTTGCCCCATAGGGGGCTCCACCAAAGGTCCCAGTGGCACTACCCGTTTGCGTCCGCCACCACCCAGCACAGCCCTTGTTCCCTGCGCTTCACCCACCCAGAACAGCGCTTCGTAGCCCTATAGGCCACCAAAGGTCCCAGCGGCACCGCCCGCATGCGTCCGCCGCCACCCTGCACAGCCCTTGCCCCCTGCCTGCGTTTCACCCACCCAGTACAGCGCTTCGTGGCCCCATAGGGAGCTCCACCGAAGGTCCCGGTGGCACCGCTCGCATGCGTCCGCCACCACGCAGCACAACCCTTGCTGACCGCGTCTCACCCACCCAGTGCAGCGCTTCGTGGCCCCATAGGGAGCTCCACCGAAGGTCCCAATGGCACCGCCTGCATGCGTCCGCCACCACCCGGCACAATTGCGACATTCACAACTGCATATGGTTGGGTCCTTCGCCAAGCTAATTTTTTATCAGCGCAGACGGAGCCCAGTGGCACGACACGACAGACGAGCGACGGACGACGGACGATTGGCCCTAAGAGGGCACAATCTAAAGACAAATGTTGCTTGCGTGCGTGCTTGCACTCTTGATGGCCTGCTGGATTACCTGCATACCTGCCTGCTGAAAACTCGCCTGCCCGCGTGCTTCGCCGATCACTCCCATCCCGCATGTCACTGGCTGAGGTACTGACTCACGCATGACAAACCGCTGGTGCATGTGCTCAGCTATTCATTCGATCAGTGTGTGTATTCAGCTTGACTGAACACGGAGCGGGCTGATCTTGAGTTGCGAGGGGGGCAGTCGACAAGCCAAGCCCCCGCCCCTGCCAACTCTGGCAGCCCATGCATGGTCTAGTTATGTCGCGCGCAACATACAAGAGACCAAATGGAAATCCATCATCCAGAAGACAGAGGGGTCGCTCCCACTAAGACATTGCGAAATCGGAGGAGTGAAACCCACTCATTTCACCAGACAAGCAGCAGAGAGAATGCGATGGGCAGACTTTGAGGGGCCCTCTCGACGAGACATGGACGCTGAACGCGAACTGCTACCAGCACTTGCATCGGGTTGGTCAAGCCACGGACACCAAACCTGAGATGGGGACTGGGCAGCTTGAGTGGCAAATCTTGGCAAGCCAATGGCGCAACGGGCGGAGACAATCGCGGAATCGCTCTACACTCCAAGCTTCGACTGAATGTATAGTTGAGCTTGGATCCACTCGAGCTTCATCCCTGCACGTTTGACCCGTTGGCGCTGAGCGCTCGTCCAGCAAGTGCCCCTCCCCGCAGAGCCTGGCTGGAAGAGCCGACGAACCTCAGGAAAAAGTCCGCGAATGTGCGTCACAATCCCTGCTCTAATATGGACACACCGCACTGCGCCAGCGGCTGCAGAGTGGATGGCGAGAGAGTACAGGAGGTGAATCGCGCATGAGCGTCGGGAGGACAACGAGGAGGAAGGCGATGAGAAGGACGGGCGTCTGAGCACGTCTACCAGGCCCCGCCCCTGGAGTCCTGTCAGTCTCGCGCTTCCTCTCCTTCTCTCTGCCGCTCCCCCTGGAGAGCGTCCCCTCTTTTTGTCGCTGCTCCGCCTCCCCTGGAGGCCTGGAGGCTGGGACGCGGCGTGCGAACCACGGCAGACCGTCGATTCGGACGCCCGACATGGATCCTGAAGACAGGGGCACGATGCCCAGCAACCGATGTACTTAATTAGCCGAATGCTGACAGCGGCCGATGTGGGGCACCTACCGTCTGCCTGACATGGACAGCTTCCGCGGGACAACGCCAGCGAGTCTGGTTCACAACGAGCAAGAACTGCTGTCGGTCTTCGTTTCCATTCTTTCCGTACCAATCTTGATCCTCCAGAACCCAGCCGTCTGCGGCAACTCATGGGAACCAACCATACCACCTTGCTGGCTCTTGCGGACCGACGCGAAATCTAAGTTCGCCTGTGGCAATGTTCGACGCAAGATCAGCGCTTCCTCATCGACTACCAGACGCTACCGCACGCTAAAGCACTCTGAGGACGGAGTTCAGCATTGAGCAGGGACCGACCGTCTTGGCATTCCCATAGGCCTACCACGACATGCTCTTAAAGCCCAGAAATGTTCTAAGAACACAAACAATGCTCTTAGAGCATGACCCCGATGTGCTAAACCAAGACAGTCCCAGCCAGAGATGTTCTAAGAACATGTCTTGCAGACCACAAGAGGTTGTTGGAACATTCTTCGGCGGGCCTACAAGCAAGCCCGGACGCTTCGCCACTGCTCGAAAGAGGACACGCCAGGCTCACATGAGTTGCTGCCGAGGCAGCCCCCTCCGCGTCCACGTGGGAACGAGGGCAGCGGCAGCAGGCGGCGGGGAGCGGGCGGTGCCGCGCAGCCGGCGCAAAGGCGCGCAGTCCTGGTGTTGGCCGCCTTCCTTCTGGCGCTCGGCCTCCTCTGCCTGCTCCTCCGGCCGACCGAGAGCCGCGGCCGCCGCCGAGCCGGCCGGAGGCAGTGAGCCTCGTCGAACCGATGCCTCTCCCCAGTAGCGAGGCTTTGGCCCCACCGGCCGATGTGTCCCCCTCGACGGGAAGGTCCGCCGCAGTGCCCCTGTGCCACGAGGTGGGGCGTTCCCAGGCCGTGCGTAAGCTCTTCAATCCTCGGTCCCCGAGTGCCCCTCGGGGGCCCGGCGCCCGACTTCTGCAGATTTCCCGGGGCTCCCCGCGTGCCCCCTGGTAGGGCGACGAAATCTATACATATCCACTGCTCCCAGGCCAGGCCCATCCTCAACCCCGCAGCGGTGTATACGCCACGCCCTCCTGGCTTGGCCAGGAGGACGCATACACAGCTCCTGGGCTCAAGATGGGCATGGTCAGGGAGCAGTGGATATGTATAGATTTCGTCGCCCGACCTGGGCTCCCCGGCCTCCCGGGGCATGCTGCCGCGCGACTGTGTCGGGGCCAGAGGGCCCCAAGACGGGCGCAGAGGGCCCCGAGAGGCCGCCCAGACGGTCCAAGAGGGCCCCGGACCGCCGCGCGATCGGCCCAAGGCGCCCAAGTAGCCCCGAAACGGCCCAGGAAGCCTTCGAAGCGCCCCAGGAGGGCCCGAAGCGCCTCCCCAAGAGGGCCCCGAGAAGCCAACATCATCTACGTTCCGTCGGTTTTCCAATGTTTTTGGGGTCCGAAGACAGCCTCTAGAGGGGCCCAAGAGAGAAAACACGAAGCGAACATCCGAGTCTTCCGGCCAAAGAGGCTCCCAGGAGGCCCCAAGGAGGCCCAAAGAGGCTCCAAGAGATCCCCAAGAGACCTCAAAGAGCCACCAAGAACGCCCCAACACGGCCCCCAAAAGGCCCCTGAGAGGCCTCCCGCGACATCCCAACGAACATCGTAGAGGACTATGCCCCACAACCCAGGCACGATATCGGGATGGGCCGACGGCCATCAGATAGGTTGTTCCCTTCGAGATTCAAGGGAATATCCCTAACTGGGGCTGTGGGATGGTGGGGATCGGTATAGGGGATGGGGACAGGGATCGGTCAAACGATGACCAAAAGAGGTCTTAGTTTTACCCCCCCCCCCATTTTTCGCTCGGCGAGGAACAAACTCGTCCCTCCTCCTCCTCCACCTGCTCCTGCTCCTCCTCCTCCTCCTCCTCCTCCTCCTCCTCCTGTTCCTTGTCTTCCTCCTCCTCCTCCTCATCCTCGTCCTCCTGCTCCTGCTCCTGCTCCTGCTCCTCCTCCTCCTCCTCCTCCTCCTCCTCCTTCTGGTCGTCCTACTCCTTCGCCTAATCGTCCATTCTTAAGGCGGACGGGGGAGGAGGAAAGGAGGAGGAGGAGGAGGAGGACGAGGAGGAGGAGGAGGAGGAGGAAGAGAAAGAGGAAAAGGAAGAGGAGGAGGAGGAGGAGGAGGAGGAGGAGCAGGAGGAGGATGAGCAGCAGGAGGAGGAGGAGGAATGCAGGAATGCAGTGAGAAGACTGCGTCTGCTCACAGACACAGCTCTACCAGAGACCCCTCTGGGAGGAAACCAGAAACGCTGCAGGAGACCCCTCCTGCAGGACGGACCTGCAGCCAAAACTACCCATGGACCCCAGGCACCGACAGTCGCTGCAGACTCTTGGGAGGACGGCCCACCTCCAGCTGGGCCAGGACCCGTTTCCGAAGGAGAGGCAGATCCAGAGGGCCAGGGCAAGAGGCCAGCAAGGCCCTGCCCACCCTGACGGACCCGCAGGCCCCGCACCGCCGACACCAGACGATCGTACCCGTGACGGAAAAGAGCCGTGGCCCTCGGGCGCCAAAGTTCTCGAAGGCGGCCTCACCACGGGCCCCCGCGGGCCAGAGCACCCTCCACGAGGGCCGCCGCCCCGCCCTCACGGGGCAGGGCCGGGGCGCCCCAGAGACGTCTCCGACCCCACCCCCGCAGAGCAGAGGGCCCCAGCCTCGCCCCGATAAGGCAGGCGGGGGGGAGGAGGAGGAGGAGGAGGAGGAGGAGGAGGAGGAGGAGGAGGAGGAGGAGGAGGAGGAGGAGGAGGAGAAGGAGGAGGAGGAGGAGGAGGGGGGGGAGGGGGGGGAGGAGGGAGGAGGAGGAGGGAGTGAGGGAGGCGGAGGGAGGCGGAGGGAGGAGGCGGAGGGGGAGGAGGTGGAGGAGGAGGAGGAGGAGGAGGAGGAGGAGGAGGAGGAGGAGGAGAGGAGGAGGAGGAGGGAGGCGGAGGAGGAGGAGGAGGAGGAGGAGGAGGGGGGGGGGGGGAAGGGGGGAGGGGGGGGGAAAGGGGGGGGGAGGGAGGAGGAGGAGGAGCAACCGGCCGCAGCCGCCCCGAGCCTCGCGGCAGCAGGAGCAACGCCGCACGAGGCACCTACGGAGTCCCCAGCCGGCCCCGCGGCCCGACGTCCCAGGGGGAGCCTCGGCGGGGGCTGCCGGCGTGGGCCACGAGAAGCAGTGCTTGAGTCTCGGAGAGCACCGAGGGGTGGCAGAGCCTCGGGAGGAGGACGAGAGGCAGGACGGGGAGGGGAAGGACGGTGAGGCCCTCGTCGTCGGCGCCCGCGTCGCGGGCCAGCGATTCGCTTCCCAATACTCGCCTTGCGGGGCTCCTCCTCCCGGCGGAAAATGCCCCCCTGGCCGACCTGTCCTGCACGACAGGGGAATGTTAAGCACGTTAGCAAGAGGATTCCAACATAGATCGACACATGATTCGCCGAGGACGTTGCTCACAATCTCCTCCTTCATATCGCTGTGCTTTTTAAAAAGACCATACTATACGCTGATACATATACAACATACATCCACATCGTCAGCGTTGGCGCCCTCAGCGAGGCCCACCGATGAGTTTCCCACTATTGTTTGCCGTGCTGGAGAATGTCAGTTTTCTCCCAACGTACAATGCTCCCTGGGCGACCCTGCATGACATAATACCTTGGAGCACGCTTCTATAATAGTTGCATTATAGATGGTCACCGTCGTCGAGGAGGCTAGGATTTTCGTTGAGAAGGCTCTCGTAGTCGTCGTCGTCGTCGTCGTCGTCGTCGTCGTCGTCGTAGTCGTAATCGTACTCGTAGGTAGTAGTAGTAGTAGTAGTAGTAGTAGTAGTAGTAGTAGTAGTAGTAGTAGTAGTAGTAGTAGTAGTAGTAGTAGTAGTAGTAGTAGTAGTAGTAGTAGTAGTAGCAGTAGTAGTAGTAGTAGTAGCTCAGTAGTAGTTGTTGTAGTAGTAGTAATAATAAATTAAATAATAGCGTAGTCGTAGTAGTAGTTAGTAGTAGGTCGTAGTAGTAGTAGTAGTAGTAGTAGTAGTAGTAGAGTAGTCTAGTAGTAGTCTAGTATTAGTCGTGTAGTAGTAGTAGAGTAGTAGAAGTTTAGTCAGTAGTTAGTAGTAGTAGTAGTTAGTAGTAGTTGTAGTTGTTAGTAGTAGTTGTAGTGGAGAGTTTTAAGTAGTAGTAGTTAGTAGTAGTTCGTTACTAGTAGTTGTAGTAGTAAAGTAGTAGTTGTAGTAGTAGCAAGCCAGTTATTTAGCAGTTAGCAGTAGCAGTTGTAGTAGTAGTTAGTAGTATTAGTAGTCGTAGTCGTAAGTCGATAGTTCATAGTCGTAGTCGTAGTCGTAGTGTAGTCGTAGTCGTAGTCGTGTCTTGTCGTTTAGTGTAGTATGGTAGTAGTTGTAGTAGTAGTAGTAGTAGCAGTAGTAGTAGTAGTAGTAGTAGTAGGGGTGCACATGGTCTTCGTGTCGCTACAAACCTCACCTTCGTGTACTCTTCTTTTGTATCAGGCCTAATAGAACCCCTACAGGGGGAATTACGAAAACCGTAGTTTCAAACCTTGCCTTCGTGTCCTTCGCGCCAATGCCTACCTTCGTGCACTATTCGCTGTAGACTGTAGATAGGATTCGCATTAGAAAGTGAACAAAAAACGGAATTTTACACCTGTCCTTCGTGTCGACGTCGAATTTGGAGCAACCGCCACTGCCAGCCGCTTCATTTCGGCACAACCCTCTCGAGGATCGTGGGCCTGGCCCTCCGACGCGCGATTCCGGCGCGCACTTCACTAGGATCGTGGCCCTGGTCCAATTGGGAGCGCTGCCGAAGGCCCACCGACGTCCAATTCCGGCACGCCGCTCACGAGGATCGTGTCCTGGCCCACCTGGGAGCGCTGCCGACGGCCCACCGATGAGCAATATCGGCGCACCCCTCACACGGATCGTACACCTCGCCACATTTGGATAGCCGCCCGACGCTGAAGTTCGGCACACCTCTCACATGGATCGTGGCCCGGGCCCACTGTGGAGCGCTGCCGACGGCCCACCGACGCCCAATGCGGGAACACCCCTCACGAGGATCGTGGCCCTCTGGTCCACTTGAGAGTGGGTTTTCATAAGGACGTCGTTCTGGTTTTATTCGGGAGCGCATTCTGGTTTTATTCGTTTCTGGTTCGTGATGGTTAGGAGGAAGAAGAGGAAGAGGAGGAGGAGGAGGAGAAGGAGGAAAAGGAGGGGGAGGAGGAGGAGGAGGGGGAAAAGGAGGATGAGGAAGAGGAAAGCGAGCAGGAACAGAGGAACGTTGTGTTCTCGTCTTCCACAATGGGTTTGCGAACCTCACCTTCGTGTACTATTGGCTCTATAGCCCCTGCATTGTTTCTCTTACGAGCGAACGGCGAAATTGTGGGTTTCCGAACCCCTTGTTCGTGTACTATTAGAATCAATGGGCTTCCGAACCTCATCTTCGTGTACTATGAGGTCTATAGCTATTGTTTTCCTATCAGCGAATGGCGAAATTATGGGTTTCCGAACTTCTGCTTCGTGTACGATTAAAACCAAATATTTTACGTTATTCGATTTGGTTTTATATGACTGTGTCGAACCCGAACCCAAATCCGAACCCGGCCCCCTAACCCTTACCCTTACCCATTCATTCTTAGCAGACACGAAGGTGAAGTTTGACCCTAGTAGTAGTAGTAGTAGTAGTAGTAGTAGTAGTAGTAGTAGTAGTAGCAGTAGCAGTAGCAGTAGTAAAAGTAGTAGTAGTAGTAGTAGTAGTAGTAGTAGAAGTAGTAGTAGTAGTAGTAGTAGTAGTAGTAGTAGTATTAGTGAAAGTAGTAGTAGTAGTAGTAGTAGTAGTTGTAGTACTGGTAGTATCAGTAGTAGTAGTAGCAGTAGTAGTAGTAGTAGTAGTAGTAGTAGTAGTAGTATTAGTGCTAGTAGTAGTAGTAGTAGTAGTAATGGTGGTAGTGGTAGTAGTAGTAGTAGTAGTAGTAGTAGTCGTAGTAGTAGTAGTAGTAGTAGTAGTAGTAGCCGTCGTAGCAGTCGTAGTCGTAGTAGAAATCGTAATTACTGGAAGTAGTAGTCGTAGTAGTAGTAGTAGTAGTAGTAGTAGTAGTACTAGCAGTAGTAGTAGTAGTAGTTGTAGTAGTCGTAGTCGTAGTCGTAGTAGAAGTAGTAGTAGTAGTACTAGCAGTAGTAGTAGCAGTAGTAGAAGTAGTAGTAGTCGTAGTAGTAGTAGTAGTAGTAGTAGCAGTAGTAGTGGTAGTCGTAGTAGTAGTAGTAGTAGTAGTAGTAGTAGTCATACTAGTAGTGGTAGTAGTAGTAGTAGTAGTAGTAGTAGTAGTAGTAGTAGTACTAGCAGTAGTAGTACTAATAGTAATGGTGAGAGTACTGGTAATCGTAGTCGTGACAATAAAATTAATAGGAATAGTGGGAGTGATAGTAGTAGTAGTAGTAGTAGTAGTAGTCGTAGTAGTAATGGTAGTGGTGGTAGTGGTAGTAGATGTAGTAGTCGCAGTAGTAGTAGTAGTAGTAGTAGCAGTAGTTGAATTAGTAGTAGTAACAGTAGTGGTAGTATTCGTTGAAGTAGTAGTAGTAATAAGCGTAGTGGTAGTGTAGTGGTAGTGACAGTAGAAGCAGCAACACTAGTAGTAGCAGTAGTAGTAGTTGCAGTAGTAGTAGTAGTAGTAGTAGTAGTGGTAGTAGTAGTAGTAGTAGTAGTAGTAGTATTCGTAGTGGTGATAGTGGTGGTAGAAACAGTAGTAGTAAAGTTGTAATAGTAGTAGTAGTAGTAGTCGTAGTAGTAGTAGTAGTAGTAGTAGTCGTCGTCGAAATAGTAGTAATACTAGTGTTATTAGTATTAGTGGTAGTAGTAGTAGTAGTAGTAGTAGTAGTAGTAGTAATAGTAGCCGTAGTAGTAGTCATAGTAGTATTAGTACTGGTCATAAGATCAGTAATAGTAGTATTAGTAGTAGTAGTCGTCGTCGTAGTCGTAGTCGTAGTAGTGGTGGCCATAATCGTCGTCGTATTATTCCTAGCAGTCGTAGTCGTATTTGTTGTCGTGATAGAAGTTGCGGCCGCTAACTACTCGTAGTCGTAGTCGTAGTCGTAGCAGTAGTCGTATCGTTGTCGTCGTCGTTGTTGTGCGGCGGGCACCGCGGATAAACAATTACTTCCCACGATTTATTGGCGGGGCCCCAAGCCGTAACTGAGGTCGCCGAAAAGACAACTAGCTTCCGACTGCATATTGGGGGGATTCCAAAGACCTGCTCATGCTACTCGGGTAGGGAGCCCACGAAGGACAGACGCGCCCAGCGACGTGCATGCATACGCCGAGGCCTGCCTCACATCACGGACTTTCGCACAACGCGTGCTCTCGAGAACCCGCGTGAACGCATGCACGCGCACGTCCTCTCGCCGCTCCTGGGGAAGGGGTAGGCCCGACACGTATCTGGGAGCCCCTCCCCGCTCCCTGCGGGGCACGCGCCCACTGGAAGCGGGCACCCCACTGGCAGCCGAGCTCCCTGCCTGGAAAGACGCGCTGCGAGCAACGCTTCGGCCCTCCAGTGTGCTCGCTGGCATGCCAGTGCTTGCTTCCCAAAATATGGCCGCCTTCGGCGATTCACGTTGTTTCCAAAAATCGGGGACGCACTGACCCGGGTCAATGCAAACCCAGGTTGGTCGTACTTTGCAAGATCATGCAAAACCCTGCAAGATCCTGCGCACTAGCCCGGGTCAATGCAGCCCTGGCCTTGCAGGACCCTGCAAGATCCGGCGCTCTGCCTGACCCCCGTGTGCATTGACCCCCCCGACATAACATGTGCTTTTCCCACCCATCATGTGGTGGTGGGTCCTTGGCTTGAAGAGACAGCGCCCCGCGTCCTCTCTTCTTCTCATCCTCTCCTCTACTCCTCCCCCTTCTCCCCGCCTTCCCTCCTACCATACGGTTCGTGGCCCCATAGGGGGCTCCACCGAAGGCCCCAGCGGGTCCGCATGCGCCCGACGCTCAGTGTGGCGCACACCTCACATTGTTGGGCCCTTCTCCAGCATAATTTCTCTCGGTGCGTCCTCGGGAGAGCTCGCTACGGGCCGGAGGCAAGGCGGGCTGACAACAGAAGGGTCGCCGTGGGGATCCCGCCTGCCTCGTGCCGAATCGCGGGGAGGGGTTCTCCTCCCACCCCTCCACATCCTCCTCCTCCTCTTTTCTCCTCCTCCTCTTTCTCCTCCTCCTCTTCCGCCTTTTCCTGTTTCTCCTCCTCCTCCTTCTCCTCCTCACCCCCATGGCCCCAACTGTCTGTGCAGACTTCGACGGTAAACGACAGCACCGTGGGGCTGTCAGCGGCGACCCTGAGACATCCGAAGCTGCCCGAAGGCACCGGGACGCCTGCTGGACGCGCCCAGAGGCTGGCGACGGGCGAAGTCCAACGAGGCAGCCAAGAGTGGAGGCACGCGATCAGCACGCCAACACAAGGCGGTGCCAGACAAGCGACCAGGGCCCCCACATATCCTGATACACGACGTGTCCCCCCCCCCCCTTACTGAAGGGGCCACAGGACACACAAATAAATACACACAAATAAAAAGATCCCCCATATTTTCCCATACTTTCTGGGTTTCTGTCTTCCCGCCCACTTCCCATATTTTCCCATATTTTCTGGAGAATCGAGGATTCATTGTGTCTGTGTGTTTTTTCCCCTCCTGACTTACATCCGCGTGGCCGAGCCCCGACCTCCGACCTCCCGGCCGGCCGGCTCCTGCTCCTGCTCCTGCTCCTGTCGCGCTTCCGGTGCGCCTTCTCGGAAGCCTTTCGGTTGGCCTCCCCGGCTCGCCGTCTGAGGAAGGAAATGGATAAGGGCTCCCAACTTCGCGCTTCGCGCTGCGCGAAGTGCGAATAACTTCGCGCTCTCGCGCCGCCTCCCAGGGGAGAAGAGGAGGACGAGGAGGAATCGGCGCCGAACCGCGAAGCGCGAATAGCTTCGCGCCCTCGAGGGCGCCCTTGAATGGACAACGAGGAGACGGGAGAACAGCGCCAGAACGAGCAGGAAGAGCAAGAAGAGGAGAGGAGCTGCTTACGAGCTCCCCGGGGGGCCCAGGTGCACGCTAGGATCCGCGGGGCCGCCTTCACCCGTACAAGCGACTGTGGCATGGCCTTAGGTCGGGCATGTCCCCCTACAGGCGGATTTCGGGCATTTGCAACATCATCCACAAACATTCAAAAATCGTAGGAAAACCGTCCCCAGGCTATTTTTCTACCATTTGTGAATAGTCCCCCTGCAGGGCGACACGCCCGACTTCAGCATAGCCTCGCGCCCTCCGTCCGTGCGGCCTGCAGGGATGCCACGCCTCGGGGGCACGGCCTGTGCGCGAACGCCTCGGCCGCAGCGCTCGGGCCGCCCCGTCACTGCCTGGCGCGACGAGGAAGGGAACAAACACATTTTACAGCGGGGCAGAGGGGAGAAAAACGGCGGAGGAGGGCGGCGAAAAGACCCGGCGGGGCAGAAGAGAGGGACGGAGAGGGATGGGGGAGGGTAGAGAGGGGGAGCAGCAGGGGGAGAGGGAGGTAACGAGAAGCGGAGGGGGCGACGGGGAGGAGGGGAGGGATGGAGGGGGGGGGGGGAATGAGGGGGGGGGAAGGGGAAAGCAGGGAGGAGGGAGGGAAGCGGAGGACGGGGCAGACAGGCAACGAGGGGAGCGCCGGGGTCAGGAGAGAGGGCAGGATTAGCAGCAGCCAGAGGGAAAGAGAACACGATATATATCTATACACATGTATTCACATGGAATAGAACCACGCAAGCGCTTCGCGCGCGCTTAGGTTCTTTTGCGCACCCACCCCGTCCAAAACGCCTCCTGGTGGTATGCGCTCGCCGACCCCAACCTTGCCCTTTATGCGGTGCCGCGCTGCTTCTCTCACGACACCGTCAGCCCTCCCATGCCCCCCAGTCCTTTTCATCCTCGCCTCTCATTGCTCGTCCTGTAACTCTTGTCCCTCCGCCCATGGTCAACCAGACTCATCATTATCCTCCTCATCATCACGACCATTGGTATCACCTGTTGCTTAGATAGTTTCCGTCTCTGTCCTCCCTCACCGCTTTCCTGTCGTTCCGCCGCATCCTTCGCGCCATCCTCCTCCACTCCTTTAGATCCTGCACCGAATTTGCTGATCCTCCTCCTCCTCCTCCTCCTCCTCCTCCTCCTCCTCCTCCTCCTCCTCCTCCTCCTCCTCCTCCTCCTCCTCCTCCTCCTCCTCCCATGTCGCCCACCCTCGTTGATTCGTTCACCTCTACCACTGCACCAAGAGTCCTCCACTGCGCTTGATCGGACCCCTCCCAGAGCCTTGTCCTTCTCGACGTTGCTTCGCCTCGAGTCTTTGTGGGCGGCCTCGGACTTCTTGTCTTTCTCCTGGTTGGGCTGGCACTTGCACATGCCGCTGCTGCCACTGCTAGTCAGCCCCCCTGCCCCCCGGCTCCGGCCGCCCTCCCCTCGGCGCCACTCACCGCTGGAGCGGCAGATGGGGCCCTCCGAGGTCGTCGCCTCCTTGAGCGCTGCAGCCGCGAGGTTCCTCCTCCTCCTCCTCCTCCTCCTCCCTCCTCCTCCTCTCCTCCTCTCCTCCTCCTCCTCCTCCTCCTCTCCTCGTCCTCCTCCTCCTCCTCCTCCTCCTCCTCCTCCTCCTCCTCCTCCTCCTCCTCATCCCCCTCCTCCTCCTCATCGGCACGGGCGATGGCCGAGCCCCGCCTGGCGGCGCGAACGCCGCGTGGCCTGGAGCGTCAGCCGCGCCGCCCGGCCGCCACACCCCTGCACGGCCCGCCCCGAGCCGGCGCCTCCGCCCACGCCCGAAGCCGGGCCGCTGCCGACGAGGCGCACGGCGACCTCCACCAGGTGAGCGCTAGGCTTAACCCCAGGAAGCATTTAAGAACCCCCCCGGCGATATCTTAGCACCGCATTTTTATTCGATATTCCGAGGGGCCGAAATAACCGCACGATAGGTTTAGCACCCGCACAGAGGAGGAGGAGGAGGAGGATGAGGAGGAGGAGGAGGAGGGCTCCTGGTGCCAGGTAACGCTTCCAGGGTGCGGAAGGGTTATCGATTTGCCGGAAGGGGGGGGGGGGTTCTAAAATGCTTCCTGGGGTTATGCTGCTCCCAGCGTACTTGAGAGCCACATGCCAGGCATTATTCCGAGCACCCGGAAGAGTGCCGAAGGAGTGTCGAAACGAGTGTCGAAACGAGTGCCTCCCAGGGCCAGGCACGTGGAAGCTCTCACGTTTTCGGGTACTTGGCTGGTGCTCGAAATTCTTCCTGGTGGTCGAGGCTAAAGTAGGTTGGAACATCATAACGTTAGTCGGCGGCAGCCGAGGGGAGGGGAAGTGAGGGGGGGGGGAACCGAGGCTTCGCGCTGCGCGACTCTAGGAGGCCACATGCGAGCCCTGCCCCACCCCCCCACCCCGATTTCTGAGGAGGGATGCGGGGTTCACTTCTTCGATCGATCGGGACCTCCTCCCTGCTGAGATATCGTGTGTGTGTGTGTGTGTGGGGGGGGGGGGGGGGGGGGGGGGTCGGGTTCGCCTGTGGCCTTCTGGATACGCGGATCCCTTGGCACTACCGCGCCGCTCCCGGGGGTCGGGCGCACGCCATCATGGGCCAGGGCTCCGGGGATCTGGCGCGCGGGCGCCAGGCCCACGGAGCGGGGGAAGCATCCGTCCAGCCATGAGGCCAGCGCCGCTGTTGATTTGGCGACGGAGCGCGCGGACTTCGCATGAGATCGGGGCCCGTCGCTGATCCGCGCGCCCCGATCCATGTTGGCGCGCCCTTGACGGGGGAGATACGAGATACGAGATACGGATCCCCTTGCGCGGTGCGGCCCCGGCGAGGCTGGGGATGACTGCGCCGTGGCGCGGAAGAGCATGCCCGCCTTCTGGATCTCGATCTCCACGCCCCTTCTGAACCCACACTCTCACACCGCATTAGCAGTGCCACCCTTGACAGGGGGAGAAGAGCAGGACGAAGGAGGCGGCTGCGCGCCCACGTGGCGGCCACTGGTCTCTTTCCCCACCGCGCCCGTCCTCCCGCCCGCGGCATCGCTCGGTCGTGGACTCACCAGCCTGTCCCAGGTGGTGCCTGCGATACCGCGGCAACCGAACGCCGGTCGGATTTGGGGCGTGCTCGAAACGAGCCCTGCTCCTCCTCCTCCTCCTCCTCCTCCTCCTCCTCCTCCTCCTCCTCCCCCCCTCCCTCCTCCTCCTCCTCCTCCTCCTCCTCCTCCTCCTCCTCCTCCTCCTCATCATCATCATCATCATCATCATCATCATCATCAACATCATCATCATCATCATCCTCTCCCTCCTCCTGTCGAGCTCTGCCGGGGAAGGAACTCCTGGCCGGGCGCGCCCGCGCATCGCTCCCCGAGGGCGCGCGCGGGCGTGCACGATCAGGGCGGGAACCGAAGGAGAGACGACGTGCACGCGAACCCTCGGAGTCCCGCGCGGGCTCATCGGGTCGGCGCTGGAGGTCCCTCTCCATGGCGCGCGGAGCGCGCCAGGAGTGGCGCAGGAGGCGTCGCCAGAGGGGCCCCGCGACGATACCAGTGGGGCCACTTCGCGCGGGCCTCTGGAAGTTTGTGCTTATGCTGATCTGCCCTTCCTCGAACGAGCGGCCGAAACGATAGGGGAGACCAGCTCATAATCTGAAACTGGAACATACACATTACCAGTGGCGGGCTGCCTTTCAGGACTTTCTGATGGTCGGTGACGACGTCGGGGTGGTGTGGTGTGTGCTCTTTTCCCCGTTTTTTTTTTTTTTTTTTTTTTTTTTTTTTTTTTTTTTTTTTTTTTTTTTTTTTTTTTTTCTTTTTCTCTGGGGAAGAAACGATACATGTATGCACCAATATTCCGTGTACACCAGGATCCGCTCTCCTGTGCGAGTTTCAGCGCGAGGATCCGCTCTCCTGTGGTGTATGGAGTTCGGCTCCTTTCGGCGATGGACAAACCTCTCTTTAGTAAGCCTCCTTCTATCTAGTGCAAACGGCCTGGGACCGAAACCGACGGACCTGGACCCGCAAAAGTGACGGCCGCGACGCCCCCTCGCGAACCGAAAACGGCCGATTCCTTCGTCGACGTGTCAGGGTAGGAGGTCTATCCACTTCCGATCCCCACAGACGGGCGTGGGGGGTAAGGAACCGAACTCTATACGCCACCGCTTTTTCCGGCCCTGCACTGAAACTCTCACAAGAGACCGGATCCTGGTGTATACGGAGTCCTGGTGTATACATGTTTCTGTGTTTCCCTGGGGAAGCGGGGAAGAAGTATACACCACACCACCCCGACGTCGTCCCCGACCCTCCAAAAAGCCTCGGGATTGAAACACCGCCCGCCACTGGCAATGTATACGCTCCAGCTTCCGAGGACGGCCGCGACGCCCTCTCGCGAATATCGACGTGCCGGGGTAGGAGGCCTGTCCACCTCCGATCCTGCACGGTGCTGCTGGGCGGGGTCGAGCGGCGCCCGCACGGTGCTGCTGGGCGGGGTCGAGCGGCGAGGTCCCCGGGCAAAGGGCGCCTCCGTGGGGCGAGCGTGCGGGGAGCCCAGCGGCGGCAGGAGAAGTCCACGCGTGAGGAGCCGGACTCCATCTACGCCCCCTGAGATCCTTCAGTTCGGCGATCTGGCCCCGGAGCATCTCCATGGCGACCAGGGAGGCGAGGATTCCTGAACTGCTGGATTTCGGTCTACCAGGGCACCGAAGTCCAGCAGTTCAGTAATCCTCGCCTCCCCAGTCGCCATGGAGAGGCTCAGGGGCCGGATCGCTGAACTGAAGGATCTCAGGGGGCGTATCCATACACCGACGCTTCTTCCAGCCTCGCACCGGAACTTGCACAGGACAGCGGATCCTGGTGCATACGGGATGCTGGCGTATACATGTCTCGCTGTTTCCCGGGGGAAACCGGGGACAGACATACACACCACAGCACTCCGACGTGGCCTCGACACTCTCAAAAAACCCATGGATTGAGGAACAGCCCGCCACTGGCAATGTGGATGCTCAAATTTCCGAACGTGGAACTCCCAATGCTTCGGCAATAGAAGAGGTCCAACCCCGATCCGTGAGATCCGCGCGAACCTTCGAAAGCTTATGGTTATGCGGTTGTTCCTTCTTCGGAAGAAGACCACCGGAGGCGGACGAGGCGCATGACACGACGCCACAGCGCCGACTGGGAGGATTCATGAGAAGTGCTTCACATTTTGGCGCACTGATGACAATGGCAAGTACCCCAGGTCAATGGGACCCACCGCCGGAGTGGGCGTGCGGCTGGGCGCAGGGATTGGGAACTTCCTGCTCGGAGTCGAGCTGCGAGGCTCCTGCGCGGCCTCGCAAGCAAGACGGAGAGCGCAGCAGTGCTGGACGTCGCCATGACGACGAGGCCACGGGGTAACCACGTGCGTTGTTACGGCATGCTGCCTGAAGCAGGTGAGCGGCGGGCCTCTCCGAGAGCAGCTAGGAGAGCAAGAGGCTCTGGAGCCAACGTGGTTACGGATCCTCCGTGATACGTTCAAGCAGCACTCCGTTTGGGGGAACACCCTAGACGCACGACGCAGAGACCACTCGAGTGACACGCTGTATGCAAACGCTGGCATTCGCGCAGTCGCTCAGGCGGATGTTGAAAGAAAACTGAATAATAGCACGCAAAAGGCCCAACGATAGCCAGAAAGGAATTCAAATCAACCGTCCGCATAATGTTTTGTGACTGTTATTGAATATTCCTCCTGTAGAGGAACCTGCCAGACTTACACCTAAGATCGCCCAGGAGAGCTCGGCGGCTGGCACAAAGGGGGGTGGCGCGAGGGGGGGGGCCTCCTATGAGGCGGCCCTCAAGGAGGTGGAGGGGAGGCTTCTCCTCTAAGAAGGAAGGAGCCTTTCGTAGAATGGCCGCAGCCGTCCAGGAAACCAAAAAGGCCCGCAGCTCCACGCTCGAATGGGGGGGAGGAGAAACCTGTTACATCACAGTCAACCCGTATCACAAGGACGCACGATGAGGATGCAAGGGCCTTGGAAGGCCGTTTCGAGGCTGTTCGAGTGGGGCACGGTCAGCGAAAGCGGCCAAGGATGGGCCGAAGTGGCAAAATTGGAAAGATCCCGCTAGTAAGATCGCCCATACTTGCCGTGCGGGTTGGCTGTAAATGCTCTTCGGGAATGCGCGATGTTGCGATACGTGTTGCAATTGACCCCTCCCTCCAAATTCCCTCTTCAAGGTCCCTGCAAGAAAACTCAATGCTGGAACTGCCCCGTTGGAGGAAAACCATCCGAAAATCCTACAACGCGCCAGAACACCATTCTTGAGACTTCAGCGCCACGAATCAACGTGATTGTTGCGTCCTGGCGATCTGGAATCGAGCCACAACAACACACCTGGGACTGGAACACCGCGACACATCGAGCCAGACAACTGCCGCGCTCTGGCAATCCGACATCGTGCCAAACCACCACGTCTGAGACGTCGACCACAAACATCCTACAAACTGCTCCGACCTCTTAAAACACATGTGCGCGGCGGCACGGCGAGAACCACATGCTGAAACGGAATCGCCCTCCATACGTGAAAACCGTTGCAAGCCCTTGCAAGCCTTTGAAGCGAATGTGCAAGGCGCCGAGGCGAAGACCAGATGCTGAAAGCCAGCCCGATCCCCATCCGTGGAAATCCTTGAAGACACTGGAACGAACGTGCGCGGCGCCACCAAAAAAAAACGCAGACCACGTCATGAAACCCGCCCACCCTCCATCCGTGAAGCTGTTGCGCAGACTTCTACCAGCCTGGAACATATCCCTATCCCTAGGCTGGGCACCTCCTCATCACGATGCCAAGCTTATGGATTCCCTTATTCTTTGAGGGCGCATCCCTAAGATTGTCATCGCCTTTTGGCGTGTCAATCTTAGGGATAGGGATACGTTCGAGGCTGGTAAGACTTGCGGAGCGAGTGTGCGCAGTGCTGGAGCGAGAGCCACGTTTTGCACACCGCCACCGTCCCCGCCTCCCGCGCGTGAGCTCCTGCACCTCTCGGTGCGAGCGCGCGCGGCACTAGTTACCAGCCTCGAACGTATCCCTATCCCTAAGATTGACACGCCGAAAGGCGATGACAATCTTAGGGGTTCGCCCTCAAAACATCAGGAAATCCCTAAGATTGGCATCGTGATGAGGAGGTGCCCAGCATAGGGATAGGGCTATGCTCCAGGCTGGTAACCTAGAACGGGCATCGCATGCTCAGAAAAAGGAGCCGCCCTCCGCCCGTGCAGCTTTCTGCCAAGCGACTGCCATCGAACGTGCGCGGCGCGCTGACGCGGCGACGGCCACGATTTTCGGACGCCGCCCGCCCTCCACTCGCGAAACACAAGACGAGAGCGTGCGCGGCGCGGAGCTCGCCATCGCTCGGACGTCCATTCCCTGTGCTGTTTTTTTTTGGCTTCGTGCGTGGATGTTTCGCCAAATGATCGAGAATGCTCCTCGATGGTCCTCGCCGAAGGAGAAATGCACACGTCCGAGCGAGGCCAAGTGAGGATGAAGGGGAACTGGAACACACAAATAAATAGACACAAATAAAATAATCCCCCATATTTTCGCATATTTTCTGGGTTGTTGTCTTCCCCCCCCACTTCCCATGTTTTCCCATATTTTCCTGGAAATCGACAAATAATTGTGTCTGTGTGTTTTTCCCCCTCCTGAGAGGAGATAAGCACGTGCTGAAGAGCGCCCGCCCTCCGCCCGTGAAACGCTTGCAACCTTTCTGAGCTCTGGGGACAAAACCGTTGCGGGGGCGTCTCCAGCGAAACGCCCGGCCCGCCCTGCCGACACCTCTCGGGGGGTGCGACGGGGGGACGTCTTTAGGAGAAGGAAGGATAGAGGAGGCGGAGGAAGAGACGGACGAGCCGGAGGAGGAGGGAGAGGGAGGAGCAGAACGAGGAGGAGGAAGGGAAGGAGGACGACGAGGCGGAGGAGGAGGGGGGGGGGAAGAAGAGGGAGGAGGAGGAGTGCAAGGGGGAGATGGGAGAGGCGGAGGAACAGAGTCGGAAGGGCCCAGTCTCTCTTGGGAGCCACGCTGCGCACAAACGCCCGGGACCACTGCAGGGGGCGGCGCCGATCCTTCGCGGGTTCCTTCTCCCTTCTGTCAGGGGTCTCGGCCTGTAGCGCATGCCGGCAGGGCGCGAGCATCGGGGGATCCTGGCATCCTCTCGTGGTAGTCGTCGTCGTCGTCCTCGTCGTCGCGTCGTACTCGTCGTCGTGGTACTGGTCGTACTCGTCGTCGTCGTCGTGGTTGTCGTCGTCGTCCACGTCGTCGTCGTCGGCGTGGGCGTGGGCGTGGGCGTGGGCGTGAGCGTGGGGGTGACCGTGGGCGTGGGCGTGTGCGCGGGCGTGGGCGTGGGCGTGGGCGTTGGCGTCGGCGTCGGCATCGGCGTCGGCGTCGGCGTCGGCGGCGTCGGCGTCGTCGTCGTCGTCGGCGTCGGCGTCGGCGTCGTCGACGTCGTCGTGGACGAAGTCGTGGGCGTGGGCGTGGGCGTTGGCGTGGGCGTGGTCGTGGGCGTGAGCGTCGTCGTCGTCGTCGTAGTCGTCGTCGTCGTCGTCGTCGTCGTCGTCGTCGTCGTCGTCGTCGTCGTCGTCGTCGTGGTCGTCGTCGTACGTTTTGAATGTTGTCTGCCTCCGGGGGCCCTCACACGGCCGAAGGGCCGTCAGAAACGACTCGGAGCGAAGAGCTGGTTCCGGGGAGGGCGTCCACGCTTCTGGGGAGCCACGTGGCGAACAGCACAACGGCAGATGTTCGGATTGTGGCAAGCGTGGGGCTCAGGGAAGGCAGCGGAAGAATGCTCTCGGGCCTGCACGCGCCGGGGCCCTGCAGAGGCGGAGGCGGAGCGGCACCACTCCAGCTCGGTCACGCCGAGCAGGAACTGGCAGGACTACTCAATAGAAGGGGCTGCCCTCCAAAAAATAGCCTGGCGAAAGACGCAACCATGTGCGACTGTGCGTCCCGCAGTTGTGGGCATCGTTTTCAGTGGAGTTCCCTGTGGGGCCACGTATCGCTATACTGAATGGGGGAGGCACATGCGAACTTTGCAATTGGGGCTGTCGGTGGAGCTCCCTGTGGGGCCACGAAGCGCCGTAGAGGGTGGGGGAGACGCATGCAAATTTTGCCACTGGGGCCGTCGGTGGGGTTCCGTATGGGACCACAAAGCCTTGTACTCGGTGCGGGGAGAAGCATGCGGACGGTGCCCTTGGGGCCTTCTGGGAGCTTCCTATGGGGCCACGAAGAGCTGTAACCTGGGTGGGGGTGACGCATGCGGCCGGTGCAACTGTGGCCTTCGGTGGAGCTCCGATTGGAGCCACGAAGCGCTGTACTGGGCGGGGGAGACGCATGCGAACACCGCCACTGGGGCCTTCGGTGGAGCTCCCCGTGGGGCCACGAAGCGCTGTCCTGGGTGGGGGAGACGAGTGCGCGCATGCGAGCGCCGCCCCTGGGGCCTTTGGTGGAGCGCCGTACGGGGCCACGAAAAGCTGTATTGGGCGGGGGAAACGCATGCGAACACCGCCGCTGGGGCCTTCGGTGGAGCATCCTATGGGGCTACGACGCGCTGTGCTGGGCGGGGGAGACGCTTGCGAACACCGCCACTGAGGCTTTCGGTGGAGCTCCCCTATGGGGCCCCGAAGCGCTGTAACTTGGGTGAGGGAGACGCATCTGAACACCGCCAATAAGGGACTTCGGTGGAACTCCCTAGGGGGCCACGAATAAACCGTACTGGGTGGGAGAGACGCATGCAAACTTTGCCACTGGGGCCGTCGGTGGGGCTCCTTGTGGGGCCACAAAGCGCTGTACCCTGGGTGGGGGATACGCGTGCGAGCCCCGCCACCGAGGCCGCCAGTTGAGCCCTCAAGCTCCCCACGGGGGGGGGGGGCGCGAAACAACCACGACGATGATGAGGGCGACGGCGACGATGAAGATGACGACGACGATGACGATGATGATGCTGATGATGATGATGATGAGGATGATGACGGTGATGATGACGGTGACGAAAAGACGATGATGGTGATGATGCTGATGGTGGTGTTGATGATGGCGATGGCGGTCATGGAAGGAGGGGCAGCGGGAAGAATGAAGGAAGGAAGAAAGCGAAGACCCAACACCACAGGATGGTTGGGGAAAAAACAGCGCTCCTGCTCTGGACGTCTTTGCTTTTTTTACCCAAGAATGGAGTTCCCGCCTTGGGTCCGCAAATCGGCCCCCCCTACAACAACGACGTTCCCGCTCGATGTCGTTTCATTGTACTCAAGACTAGCGCTCTTGCTCGCCGCCGAAAGCCGTCCTTCCAACAAAACCGGCGCTACCGCTCTTTCGCTCTCTGCTGTACCCAGGAAAACGTTGGCGTCTTGGCGCCGCAAACCAGCCTCCATACAACAGCGAGGCTCCCGCTCGAGGCCTCGTCGATCACTCTAGACTGGCGCTCTTGATCGCCGCCGAAACACATCCCTCTACAAAGAACCAGCGCCCCCACGCGATACCTACTCGCTTTTTGCCAGCGAGGATTCTCTACTTGCGGCGGTGAAGGGCGTCATGTGGAGAGGAGAAGGGGGCATAACGTAACGCCCTCCCCCCATGCCGTGTGAGTCTGACACCACCAACGATGGTCCCGGACGCACTACGGCAGTGCCAGAGACGCAATGGGGCGAGGGGGGGCGTTGCGTCATGGGGGAGGAGGATGGGGGGGCCAGGGGGTATGACGCGCGTTATGTCCATGAAGGTACAAAACGCTCCCCCGAGGAAAGGCATTCCCGCCATGGGTCCGCAAACGGGTCCCCCTACAACGACGCCGCTCCCACTCGACACGTCCTCGCGTTTTACTAGAGGCTGGCGCAGTTGCTCGCGGCCGACTACGGGCCGTCCAACAAAACCAAATTCCTGCTCGATGCTGCCTCGCTTTTTTACCCAAAAATGGCGATTCCACCCTGGGTCCAAAAAAACCGGCCCCCGTAGAACAACGAAACTCCCGCTTGATGCTTCCGCGCTTCCACCGAAAACCAGACCCTCGGGCAGTCTGCAGGTCCCTGTGGCGAGGGACTTCGGGGCTGCTCTGCACCACCAGAGCGACAGAAGGCAAGAAAAGGAGGCGCTCTGCAGTTCAGCGTTTTAGAAAGAGGGGCGAGGAAGGGGAGGAGGAAGAGGAGTAGGTGGAGGGAGAAGTGGGGCTGGTAGCCACCACCTGGCCAGCCCAGCAGCGCGAAGACCTGGACCCGACGTCATCCCGCCCTCGACCACCAAACTGGCCAAAAGGGGGCCGCCGAACCCAAGAGACTCCCTCCCCGGCCAAACAAACCAGGCGCAGCACCTGTCAGGAACTCTTCCTTGCGAAGCCAGCCACACTACCAGCCAACTTCGTGGAAGAAGTCGACCACGCACTTACAAAAAAAACTCGCCGTGGGTGAAGAAACATCGCCTTGGGAGAAGTCGGTGCTGTCACTCACGAACTGAACTCGTAAAAATAATGTCCAGCAGCCGCCCCAAACCGCCGCCCACCATGCAAAAAGGCTCCCTACCCCGATGCGCATGGTCCGATGCAAGCATTAATGTGGTTTACCACCAGGGGGGCGGCAGCAGACTGCCGCGGGAATCCCACGAGAAGACATGATCTGCCATCTACTGATTTCGTCGCCTCACTGGCGCAATCGTCACCGACGTCACAGCCTGTCACACTGCTGCCTCCAACAGCACGTGTCCACGCAGTACCAAATCCAACAGGCGTTCTGAATGACGTGCTACAGAATTTCGCTGGGAATGTGTGGCGCTCCCTTCCGCTTGGCGCCTTCCCCTCTGCCGTCGGACTCGTCCACCAACTGTTGGGTTGCCCTCTCTAAGGGGCCGCGGGAAGGGAGGCCCTCTTGGTGATGCCGGCCCTCTTCTGCAGCTCGCGTACGATGCAATCCTCGCACGTTCTTGTGGTCCGAGTGGCGAGCGAGCGATCGTGTCATCCTGCTCTTCTTGCCTTCCTTGGGCTTGGCTGGGCAACACTTGCAATGCATGATCACCTCCTGGAATTGCGCTGCGCCTTTGCCCTTGAAATACTGGTCCCGGTAGGGGAAGATCACGTCCTGGGGGCTCTTGTCACGACATTCTCTGCCGTGTCCTGGCATTTGCGCGCGACTGTACCCTTGCCCTCCTTGGGTTTGAGAGCGAAGACAGACAACTCGAGGTCCATCGTCCTTAAGAAGGTCCATCGTCCTTAAGAAGGCCAGTCGAGCATACCGGCATACACATAAATCTATCTATATATATATATACATGTTTACAAACAGGCTCACATATATATATATATATATATATATATGTATATACCGCGTTACGCATACACAAACACACACATACATACATACATACATACATACATACATACATACATACATACAGTCGGGGCGTTGACCTAAGGAACCCTAAATAAGGAACGAGGCCCCTATTTTCCATAAGTTGAACTTCGATTTCCTATCGAAAACATGAGGGGAACCTGAGGCAAGCTGTGACACACTCAAGGAACGCGGAGCCCCTCCCCAACCAAAAGGGTTCCTTCTTCAGGGCCCTGGCTGTACAGGCATAAATGTGAGTCCCCCCCTTTGCGATCTACCTGAGCCCATGTTCCTTTGAACCTTTCGACGGGCATCTATCGCTTCGAACTTCTTTTCGGGATCCTCTTTTCGAGTTCTTGCGTTAGGCCGCCATAAAAGGAGGTGTTGTGTAAGGCGGCCACGCAAGGAATCTCATTGCACGAGCTCCACACAAAGCATCCTGTTGCAAGGCCGCCAGGCCGCTCTCAACCGCCATCCGCGGAGAAAAAGAAAAAAAACAATTGGACCCACGGAAACAAAAACCGTATCAAAAACGGACCATGGACACCAACACGCGTACTGTGTTTTCATAAACTGTCTGTGATTGTCATTCGTGTTTGCTGTATGTTCATAGTGATCGTTATGTTTAATTGCGTGGTGCCGTGTTTTCCCATGGTCTATGTTGTGTTTCAACTTGGCCTTGTGTGTTCATAGATTCCGTTGGCTGCCATGGTTTATGTTGGCTGTGGTTTCATGCTCCGTTTATGGCGTTTTTTGTTTTTCGTTATGGTTGTTTTTTCCCTTGTTTTCCGACGAGGCCGCCGAATTGTGCCAGACCGCTACGAAGGAAACCCAGATTGAAAACCAATTCCATTCAGGGAATACTATTGAAGTCCGCCACAAGGGAAATCCTTACGTATGGCTGCCCCATACAAAAGAGTCCGTGTGTAAAGCAGTCACAACAAGAATCCGTTTGCGAGGCCGCCAAACCACGTTTAGCCGCCAGCTGAGGAAAACGCGGAACCCCACGAGCATCAACAAAAACAAAGACGACACAACGAAGCATACGTAAAACACACAAACGACTACGAACACATTCAAACACCACCTAACACCGCAACCATCTTGACAACACACTACATAAAAACAATTGAATGCCCAAACACCAGGGCCCACACAACAACCAAACATTTAAACACATGAAAACCTATAGCCAACTCCGCGAACAAACACTTCAAATAACACCGACGACTACACAAAACGTGTGCTGTGTATTCCTTGCATGTTTGGTGTGCTCAACGTTGTCAATATAATTTCTCCTTTCCCGTGGCTGGCGGCCGAAAGTGGGCTGGCGGCCTCGCGGCAAGGATTTGTGGGGCGGCCTGACACAATATCTTGATGTGGCAACCTTGCAATCTGATTCCTCGTACACTAAGAAGCGTTTGTGGCAGGCGCGACCGTTGAGTCCCGCGGCACGCGGATGTAAATTCGGCGGCACTCGCAAGGTAAAGGTTGAGTTGGCGGCGAGCGCGGGGGGGAAGTGAAACGGAGCGAGCATTCTCAGAAGGCTCGGAAGCCCCCAAGCCTACTGAACTGTGTTCGAAGCGTTCCTCGATGACTAAACAAAAACTAGAAGGCGCGTAGGCTTCTGAGGAAGGGGAGGTGAAGGGGTTCCCTGGGGGAGAATGAGGAGCATGAGAAAGAGGAGGAGCAGAAGGAACAGGAGGAGGAGGAAGAGGAGGAGAGGGTGGAGAGGCCGAAGGGGAGGAGGAACAGGAGGAGGGGGAAGAGGAGGAGGAGGAGGAGGAGGGAATCCGACACTTCCTTTTGTCCAAGCGTAGCGAAGCTGCCAGGCAAACTTGATAAAGGTGGGCATGCTGGAGCTCCCTCGTTTGTTTCAAATGCTCTCGGCGCTTCCCTCGGGGCCCTTTTTGGGCCTCTTTGGAGCTTCTTGGGGGCTGCTTGAGGCCTCCGGGGGGTCTCCTGGGGCGGAGATCTCTGGTTCTCGGTTCACGCTCCCGATCCTGGGCCGCGGTTGGGGACCTCTCGGGCCGTCTTGGACGTCTCTTCGGCCGTTTTGGAGCCGTCTTGGGGTCGTCTTGGGGCGATCCTCGGGGCCTCTTGGGGCGTCTTTCAGCGTCGGGAAGCTGAACATGCGGAAACGCCCAACTTGTTCTAACACCTATGGGGCATCAACGTTTTTTGGCCTCTTCGAGCTCTCTTGGGAGACCTCTTGGAAACCTCTTGGGTATCTTGGGGGCCTTCAGAGCCGTCTGGAGGCCGTCTTGGACCGTCTAGTGGCCTTCGGTCCATCCCGCCATCGTGCCTGGGTTGTGGGTTACAGGCCACTTGGAAGTTCGTTTGGATGGAGGCCTCTTGGAGGCAATTTTGGAAGCCTCTTGGGGGCCGTTTGGGGGCCTCTTCTTGGGCCTCTTGGGGGCCTCGTGGGGCCTCTGGGGGGCCTGTTCGGCTCTCTTGGGGGCCCCTTGGGGCCTCCTGGGGGCCTCCTGGGGCGGAAGGCTCGCATTATCGGTTTGTGTCCTCCCTCTTGGGCCCGTCTTGGGGCCGTTCTGGGGATCTTTGGCGTCTCTTGGGCTGTTTTGGAGCCCTCTTGGACCGTCTTAGGGCCCTTTAGGGGGCCTCTTGGGCCGTCTTGGGGCGGTCTTGGGGGGGCCTCTGGGGCCATCTTGGCGCGTCGGACGCCCGTAACGCGAGAACGCGAAACAAAACATTGAAACACATGCCTCTTCGGGCCCTTTTGGGGGTCCTCTTGGAGCGCTCTTGGGGCCTGTTTGGGGCCTCTTGGGCCGCCTTGGGGCCATCTTGGGGGCCATCTTGGGTGTCTTGGCGCGCTCTTGGGCTCCTTGGAGGCTCGTTAGGCCCTACTGGGCGCTTTCTGGGGCCCTATTGTCCTCTTTTGGCACCCCCTTGGCCTCTCCGTGCCGCCTGTGGGAAGCGAACCGGGAGGGTAACAACGAGCTTTCCCGGATGGTTGCAGACTGGGCGCCCCCAGGCCAGGGGGGTATACATACTTGTATTATGTATGTGGAATGACACGAGAGCAGATAAGAGGCAACGGTATTGAAATGATTGTTGCTGTTGTTGCTGTCGTCGTCCTCCCGCGACGCGCCCGCGACCCACCCGCGACCCACCCGCGACCCACCGCGCGACCCACCCCACTATCCACCCGCGACCCACCCACAGTGCGTTGACGAAAAATCAGCGTCTGCGGCGGGCTCGTTGCGTGATGTGCAGAACACCGGCGCCTGTGGCGGGCGCCTTCAGAGCATCGCAGAATGGAAAACAACCCCGCCGCCCACTAACTCCTGTCCGCTATCCGCACGTGCGGGGGCTGTGGCTTCTTCATCAACCCGGGAGAAGCGCGCAGACAAGCAGATCATGCCGCCCGAATGCCCGAGTGAGAGAGTGTTATGTTGCATCCTCGGAGGACCTTGTCTGTCCCGTCGCGGCCCTGTCCGCGTCGAATCCGTGTCGAATCCGTGCCGAATCCGCGTCGAACCCACGCCAAATCCGCGTCGAGCCCGCATCGAGCACGCGCCGGGCCCCCCAAAAGACATCAATTTTTGGGACAGGCGAGGTCCCCCGAAGATGCAACAGAAAGAGTGAGGGAGAGGGAGAGGGAGAGAGACGGAGATCGAGAGAGGGCGCAGGCTCGCCTCCGCGCGAGCTGCCCTGCGAGGCGGCGAGTCCGCGAAGGGGTCCCTCTTCGGCGCGGCCTTGTCCACCGAGAACTTTTCCACCTGGGGGGCGTCGGCGTCTGCGGGGGCGCCCGCGTGCGCGGAGGGCCGAAGCTCGGGGCTCGAGCCTGGTTCCTTGGATCGGCGAGGGGGCTGCCAAGGGGACGGGGAGGCTACAG
Source organism: Prorocentrum cordatum (assembly GCA_963575745.1). Lineage (NCBI taxonomy): Eukaryota > Dinophyceae > Prorocentrales > Prorocentraceae > Prorocentrum > Prorocentrum cordatum. The sequence continues at coordinate 107,675 of CAUYUJ010015768.1, read as the reverse complement.
GTGGAGAGTGAGGTGGGTTAGATCTGGCCAACCTTCGTGTATGGGGCTGCAGGTGCCTGCTGAGCAAGAAAAGTACCCCTAGCTCTTTGGGAGGGGACCCAAGTTCGGAGGGCCAAACAAAAATTGGGAGATGTGGTCTTCTCTGCAGATGTACCAAACCAAGCCGCCCAAAACTATGACCCCTGGTACGAGGACGGGAACCCAAGTGAGGCCACGTCGTCATCGTGTTATTCGGTTTGGTGTTTCTTGTCTAGTAATGATAAGCGGTTTATGGGGTGTTAGATAACGCCGCTAAGTGGGCGGAGCCCACTTAGGCTGGATCGCTATGCCGCACCAGTCTAGGTACAGTAGGAGATCGAACACAAGAAACCTTACACAAGAAACCCACAACTGAGACCCCAGGACATCTGTTCAGTATTGGTGTGGAAACGTCACGCTCTCCGTAGCAAACCACCGACACCCAAGACACCCAGGGCACCCTGGAGGCAAGCAGGGTACTTCTTGGCACGGGCTTCCACTGTGGGCAAACACGCATGAGCTCTACGCAACCCCTGAAGGTCAGGCTTTTCGAGCGCTGGCGGGGGTTCAGACTGAGAAGGAGTCCGATACCCCTGCGGGGGGCGCTGGCGTTAAACACGATCGCTGGCCCGCATGCGCCACTGAGCGTTGGTAGGCTCCTCGTCGTCGTGGTCTGAGCTTGCCTATACAATCGGCCCTGGGACAGAAGAACATCCTCCAAGAGCATGGGACCCTCCGCCGGCCAAACCGAAGAACCTTCAGGGGCACCCTCCCCAAGGGTGCACAGGAGCACCCGGCAGACACGATGAACGTTAGGGCACCCTCCCCGAACCGAGCTCGATCGTATGCCTCGGGCCGACTGCACTGGGCCTGTTTGAGATCGGCTGCGCCCAAGAGCAGCCATGAGAGCTCGCGGAGGCCCCGCCGAGGTGCTGCCCGGGGCGCGCTGCGGAGGGCAGCGACCAGCAGGCTGCACGGAGGGCCGAGACGAGGGCTCGAGCAACCTCGGGCGACCGCGTGTAGATCCTGCGCCGCGGCCTCGTCGTTCTCGACGTCGTCGTCGACGTCATCGTCGTCGTCGTCGTCGCTCTCGGCCGTCGCTCGCCCTCGCAAATCGTCGTCCATCATCGAACCTCTGTCGTTCATCGTTGGTCGTCCATTCTCGACGTCATCTTCCGTTCTCACACGCATCCGGAAGGCCCCGGATCGGCGGCACTGGCCGGAGGCCATTACAATCCTACGTACCCCTGCAGGCCAGACTTCTGGAACGCCCGCTGAGCTTCAGAATGTGAAAAGTGCCTGCAGCCAAGTGACCTCAGCGGGTGTGTTCGATACCCCAGCGTCGATTGGACCCGCAGGCAGGGATGGGGTTCGCAAGCGGTCGCGGATATCTGGGCCTCCGGGGCGTCCCCCGTGGCCACGGCAGCAAGCAGCTCGAAGAACTGGCCAGGATGGACCTCGGGAGAGACGCGGGGATCGGTTGCGACCAAAGTTATGAGCGAAGAGGAAGACAACGACGGCACCTCGGCTTACGCTGCAATCAGGCCTGGCCAGGGCCATCCTGGGCCCTTGAAGTGTGCGTAAGCCCTCCAGGCCCAGGCCAGGAGGGCATGTACACCATGCAAGGCCCAATGCGACCCTGGGCAGGCATGGTGGTGAAGGGTGTAGGGATGTCCTCTGCGAAAATGAGCAAATCGCTGGATGGGTATGAACAAGGAGGGTATGTCGACCCATTTGACCGCGGTGGCCCAGGTACACATAAGAGTGTGCTGCTCTGGGATGATGCCTAGACCCACTGCTTCCTCCTCAACCTCTGCAGCCTGCACAACTTGATTCGGAGTCTACTGAACCCTGAGTACCTCGGACATCATGTGAATCAGAGATCATCCTGTTGGCCTTTCATGGGGCACCTGTGCGCGCACGCACGTACACCCGGCCACACGTGCATGCGGGACCGCGTGCCCTAGGACGACGAGATCTGTACATATCCACCGCCCCTGGCCAGGCCAATGCTGGGCACAGGAGCGGTGTATACGCCCACCCGGCTTGGCCGAGAAGCACATGATAACACAACTCCTGGGTCCAGGCTGGGCCAAGCCGGGAGCAGCGGAGATGTGGAGGTGAAAAGACCTCACCGCCCGACGCCCACCGTCCCCCTCTACCCAACCCCCGCACGGGACGCGCTCTTTCGGTCCCGGCCACTCGCCCCGATGGTCGCGGGTCTTGGAAGCCACTGGCACACACACACACGCACACGGCGGTGTGGGCAACTACAAGGGAATTCCCACCCCCAGCCCCCGCAGAGGCTCAGAATCTCGCCATCGCTCGGACGTCCATTTCCCGTGCATCTTTCGGTTTCGTGCGTGTGTGTTCCCCCAGGTGACCCAAACAGCTCCCCGATGGTCCTAGCCGAGAAACAAAAAAAGCACACGCCCGAGCGATGCCGAGGCAGGCGATGGACTCCTCCTGCCGGGCGACCCCCCACGGGGGTGTCCGAGGCCCCGGGCGCCGAGAAGGGACGCGCACGAAACGGCAGGCTCCGCAGACGCAGGCCGCGCCACGGTGCCCCCCGGCAGCCCATCCCGCCCACTGGGCGGGCCGGACCTCCGCCGTGCCTCGCGGCCCCCCATATCGTGGAGCCGCGGCCCTCCCTGCCGCGCCCCCGCCCTCGTGGAGCCCCCACGAGAAAAAGGCCGAGCGCGCGCGCAAGAGGCGGGGCGCGCGGGGGAGAGAGCACGTGGGGATCCAGTCGGGCCCAGGCAAGAAGCACACATCCCTGAAGAGCATGCGGCCCTCCGCCAGCCAGACCACGCAGAGCATCCTATGGGGTACCCTCCCCAGGACACACAAGAACACCCAACAAGCACGAACAACATTGGGGTACCTCCCCCCCTGAACGACCTCGATCTTATACCTCGGTCCGACTGCAATGGCAACGTGACCCTAAGAGGCCAAGAAGCCCTCAAAAAAACCCCAAGAGGGGCTCCAAAAACTCCCAGGCCGCCCCGTAGGCCTCGAAGAAGCCCCCCAGAAGCCCGGCAACAGACACGGAGGTGGAGGAGGAGGAGGAGGGGGAGGAGGAGGATTTTTTTTTTTCTCTGCAGGCCGTAAGGCAGAACCGAGGGGCCACGGTTGGCCCGGGCCACAGTTGGCCCGCGCGCGGGCGCCCCACGGGCCGCGCCCGGGGCGCCTCCGGCGCGCTCACACCTTGGAGGTGGGGGGAGAGGACCCCCGGCGACGACTCCCAGAGGGTGGGGCCCCAGCCGGGGAGGCTGAGGGGGGCCCACGGGAGACCTGCGTCGCCGACGGCGCGGGGCGGGCCCCCCGCAAGCGGGCAGCAGGGAATGGATAGCCAGCTCCCCCCCCCGTTTTGCCGGCCGGAAACACCCGACCACCGACAGAACGGGCAGGGGCCAGGCACCCCCAGACCCCACCACCCACCCCAGGGGCCCGCCACGTCACGACACGACGCGACACGACGGGGGGACGAAACGACCGACGCGACACGAACGACACGACACGGACGAACGACACGACAAAGACGAGCCGCCGGTCCCGCCCCAGGGCGGCGAGTGCTGGGGGGAAACCAGCACCGCCCTGGGGGAGGCCACGGGACCTGGCGACCCCCCCGGGGGAAGGAAACCGCACTTTGGCGGCGTCCCCCGGGGTGCGGGGGCTTTTCGCCCCTCGGGCCCGGCGCTCCCCGCCTGCGCCAGGAGGACCCTAGGGTCCCGACCCCTCCCCTACGGGAGGGGCCCCCTCGGGGCAAGAGGAGGAGGAGGAGGAGGAGGAGGAGGAGGAGGAGGAGGAGGAGGAGGAGGAGGAGGAGGAGAGGAGGCGGAGGAGGAGGTGGAAGAGGAGGACGAATCAGGAATCACGACACGCATCGGCGGCGAGCGAGGGGGGGAAGTCAGAGGGGGCGGGCCTTCTCAGAAGGCTCGGAAGTCCCCTAGCCCTCTTCCCCGGAGAAGCACAGAACACTCCCCAAAAGGCGCGAGGGCTTCCGAGAAGCCCGGCCGCCTTCTGAGAGAAGGCCTTCTCCTCCCCACCTGCACCCCCCCTCGCCCGCCGCCGACAACGCAGGCAACCGACGGGAGGTGGCCCAGCGCGCGTGCTGCCTGCAGCGCTGGCGGCCGCAGCAGGCGCGGCGACGCGGAGCCCGCGGGCCGCCGCCGGAGAAAAGAGGCCACGGACGCACGGCACCGCGAGCCGCGCAGAGTACCCGCCGCGCAGAAAATACCCTTTGCTGGGAGGTCGGCGGAGGGGCCCGCTGCTCCTGCAGGACGCGTGCGGGCGCCCACGCGCGGGTTTGCCCACCGAGGCCCTCCGCTACGACGAGGGCGATGCGATGGTCGACCAGCTGGGTGGAACGGGGTGTGAACACACAGAGAGGGCGAAGGCACGTCCCGAGGATCATCGAATGGCGGAAGCCTCTTGGCCACTGGGGCGAGGGGGGACCCCCGGACCCCCGCATGACTGCCTACCAGACCACCCCAAGCCAACCCGAGGGCCCGAAATTCGGGTTGGGGGGGGTGCGGGTTCCATGTGTCTGTTCGATGCTCCACGACCCCCCCCCCACTGGACATGGACGGCACATCGGGGCCTTCGGGTTGGGTCGGGGTGGTTTGGCGGGCGGTGATCTAGAGGCCGACCGTACACGTCGTTCATTTCTAATCGTGCTCGTTTCTAATTGTTCCTGGCCCCCTAGTGGCCAGGAAGAGGCCCAAGATAGAGCAATCAGGCATGAAAGGATCTTGCCCCCCCCAAAAGAAATCAAAGAACTTTCGAAGACTTAGAAGTGAACCATGCGTGCAGAAAACCTCCGGCTTGACGCTTTCAACACGCTGGGTCTCCGGGCGGAGGGCGATGGGGCTGGGCGGGAGCACGGAGACTAGCAGGGCCGCGCGGGCCTGGGTGCGAAGCCGCCGCTCCGCCGCGCCCTCGGCTCCGGGAGAAGTCCTCGCGCGTGCCCCCCTTGCCCTCCTCCTCCTCCTCCTCCTCCTCCACCTCCTGCTCCTCCTCCTCCTCCTCCTTCTCCTCCTCCTCCTCCTCCCTCCTCCTCCTCCTCCTCCTCCTCCTCTCCTCCTCCTCTCTCCTCCTCCTCCTCCTCCTCCTCCTCCTCCTCCTCCTCCTCCTCCTCCTCTCCTCCTCCTCCTCCTCCCCCTCCCTCCCCCTCCTCCTCCTCCTCCTCCTCCTCCTCCTCCTCCTCCTCCTCCTCCTCCTCCTCCTCCTCCTCCTCCTCCTCCTCTCCCTCCCCATCCTCCTCTTCCCCCCCCTCGCGCGGAAGGCGCACGGGACGGGTCGCGCCAGGGGCTGTGGGCAGGAGATGTAATTGGAGAAACGGCCTCTATGCACCGACGCGTTTGTCCCGGCCCTGCGCTGACACTTGCACAGGGTTGGGCGTTGGCAGCACTGGGTTTAGGCTGGGTGATGTGTACTGGGGGACGCCCCCCCGCCCTATTCCACTAACCGGAACTGCCGTCACCCGAAAAAACACCAGCTACGGCAGACCTTGTTTTTAGTGATTCTGGCAAATTTAGGGGCTCCAGGGCCCTACCACTAACCGGGTCCCCTTACCTGGGGTCCTGGCTATCCCGACAGAAGAGCGGATCCTGGTCTATACGAGATCCTCGTGCATGCATCTTTCTTCGCTGTGCCCCCGGGAAGCGGACGACAAAACATATATTTACACCACACCACCCCCACGTCGTCCCAGACCCTCAGAAATTCCTGGGACTGAAGCACGGTCCGCCATTGGTAATGTGTATGCGTTAATTTCCGGAGATGAAGTAACCGTGATACGCGATGGTCGATACCAACCCCGTCATCCGTCGCACGAAAACGAATCTATTCATCCGTGCGGGGGGAACCGCCGAGCGACATCGTCAGCACACCACGAACTGATTCCTGGGGGGTGTCCTTCAGGAATCTTCTGGGTTCGTCAGGATACTGGAGGAATGGAATTCTTCGGGGATCCTGACCGATTCCCCTTGGAATCCGATTAGGGTCTTGTCGGGATCGGGATCCCGCGCTGAGGATTCCAGAGGCAGAATATCACTTCCATGGGCGGCGAGTGATACTCGGGAGCGGCCAAGAGGGGGGTGTCCAAGAGGGGGGGGGTGCAAATCATGACCGGCGGCATGTGCGCGGCCCAGCGGGGGGGCCGGGGACGTAATGAAATAAGAAGAGGAAATCTGGGGAAATACCATAATCATCACCCCCTCTTTTCCGCCCCGAGATACTACAGTCGACAAGGGGGGGGGGGTCGATCCTCGAGTGCAACGGCAGTCGGTCGAGGGCCAGTCGAGACAGCGGCGGCCCTCCCTGGCGTGCTGCGCCCTGCCTGGGCCTCCGGGCTGTTCCTCGTCGCCGCGGCTGGAGGGCCTGGAGAGGGAGGAGGGAGGAGGGAGGAGGGAGGGAGGGAGGGAGGGAGGGAGGGAGGGAGGGAGGGAGGGAGGGAGGGAGGGAGGAGGGAGGGGAGGAGGAGGAGGAGAGGAGGAGGAGGGAGGAGGAGGAGGAGGAGGAGGAGCGTCCCGAAAACGGGTCAGGGTGGGCCCCGGGAGGGAAGCTCACCTGGCCCTCCTCCGACTGGGGGAGGCGAAGGAGAGCGGCAAGCCTGCGACCTCGAGGGCGCACTGCAAGCGGGCGGAAAGAGAGGCAGGGCGGCAAGCCTGCTGCGCTCTGACCAGAGCTCCCGCGGGCGCGGAGGAGGAGGAGGAGGAGGAGGAGGAGGAGGAGGAAGAGGAGGAGGGGGAGGAGGAGGAGGAGAAGGGATGAGGAGGAGGAGGAGGAGGAGGAGGAGGAGGAGGAGGAGAAGGAGGAGGGGGAGGGAAGGAGGAGGGGGAGGAGGAGGAGGAGGAGGAGGAGGAGGAGGAGGAGGAGGAGGAGGAGGAGGAGGAGGAGGAGGAGGAGGACGGAGAGGACAGGTTGGAAGCGCGCGACTTCGGTCGCGGGGTGCCCGGTCGAAGCGGAGAAGGGCACGCACGAGCCAGCCCTATATGGAGCTCCGCCGCGTCGACCGCACACGAGCCTCCGCTCCGCCAGCCTCGTCGCACTCGGGCTCTGGCAGATAGGATCAGGCTGGGCAACACGCCCCTTCGTGTCGCGGGCCTGCTTGCCGCCCTCGAGGCAGGGGTGGTGAGGCCTGCCCGGACCCGGACTTCGTCCGAATGTCGTCCATAGTTCGTCCAGACGTCGCCCAAATCCGACGAAATCCGCACGGAATTCCCCCAACCTGCAAGGGACCTGGGAACCCTCTCAGGCCCCCAGGAGGAAGGACCACACCAACCGAGGTTACCGGGGGGCTCCAGACATCCGCCGGTGTGATTTTTTTCTATCCACGGCCCCAGAAGTCCCGACCTCTTTCCCGAGGGGGAGGGGGTTTTCTGCGGACGCTAAGAATTAGTACTGAAAAATTGGTACAAAGCCCAACAACAAAGGTTGTCTTTCCCGAGGGGGATGGGATTTTCTGTGGACGCCAGGAATGAGTACTGAAAAATGGGTACAATGCCCAACAACAAAGGTTGTCCCAAACCGACAGCGGCCGCTGTTGGGCAGGCGGCTTGTCGTCAGGAGTAACGTCTGCGGAGGCGCGGACAGCGAGTTCTGCTCAAAATGAACAAGAACTGCTGTTGGGCATCGTACCCATTCTTCCCGTACCCATGTCGATCGTCCCCATTTTCGTCCCGGACACATTTCTAGGTCGGGCATGTCCCCCTACAGGCGGATTTTGAGCGACAAATTAAAATTAGTCACGAAATACTCCGAAATGAACAAACATAGTTAACACATCGTCCCCGGACTACTTTTTAAACTATTCTTGAAGTTTCCTCCTGCAGAGGGCGTGCTCGACTTACATCCATGTCTGATGGCCCCCGGGCCCGACAGCCGGCCCGGGAGGGCGACATATATGGACGACGAAAGCCGCCGGCTGGAAAACATCAAACCCTCGGAGGCCTGGGGGGGTGGGGGCTGCCTGTGCGCAACCGGAGGCCTTACCAGCGTAGCTCGCCATCGCTCGGACGTCCATTCCCCGTGCATGTTTCGATTTCGTGCGTTTGCTTTTTCGTGAGATGATCCAGTCTGCTCCTCGATGGCTTTCGCCGAGAAAAGATGCACACGTCCGAGCGATGCCAAGGCAGGAGAGGTGGCGCAGTGCCAGAAGTGGGATCCCGGAATGGAAGCGGTGCTCTCCCGAGTCCCGGCGGCTGGCCCCGGGGGGGGGGAAATCCGCAGGGGCGGGCCTTCTCAGAAGGCTCGGAAGTCCCCCAGCCTTCGGTAAAGTTTTCTGACCCTGAGATCCTGGCGCCTCATTTCTTTCGAGCCGGGCGTTTTCGCTCCATTTCAAGCCCTGGGACCCTCACAGATCGATCCGGATCGCAAAATGACGCACAAAGATCGGGTCTGGGGGTCCGGTCGTGATCTTGTTTCGGTGTTGTATGTTTTTACAAAGCGGTTCTCAGAGAAGCCTCCCCCGAAGACACGACAAAAAACTGTTTAGAAGGCGCGAGGGCTTGGAGAAGTCCTGCCGCCTTCTGAGAGGCCCTGCTCATCCTCAGTTCCCCCCTCGCTTGCCGCCGAGAGACATCCGATCACCCCCGGCCTCCCGGACGGGAGGACGCCGCGCAACCGCAGGTAGGGAGCACACGAAGCGGGCAGGGGATGGGCAACCACCTCGTCGCGCAGTGACGCGCCGCCCGGGCGAGATGCCATGGCTCGTGGGGGACGGCACGTAGAGGCCTCGTAGATGGGGTCGAAGGACCGCGCCGCATCGCCGACGTCGACGGGGAGCAAGGCGGGCTCCGCAGCGAGACGCATCGTCGATGCATCGGCGATGCGGCGCGATCCTCCCCCACTCCGACCCCATCTGGGTGGCCTTGAGTGCGGTAGGTTCGCGCGGCGTCGGCACGCGCCGAGATCGCCAGGTCCCGTGGCGTCTCCGTGTCCCTCGGTGCTTCCGCGCAGCAGAATTCAACCTTGAGCGCCTTCGCCGGCGATGCTGGCGCGCCAGCGCCGCATGAACCCGGGGGGAGGGGGAGGAGGAGGACCCAGACCCCCGACGTCCTGACTTTTTCCCTTACGTCGACCCCCAGAGGTCTGGACCCCTTTCCAGGGACGGGCTTCTCATCCCGAGTCGTCTCGTTGACGGTCCCGAGGCCCCGCAGGGGGCCTGCAGAGGCCGAAACTAGCGAGAAGCCTCCCGTCGCGATTTCTTCACCACGCGAGGGAGTCTGGGCGAGGGGCAACGATAGGGGGGACTGGCATATGGGGGGGATGCATCGACCTGGAATCGGCGACACGTCGCCGATAGATCGGCGATGGGCCCCCGGTCGTGAGTCTGCACCTCCCTGGGCAGGTTGGGGCCATCGGGCCCCCATCGGCGATCAATGGGCGATTGGGGGTCGATGCGTCCCCCCCTACAGCCGGGGCTCTGAATAAGGAACCCTTTTCGTTGTGGAGGGGCTCCGTGTTCCTTCATTGTTTTCATTTTGCCCCAGGTTACCCTTGGATTTCCAATGGGAAGTCGAAGTTGAACTTCTGGAGAAAAGGGGCCTCGTTCCATATTTTTAGGGTTCCTTAGGTCAAGGCCCCGACTGTATGCCTAATTATCCCCCCCCCGGTCGCTGCCCCTGGACTGGGGAGGCGGCGGCCCCCGCGTCTGCTGCTCTCTGCGGCGCTGGCCGCTGCCGCAGGCGGGTCCTGGCGCCGGCCCGGGGCTCCGAGGCCCTCCGGCGGCCGCTGCCCGCCGGCGCCTCCTCGCCCCGCTTCGGCTTGGCCTGGCGGGCCCCGGTGCGCGTCGGGGAGCCCCTGCCTCTGCGCAGGCCATAGGGGGCCACAGGCGAAGCCTACCACTGCCCCTCCACGATTTTTCGGAGGGGGAGGGGGGGGTTCACTTCGCTCGGGAGCTCCCAAGAGGAGTGAACCCCAGCCTCCCCCTCAGAAATCGTGGGGGGGTAGGGGCAGGGTTCGCGTGTGGCCCCCTGCAGGCCAAGCCCGGACGTCGAGGTCGACATCCCCAAGACTTGCGCAACACAGCGCTTGGACGACGGAGTCGACTTCCAAAACACGGAGCTCTCTCGGGTCGGGTTCTGGAGGTCGGCTTCGACATCCCAGACCACATGAGATGTTGGGGAGACAGAAGTCGACCTCCAAAGACACTCAGTTCTCTCGGGCACTTCCGAAGGAACATGTTTTTCCTCGCCAGCGCACGGTGGTCCTGATGTTCGTGACTCTCTAATCGTCGCAGCGCGCAGCTTTTACCAAACAGTACCAACGACGTGTGCTCTGCATGAGGCGAATACGCAAGACCGCTCGATTGAGCCCACGCTCGTCTCTAAACGCGGCCGAGAGCTGATGCATTCTGCAAGCCTTGCTATGACCAGGCCCACACGGGTACCCGTCGCGAACATGGCGGGCCCGAGGGCCAGAAGACAAACGCGCTATGGCTTACCATCTGGAATAAGAGTTTGCCCAAGAGTGGCTGCGACGAAGAACTCCTGTGCGAGTACTGTGGGCTGACGATGGGAAGGTCTCCCCTCCATGCCCTATGGGGCCCATTTCGTGTTGTGTAGGGCATACTAGACATCTCGGATCTAGGGGCCGACGTTTTTTCCAGTCGTCCCCTGTTGCTTCGCCGCGCCCTAGCAGGAGAGGTCGAAATCAAGCGAAAACGTCGCACGACCACGCGCACGAATCCATACGCCGTGGTGGGCGAGAAGAGTCGGAGTTCAACCGTTCGCCGCCACTGCACCTGCGAAGCAGGGCAACAGGAGGAGGACGAGGAGGAGAAGGAGCAGGAACAGGTGGAGGAGGTGGAGGAGGAGGATGCGGAAGTGCGGGGGCAAGCAATGTCATAGACATTAAGATTCGGAGGTCCGCACGGATTTCTCGGATCGGCGGAGAACCGCCTTCCCTGGCGAGAGGGGCGCGCAAAGGGCGGCGCCAGAGGCACCGGGCTTTTCATGCTTGTGCCAGTGCTTGTTCTCCTGATGTCGTCGCGAAGTAAAAGGAGCAGGAGGGGGAGAACGAGGAGGAGGAGGAGGAGAAGGAGAAAACGGGGAAGGAGAGGCAGAAGGAGGAGGAGGAGGAGGTGGAGCGTGGCCCAAAGAGGAGGAGGAGGAGGAGGAGGAGGAGGAGGAGGAGGTGGAGCGTGGCCCAAGGAGGAGGAGGAGCAGGAGAAGGATGAGCAGGAGGAGGAGGAGGAACGGCAGGAGCAGGAGGAGGAGGAGGAGGTTCATGAGGAGGACGTGAAGCGTGGGATCGAACGCTGCGAGCATCACGCTTCGAGTCTGGCCAGCGTCAAGAGTGTAGAGCGAGGCCCACAGAGGAGGAGGAAGAGGGGGAGGGGGAGAAGGAGGAGGAGAAGGAGGAGGAGGAGGAGGAGGAAACGGAGCAGGACGTGGAGCGTGGGATCGAACGCTGCATGCATTCAGTTTAAACTCTGGCCAACGTCAAAAAGGTGGAGCCTGGACCAGGGAGGAGAAGGAGGAGGAGGAGGAAGAGGAGGAGGAAGAGGAGGAGGAAGAGGAGGAGGAAGAGGACGTGGATCGCGGGATCGAATGCTGTGAGCACCACGCTTGGACCTTGGCCAACGTCGAAAAGGTGGAGGGTGGCCCAAGGAGGAGGAGGAAGAGGAGGAGGAGCAAGAGAATGTGGACCGTGGGACCGAACGATGTGTGCATTACGCTTAGAGTCTGACCAACGTCAGAAAGGTGGAGCGTGGCACAAGGGGGAGGAGGAGGAGGAGGAGGAGGAGGAGGAGGAGGAGGAGGAGGAGGAGGAGGAGGAGGAGGAGGAGGGGGGGAGGAGGGGGAAGGAGGAGGAAGAGGAGGAGGAGGAGGAGGAGCGTGGCCCAAGAAGGAGGTGGCGGCGGCGGCGGCGATACGGGGTCGGGCCGAAGGCCGAGATACTCGATCTACAAACACACTCCGGCAGCATGCGGACATGTGCGACCTACCGTGCGACTCGAACATCGAATCATGGATGGTCCCCCCAGCGGGAAAAACCCGAGTTGCCCTCGCTAAGCCAAGGCTACGTGGCCACGGAGGCGGACGGAATTCACATGTCAAACACGCGGGCATGCCGGACAAATCAGCTCAGAAAAGATGCGGGAAGAGAGAGGGACGAGTGCCGAGGAGGGGACAGACTAAGTGCTTCAACGCAAACCAGTGGCGGGATCTTCGCCGCGCCTACGGAGAGGCTGGACTCCAGCGACCAGCGGCGATCAGTGAAATCCTAGGCGACGCGATGACCATCCCGGCATCAGACCACAATGTCAGAAACCCGCAATCGGAGCAAAAACAAGGGTAAGGCGAGTGCGGATACTTTGACGAAAGAGCGGTACATGTGACCCACGCCTTCAATCATATCTGGATGTTCTCTTTGGCGATGTCAGTGTTTGCAAGAAGCGGCCAACAGCCCTGAAAGGCTGCCCGCGAAAGCAGGACGTTATTCGTGAAGAGGTCGGCATATGCCCAAAACGGGCAACAACCCCGAAAAACTGCCCGTGGAGACAACAAGCCATCCGCGACGAGGCCGGCAAAGCAAGCGGCCAACAGCCTCGAGGGACTGCCCGCGAACAAAAGACGCCATGTCAACGGGAACCGGCAGATGCTAGCGCCAAACAGCCACGAAAGACTGTCCGCAACACGCGACAACGTCCGCGAAGAAGCCCGCATGTGCTAAAAGCGGCCAACAAGGCCCGCGGACACAAGACGCCGTCCGTGAAGCGGTCGGTATATGCCAGAAACGGCCAACAACCCCAGCGGGCTGCCCGCGGACACACGACGCCATTCGTGAAGAAGACGACAGATGCAAAGCGACCATCATCCCCGAAAGGCCGACCGCAGACACTGGACGCCATCCGTGACAAGGTCGGCATATGCAGGAAGCGGCCAACAACGCCACGAGGCTGCCCGCGAACACAGAATGCCATTCGTGAAGAGGTCGATATTTGCAAGGAACTGCCAACAACCCCGACGGGCTGCCTGCAGACACTGGACGCCATCCGTGAAGAAGCCGGCGCATGCAAAAAGCGGCCAACCGCCGCACAGGACAGCCCGCATACACAATACGCCATCCGTGACGAAGTCGGCATATGCAAGGAGCCGCCAACAGTCCTGAAAGCCTGCCCGCGGACACAATGCACCATCCGCGAAGACCTCGAGAGATGCCATCCGCCCAGAAGCCGTCTGTGAAGAAACATATGCAGAAAGCGGCCAACAGGCCCGAAGGGCAGCTCGCGGAAACAAGCAGCCATCAGTGAGGTACTACGCAAGAAGCGGAAGAGAACCTCGTTTGACATTGACTGGTACCTTGCGGCCCAATGCATATAACCTCGCCCTGACCGCCATGCGCACACAGCCAAAAAGTCAATCATGCGACCGGAGACATGCGAGAGGCGGCAGGCGACGCAGGGGGGACCGTCGCTCGCAGTCGAAGTGCGATCTCGAAACTGCGGGCATGCCTGCCCCTGTTGCGTCTTCCTGGACAGGTGGGCGAGGAGCCCGGCGTAGGGAGGACATCCTCGTCCTGACCTCATCCGGGGCCCATCGCCTCCTCGGGCGGCGCGGGGGCGGGCCATCCTCGGCTGTTGAGGACGGTGGCGCCGTCGGAATTAGCCGTATTTATATCGGGCCGCACAGCGGCGGCAGAGAGCACAGGCCGCGGCAACACGGCGGGAACGTCGGAAGTCGCATGATCTAGGGGCGGGGGGGGGCTAGGAGGAGGAGGAGGAGGAGAGGGGGGAGGAGGAGGAGGAGGGGGAGGAGGGAGGAGGAGGAGGAGGAGGAGGAGGAGGAGGAGGAGGAGGAGGAGGAGGAGGAGGAGGAGGAGGAGGAGGAGGAGGGGCAGGAGGAGGAGGAGGAGGAGGAGGAGGAGGAGGAGGAGGAGGAGGAGGAGGAGGAGGAGGAAGAAGACACCGCCGCGGTTGAAACGATACAGGCCGGCCGAGGCTTGGAGTCGGCGCCCCCCCCGGCCGAGGCGCGCGCGCGCCCCCCCGCCGCCCACGGAGCCCTCGCCTCGGCCTGCTTCGGGGCCTCCTCGCGGGACCTCACGGAGGCCTTCGGCCTCGCAACCTCGGCGGCCGCGGCCCCGTCGCGCTTCCTGGGCTCCTGCAGGGCGGGGCCAGCCGTCGAGCATCGCTTGACTCGGCGGCGAGCGAGGGGGGGAAGTAATGAAGACGAAGCCAGGGCGAGGAGAACATCGGGCGAGGATCAGTCGAGAATCTCTAGGATGCGGTGGCTCTGGAGGAGGTCTCGGGCGCCGCGGCCTTCTCAGAGCCTTCCGGAACGCTCTGTGAGCGTTCTGGAACGCTCCGGAACAAATTGATCCTCGTCCTAGCCCCGTCCGAGGACGTGGGAAGAAGGCCTCCTGAGAAGGCGGCGGGGCTTCCCAGAAGCCATCTGGCCCTCTGAGAAGTGCTCCGTGTCTTCGGGGAAGGCCCAGAACACTTCTCAGTGGGCCAGGGGACTTCCGAGCCTTCTGAGAAGGTCCGCCCCCGCAACGCCGATATGAACTGATCCACGTTCCCGCTTGCGTGGCCCGGGCCCCGCTGGCCGATGCACCGCCCCTGGATGGGGACACAGGCTGCTCCCTTCGGGCTTGGAGGAGGAGGAGGAGGAGGAGGAGGAGGAGGAGGAGGAGGAGGAGGAGGAGGGAGGAGGGAGGAGGGAGGAGGGGGGCATGTCCCCAGCTGGGGTGGCGATCGGGATGGGGATGGGGTGGGGATCGATTGAGCGATACTGAGCCATCACCCACTCGGGGAACCAGGGCGAACAGGAGCGCGTGTCGGATCGGGCTGCCTCGGCACGGAGTGGGCATCGGCTAGGCTGGGCCGCGCCGAGGGAGGCACATCGGCACCGCACCGGCGCCAGGGGGCCGCACATCGGACCCCTCGGGAAAACGAGCGAGCTCGAAGCAGAGGAGGGCCTGGCCAGAGCCAGTGTCGGATCGACCTCGGATCGGACGGACTGGGTCGAGGTGGGCCCTGTGGGCGGGGAGGGGCAGTCGGTGGTTCAAGGATAGGGGAGGGGTCTCAAGGATAGGATGAGATCCACTGGTGGATCTACGCTGTTTGAGGCACCTCGTCCTTAGGACCCCATCCCTCAGGACCCCAGCTTGGAAGCACCGATGGAGGGCACGGTGAGTACGGGTGCTCCAACACTGGCATCGGGCCCCCTGTGTAGGCGGCAGGCGGCAGCAGCGGCGGCAACGCTTGAGAATCGCAACCGATACTGTGCAGTCGCAGTCACCAGCAGAGGGGAAGGGAGCACATGGGACATAACAGCCAACCCCACGGGAACGACTCGCAGCTCGCGCGATCGGCGGCGAGCGAGGGGGGGGAAGTGAGAAAAGGCTAGGGCCTTCCCAGGAGGCGGCGGGCCTTCTCCTCTGGCCTTCTGAGAACTGCTCGGTGTCTTCGGGGAAGGGGGAAGGCTCGGACAACTTCTCAGAAGACCGCGGGACTTCCGAGCCTTCTGAGGAGGCCCGCCTCGTCTCACGTCCCCCCCTCGCTCGCCGACGACATGAGGCCCCATCGGCCGGAGTCCGACGAGAGCCCGACGGAGGGCTGGACGACACGCCTTCCCATGCCGTCGGGGCATCGGCGAGGAACACCATGGGGGGAAGGGCGGCCCCGTAGGGCAAGGAGGGGGGGCAGCAGCACGAGGGGGAGGGTGCTGAGGGGCAACGACTTGCCATATCTCGGACGTCCATTCCCCCCGGGCATTTGTCGATGTCCTGCGCTTCTTTCATCGCAAGATGATCCAAGATGCTCCTCGATGGTCCCCGCCGAGAAAAGATGCACACGTCCGAGCGATGCCAAAAATGTGGGGGGACCAGCTCAGGGGGGGAAACATCGACCTGGAATCGGCGATGCATACATCGCCGATAGATCGGCGATCCGCCCCCCATGGCGGAATCCCTCGCTCCTGGGCGGGGTGGGCTACCTGCGGGGACAGCAAGCGACCACAACCACGTCTAGGACACAACCATGAGGGGTCTCTTCCGCATGCCTACAGTTGTTGGAACCACGAAGCCAGGACGGCAACACCGACCACAACCACAACCAAAGTGATCATGTCGAGGTCGGTGGGTTCTCCCAGGAGGGGGCCTCCCGAAAAACCCACTTAGCTGTGGTTGAGGTTCCTTGTGCCCAGACGATCCGGTCCCTGTCGGCACTGCGCTCGCGGTTCGGGATCGATGCGTTCCTCTCTGGCCTATCTCCCCCCCGGCGAGGAGGGAGGTCGGCCTCTCGGAGGTGCAGCGCCTCTTTTGTGTTTGTTAGTTGGACCTTCGCTCCCGGCGAAATCCCGATGGAGAACAGACATGGGAACTGAGGGTGCACGCCACGAGGAACACCATGACCGAGTCGCACGGACGCAATCTGCATGCAGCAAGAGAGCTGAGAATTAGATGAAACGAAGAGTGGGAGGAGGAAGACGCCATCCGCCCATTCAGGAGAGGCGAAGTCCAGACGGAGTAAGCCCAGTCGGAGGCTGAGCGCTGCGAGCGGACTTACTTCGTACGGACTTCGCCTCCTCCGACTCATACCGTCGACTGGATGGCGCAAGCCTGCTCGTTATTCCCCCTACGTGGCCGGCACTATCGGCAGAGCTGGGCGCGGATGGCAGGAGCGATTGCGCTCCGTGGGGGCCAGGCGCGCGCATCCTGGCTGCATCTGTGAATCCAAGAGCTTAGGAAGCAGCGCCTCGAAGCTCTTCGAAAGGCGCCTTGAAGGCGATTCGGCCCGATGCAGGGGCCATGGAGCCGAATCTGGCTGGACTTAGCCCGCGACCACTCTGGATTAAGCAAGATCGCTCAGAATTGAGCGGCATCGTGCCCGAACGTATTGGTCTCCGGCCACGGATATATACCAGCGCCGATGCCGACTGTACGGGGAAACCAGAAGGTACCGATGCCGCTGCTCCCCGCTCTCCTGGGGCGCGTTCTCACCAGGATTTCGAGGCGAATCCAGCGATGACGACGAGGGCCTCCCAGGAGGCCCACACAGAAGGAAAACGAGGGAAGGGTAGCGGTAGGGGCACCTTTTCCTCCCCTGACTTTCACCTCCCACGGCCTGAATGCTGCAAGAACGCTCGACAATCTCAGAAGCGCTCTGGGGCCTCCCTGGACCATCCCTGCGGCGGGCCTGGAACCAGCACCGGCCCTGTCTTGGAACCAGCCCTGCGGCCCCTGGAGCCATCCCTCCCGGCCCGCACCGTGGCGCGCGGTGTCGGCCTCGGGCTAGGAGCGAGGGCCCTGAATGAGGAACCATTGGATGAGGCATCCAGTTTTTTCAAACTCACTCTAGCAATCCTCGCGGCCATGCTTGGTTAACATATCCTCTGGTGTGGTGCTGTGGTCAGGTCACAGACCCTGGATGACCCTGGATGAGGCATCCAGGGTCTGGAAGCGGGTGGAACTCCGATCGTGGATGGGCCATGGAAATCATTGCCGCCGTCCTCAAATGAGGGCTCCCCCAGGGTCTCGACCCTCCAGGGCACGACCCTAAACCAACGCCCCTACCGTATCGTACAATCGGACCTAGGCCAGAAGAACACCACTCCAGAACACGAGACCCTCCGCCGGCCAAAACGCGCAGAACGTCCAAGGAGACCCTCCCCGGGATGCACCAGAGCATCCGACAGACGAGAGGAACACCCGAGGGCCCCCTCCCCGAGCCGACCTCGACCTTGGTCGGGTCGGGCGAAAGGGGGGGATAGCAAAGGGGGGGTTTGAGAATCAGCTCACGTAGCTGATTTTCCCGGCGCCTCCCAGCGCCGGAGGCGGCCATGTATCGAGGAATGGGCCCCTCGGTGAGGCCGAAACCAGCTGCATGCAGCAAATTTCGTACCCCCCCCTTTCCCAATCCCCCCCTTTCGCCCGACCTCGACCTTAGCATCCAAGGGTACCTTCGCCGAACCGACCTCGATCGTTGGCGCCTCGGTCCGACCGTGGTGCTCCGGCCGAGGTGGACACCTCGTCGGGGCCGACCGTGCGCCGGCGCGGGGGGGCAGCGGGGCGCCCGAGGTCGGGGCGCACCGGGGGGAGGACGGAGAGAGGCACCGGCCGCAGAGGTTCTGCAGGCTGCGGCTCGCGGAGCACACGCGCTCGAGGCGCTGACCTAAGGAACCCAAAATGAGGAACGAGGCCCCCTTTTTCCATACGTTAAACTTCGATCTCCGATCGAAAACATAAAAGAAAACCTGCGGCAAGCCGTGAAGCACTTGAGGAGCGCGGAGCCCCTCCCCCAACCAAAAGGGTTCCTTCTTCAGGGCCCCGACTGTACGCGCTCGCGGCGGGTCCAAGGATTCGCATAGAAAAAGGAGCCCAAACCCTTTGGGAGGCGACCTCAGTCAGGAGGGCAAAGAACATTCGGGAAATGGGGTGCCTTCCCCTGCAGACGTATCGAGCCAGACCGCACGCAGAGACGGGAGCCTAATTGAGGCCACGTCTTCACTGTGTTGTTAGGGCTGGAGGTTCTTCATTCTCGATGACCAAGAACTCGTGTGAGCTTTCGCCGCTGCCATTCCCGCTCACTGGGGGAAGACGCTCTGAAGGAGGCCTGGGCGGAGGACAGGCAAGGGGAGCCACGGTACAAGAGCAACGGTTGACGCCCACCTTGAAGGCAAGAATGATATTACCCACCATTGCTAGGCGAACGATATGCAGCAGCAAGAGACAGAGATAGAAAACAGAGACAGAGACTGGGAGAGAAATAGAGAGAGAGAGAGAGAAAGAACAAAACGAGGACAAGAGAGAGAGGCAGAGAGAGAGAGAGAGACGATACACACATTCATATGGATGCGCTTATACATACAAATAATGTACATACGTGCGTACGCATGTCAGCCAGCATTGACCCCCACCTGTGGTGCGATCTATGCGATGCATTATGTGTTGTGCAAGCTTGGTGGTGCAGTCTAAGTGGTGCAATCTGTGTGGTGCAGTCTATGTTATCGGTGCCATCAAAATGGTGCAATACATGTTGTGAACTCTATGTGGTGCAATCTACGTGGTACATTAATATTCAGAAGCGGGGTTGGAGAGAGAGAGAGAGAGAGAACACAAGAGGGAGAGAGGTAGAGGGCACTATATATAATTATATATATAAAGAGAGAGAGAGAGAGAGAGAGAACAAAAAAGCAGAGAGAGAGAGAGACATCAGATATCAACAACAGGAAAGGCAGCCCATGCGCGAAACCATACAGAGGCCACAACGAGCGCTGAGGGATCCTTTCCAACCTCGGCCTGCTTGCTGCGAGTTGTGTCTTCGGCAGCCCGCGCAGAGGCTGGCTGCTTGGCTGACCTGGGGAAGAGCAGGCATTGCAGACCAAGCGGGCCACCAAGAGGGGAGCTGAGAGGCATTGCTGCACATCTTCAGCGCGGGCATGCACATCCTTAAGCAACATGCATCCTACATGGTCCCTGGCAAGTCTTATTCGAATTTGTTGCTTCGCTGTAGCCAAGCGCTTGCTTCGACCGATTCGCGCGTTCGCTGAGTCCGCGACTGGAAACATCTTATACGTATTCCTCCTCTGGACCCAGAGCTCCACCTGCGCAGCCAGAGCGCAACAAAGGAGACACCCGAGAGGCACCCGAGAAACACACAAGACTGCTCCAACCTCCAAGAAAGTGCGCAATTGCCACCCACATCGCAAGGACACGGCAAAAAACAAACACGCCCCCCTGAGTACAGTTGGACCTAGGCCAGGATAACACCCCCCACGAACATAAGACCCTCCGTCGGCCAAAACAAACAGAACATCTAAGGATACCCCCCCCCCAGGATGCACAAGAACATCCAGCGAACACGAAGAACACGAGGGTCCCCTCCCCGAACCGACCTCGATCGTAATCCTCGGCCCGACTGTACCGAGCGTAATGAAGTAGCTCCGTCAAGTGCACAGGTTGGTCCAGGGTGGATCGGCGTTGGGCGGCTGGAGCGACGCAGTGACCATCGCACTAGACACGAACCTAACCAGATATTGTCCAACGGTGACAGCGCGAGGTCGATTGAATTCTGCACGCGCAAGTGGGCACGATAATATGATCACTGACCATGTGGAGCCTTAGCGCCGAACGCATGTTATTGCCTGGTAATGTCAATGGGTGCTGCGCATGAAACCGAAGGGTTTGCAACGCCAACAACGAGAAACATGTGACACGCACGGTGGATGCGCCGGGCAATGCAACCGAATAAACTCGTAGACGTCATGTGGTGCGGAATTAGCGCCAAGACCCGAGAATGAAACCGACACCGCAGACATGAGCAGAGAGAAGGCGCAGCGGGCGCGAGCATCTTGACGCACATTGGTACCACAATGGACCTGCTGCGACAGCTCCAGGGGGCGCCCGTACAGTTTGTTGAGCAGGGACCGACCGTCCCAGAAATCCGATAGGCCTACCACGAAATGTTCTTAGAACAACAACAAAAAAAGCTACAATAGCAAAAAACAGTGTCCTTAGAGAACAGAGCGCCGATGGGTTAAAACAAGACGGCCTCAGCCAGACATGTTCTGAGAACATGTTGCGCAGACCACACGAGCTCCCCAGAACACTCTCTTTTCTTTGTCGGGAGCGGCCAAGAGGGGGGTGTCCAAGAGGGGGGGGTGCAAATCATGACCGGCGGCATGTGCGCGGCCCAGCGGGGGGGCCAGGGACGTAATGAAGTGAGAAGGGGCGCCATGAAATCTGGGGAAATATCATGGCCCCCGCCATGATATCAACCCCCCCTAGTCATCACCCCCCTCTTTTCCGCCCCCGATCTTTGGTGGGCCTATAGGCACGCCGGGGCGCTTCGCCACGGCGCGATGCACAGCAGCTCTGTCGAGCAGTGTGCCTCGCACGGCGCGGCTGCGGGCGCGACGCCACGGCCCGACCGACCCCGAAGAAAACGACGATGCCCAGCGGGCGCCAGCTGCCGTGCGCTCGAACAACAAAAACGGGGGTGCGGCCTCTGGTCCTTCTCCGCCGCAGGCTCGCGCTCCTCGTCGGCTTTGGCATCCGCCTGCGAGCAGGGATCGACCTCAGCGGTCTTGGTTCGGGCTCGTGTGCTGTTCTCGTTTTCCATCGTTCTGTCTTCCGTCCGCCCTGTGCTGCAAAACGGCATGGGAACGAGGACGGCCCACGAAATCGCCCAAACACCGTTCAGGTCGACCCCTGCTTTTCAAGGAGCTCGGAGCCGGGGGAGGGGTGGAACGTCGTCCCTTCGCCGAGGGCGAGGGCGAGGAACGGGTGGAGGGAGGGACGGAGGCTCTGCCCCGCGTGACGCGGTCTTCTGAGAAGGCCGCCCATTGTGCCGTGGACTGCGTTATCAGAGGCTGCGGCACCTATCGTCCCGTCTGTGCTGAACACGGAGCATCGTAGGAGCAAGGAAAGGCGACACCAACCCTGCCAGGGCGAGAAGATGCGAGGAGCAAGAGGGGGCTCCCTGGTGGTATGGTCCCCCCCTCTCGCTCGAGACATCCCCAGCCTCGAGTTCAGGGAGGCATCGTGGACCTCCTTTGTGGAGGCGGCCCCCCTTGTGGTGTTGGTGTCGCTTCTCCTCCCTCCGATATCGTCCCTTAGCTACTCTCGCAAACACTGCTGGGGAGCTGCTCAGAGGTCCGAGCCCCAACTCGCACGGGCTGGGCATCGAATGTCCAGCACCGCGTCCTCTGCTGGTGCTTCTCGTGCAATCGAGTGCGAGTCTGGTGTCCCGGGTGCGGCCAGGGCCAGCGCGGGTACGTTTCCACCCCCGTCTGTTGCAGCACAGTCTGCCCTGAGAGACGTGAGTGTCGAGGAACAGCAGGCGCAGCAACAAGCTGCCAGCTCGCTATCATGAACTATCTGCGCTGTTTGGCACCATCTCGCCTACCCGCTCGGGCGCGCTTCGAACCTGATTGATGCGTTGACGCGCGGGGGGCCGATCTCAAACCATTCGAATCGACACACGCGCACACATACGTACACACACGCACACTTCTTGGCGGTCGCGGCCTCGCGCGCAGCGTCGAGGCGGAGAAACTTGAGTGCAACGGCAAGGGTCCCGCGCGCGCCGGGCTCAGAGGAAGAAGCGCCATATGCCATCCGGGCACACGCACACGCAGACACACACACACACACACATACACACACACACACACACACGCACACACACAGACACACACGCACACACACACACCGAAATCACGGACTTTGGCTCCCCTCAAGGTCCCTTCTGACTCCTCCGAGTCTGATATGCGCGTGTGCCTGCCGACAATATGCAACTGTACGCGCCCGCCCGCCCGCCCGAAGTTGCATGGTATGCGGGGTCCGCGGAACCGCACCTGCAATCTACGCAAAAGAACCGCAAGGCGAACGTATGCCATCGAATGCAAACGCACGCCTTGTTGCAATCGCCAATAGACCAATCCAATGCGAAAAATCCTTCATACCAACTGTTTTGTCAATGACTTCGCACGCTCCATGCAGATAACCAGTGAAGCCTGAGCACTACAAATTGCCCCACCGGGCCCCCAAACACCGCTCAAAAATATCCCTACGTTTCCGAGTCGGGCGTCCCATCGTGATCTACCCGTCCCCACCCCCAGGAAGGATTCCCAGACGCACAGCCAAAAGCTGGTGCCCAAAAGCGGGCCTCGGGAGAAGATGGCCACGGGTCTCTGCGCACCGGGCTCCGCCAATGCGATCTCCGAGGATCTCACGACGGTCGACCTGATGTCCTGGAGTCCGGGCTCGGGCCATACGAGAATCTGGGGCTCGCCGTCGACCATGGGGGCCCTCAGAGCTCGTCCTGGAGGGCCTTCACGGGGAAACGAAAAGGTCCCAAATCATTAGACCTCACGGACGCCATCTTGAAAAACAAAACCGGGGGCGTGCGGACCAGCACAGATCCAGGAGACGCCATCTGATTCAAGCACCTGGCAAAAGGCTAGCTGGCATCCACCAGAACCTTACACAACGTACAGGCCCCAATCACCCCTCCACATGCCATACGGGCCGCGCCGGACTTGATGAATCCAAACATGAGACGAAGGAACGAACACGTCATAAACATCGACTATTGGCGCTCCGCGCGGAGCGCCACAAATTTATGCTTACATCTTTGAAATCCGCTGGCTTCCGCGGACCTTCTGCCTGCGGAGCAGCCCTCTCTCTGACTTCGGCGACCTCCCGTCGGTCTACCGCCAGCCGCCAGCCTCCGCTGCGTGTGAGATGTCACTCGCTCGATCCCTCGGGGAGAAAATGATGACGGCTTCAGCTCAGCTTAACCAGCCGTGGGAAGCACCCTGCACACCCAAAAAGAACAATAATAAGAGAAATGCCAGGAGGCCCGCGCGGATTTCTTGGATCGACGCTGGACCCCTCTAGCGGCACCCCTGGCGCAGCCAAGGGGCGTTGACATCATGTTCACGTGTATGCCGCTTTTGCTCCTCCGACCAGAGGGACAACACAAGCCACACTTCTGGGCACCACCTTGCTGCAGGAAGCCGAAGGCTTCTCCCGGGAGCCCCACGGCCTCGCAGGCAAGAGCCCGCGCTGTCCCCGTAAGGTCGACGACGAAGACGGCAGGGCCGCAGACGTTCCCGACCCACGACGTCGCATTTCCTTCAGCAACGTGACCCTCCCCAGACTCCCGACGTTATGACTTTTGTTCATGAATTCAACCCCCAGATGTCTGGACCCACTCCCCAGGACCGGTTTTTCATCCTGAGTCGTTTTGTTGACGGTCCTGGGGCCCGGTAGGGCCCCCAAAAACCTCCCGTTGTTTTTTGTCATGATTCGAGGGGGTCTGGGTCCAGAGGTCCCGACCTCTTCCCCGGGGCTGACAGCACATCCCGAAAAAAAACGCTCCTCTCGACGGCCTCGGGGCCCCGTGTGAGGACTCCTGGAGGCCGGGAACGGGGAAGCGCCTTGCCGTCGAGACTCTGGTCCGCGGCGTCTAGTCTGGGTCTGGGGTCCGAATCGGCGGTGGACACACCTCCCTTTAGTTAACCTCCCTTTAGTGGGAACAGCCTAGGACCGAAACCGACGGACCTGAACCCACAAAAATGACGGCCGCGACGCCCTCTCGCGAACCGGCAGCGGTCACTTCGCTAATCGACGCGTCAGGGTAGGAGGTCTATCAACCTCCGAGCGAAGCCGTTTGATAAACTGAACGCGCCCAAAGAAGGAATCGAACAGGGTGAGGCTGTTCAGTCAACGCCCAGGGCCGTTTCATATTCGGGGCCCCAAAAAGGTGTGGTGACCACACCATGTGGTGAGTCGGTGGGGATTCGGGGTCACCGCATGGCTTTGGGACTCGGGTCGTTCTCCGAGGATGTCTCGGGCGACTGGGGCATCCGAAGTCCCAGAACCGTGGTTTGACGGACCGTGCGGTGAGGTCTTGGGGGACTTCGAGGTCACCGCACGGTCTGTCACCGCACCGCTTCGGGACTCCACAGCTTAGCAAAACACTGATTTTCGGGTCCGGGTGTTTCTTCTTCCCTCGACAAAGCTCGACCAGCGGGCCCCATTGTCCTGGGCTGCGTCTGGACGGGGACTTCGAGGGGAGGCCAGCCGTAGCGAAGAGGAAGTCTCCCCGAGGCCCGTCTACACCGACCCTGGGCACAGGGTCGGCCCCCGGCAGAAAGCGGCAGCAACAGCCAAGACCCCCGAGGCTGCGACTTCTTGTTCGCAACGAGGGCCTCCGAGGGTCTGGGGGGCCCAGTCCCCGCGACGGAGGATGACGTCCTGAGACATTTTTGTAGTCCTCCTCCTCCTCCTCCTCCTCCTCCTCCTCCTGCTCCTCCTCCTCCTCCTCCTCGTCCCGCGGGGCTGGTGGAGGACCCCTCGACGCCGAAAATTGTCGAACACCCAGCGTCGTGATCTGCCTGGAAAAAAATCCGGCGTCGCGAACAAACGTGCAGCAGCCAGACAAAGGACGGCCAGAGCCCTGGGCCCCATCTTTCTGCGCCATCTTTCAGGCCCGATCGATCCGTGATGGTCCCGGAGCACGAAACAGAGCAAGATCGCCTGTAGAGGAAAAAATGCGACGCCCGGGGATCTGAGGGTTTTCGCAACGAGAGGATCTCAGGACACAGCGTGGATCCTCAAGGTGCAAGTCGGCGCCTCCGAAGGCTATGGTCTGCAGAGGGTGCGGTTTGCACCCGTCCGCTGGGGGGCGAGCGCGGACCTCGAGAGAGTTCTCCGCCGCGCTCGGGCGAGGCCCGACGAGGGCAACGTGGCGCCCCCCCCCGAGATCCAACGACGCAGACAGCAAACCACACCCCGGCATCACCACACCTCCTGGGCCCCGGGCGGACACAGCTGTCCGCACCCGCAACCTCGAGGGGCCCGGGCCTCTGGGCCGCGAGGCCCCGCGGGCGCGGAGCGCTCCTCCGCGCATGCCCGGGCACGGAGCGTATACCCGTGCGGCCGCGCATCCGCGGGATCGCGCCCCGAGGCCCAGACCGCGAGGGCGCAGATGCGGACACGTGCGCCGCTCGTGGCCCTTGGCTTTAGGGCCATCGTTCTGATCTGCGGCGGCCGCTCGGGACGATCCGGGCACCCCGGGAAACGCCCGCGGCGAGGCGCAGCCGCTGGAAGGCACCCCGAGGCTGGAAAGGCGCCGAGAAGCAGCAAAGACGCGCAAAAACCTCGATCCTCGAGCCTCGAACCTCGAAGGCGTCCATACGGATTTCTGCCGCTCCTGAACACCCTATCCTCGGCGGCGAGCAAGGGGAGAAATAAGGAGGAGAAGGCCTTCTCAGAAGGCGACGCAACTTCTCTCAGAAAGAAGCCCGACAGCCTTCCGAGAGGTTTCTTCGCGTCTTCGGGAGAAGCCCAAACAACTTCTCGCAGAAGGCCGGGGAACTCCCGAGCCTTCTGAGGAGGCCCGCCCCTTCATTGGGGGAACCAAAAGGCACCGATACCGCTACTCCCTGGACCTCTCCTGGGGTGCGTTCTGACCACTACCCCGAAGCGAATCCGGCGGTGGCGACGAGCGCCGGCCAGAAGGCCCAAAAAGAGGAAAACGAGGGAAGGGTAGATGTATGGATACCTGTACCTCCTCTGATTCTCACTACCCTCCCTCGCTCGCCGCCGATTTCTAGTCGACGGTCCATGCTCGAGGTCGCCGCGGGCGGGGCCGGCCCTCCTTGGCCTTCTGCTTCGCCCTCGTGGCGACGAGCACGGCCGCCCCCGCCTGCGCCCGCGCCTGGGGCGGCCGCGGCCCTCTGCCCTACCCCACTCGGTTCCCAAGCCTCGAGCCTCGAGCCGAGGTCCTCGAGCCGCGATCCTCGATCCTCGATCCGCGATCCTCAGTCCTCGCTCCTCGATCTTCCATCCTCGAGCCTCGCTCCTCGATCCGCGAGGCTCGATCCCCTCTCGATTCTCGAGCGTCGAGCCTCGAGGCTCGATCCTAGCCCTTCGATCCTCGATCCTGCATCCTCGCTCCTCGATTCCCCCTCCTCCTCCGTCTATCCTCCTCGTTCTTCCGATGATCGGCGGCGCGCCCAGGGCGGAGAACCCGGCGATCCCGGCGTCGCATCTTTTGCGCCACGGGCCATTCTGCCCTGCTTCGGGCCCCGGGTTCCTCGCAAAAATCGACCCGTCTCGAAGTACGGCGCAGCAGACTGTGGTCCAGGGCGCCCGTGTGTCCGCTTCTCCTCCGCCTCGTCGCAACCCCGACGCCCTCGCCCTCGCTCGGCGCTGATGGGGCGATTTTTCCACCACCACTGCCATAGGTAAGAGAGGGAGGAGGAGGAGGAGGAGGAGGAGGAGGAGGAGGAGGAGGAGGAGGCGGAGGAGAAGGAGGAGGCGGCGGCGGCGGCAAAACGGTGTCGGGCTGAAGGTCGAACAAAAATCGGCTGAAACCAACCATCCGAGATCTACTCAAACAATTGCGACCTACCGTACGCGTCGGATGACGTCGAGAGGAAGATGGCCCCACAGCGAGAACCCCGAGTGAACCTCGCTCTACCACAGATCCAGAGCTCCGACACGAATTTGCGGACCAAGGCCAGAACAAAAACAAACCCCACGGTCCAGGGCGGCCCCAGGTCCAGGGCGGCCCCAGGTCCAGGTCCGAGGGCCTACCTCGGAAACATTCTGATCATGTCCTGAAAACTATGTTGCGGAGAATCGGAAGAGAGACGAGGACGAGGACGAGGCTCAGGGGGAGGGGGAGAAGAAGCAGACACGACTGCAGCGGCAGAGAACTGTGCCTCCTCAAAGACGAGGAGGAGGAAGAGGAGGAGGAGGAGGAGGAGGAGGAGGAGGAGGAGGAGGAGGAGGGGGAGGAGAAGGGGGAGGAGGAGGAGGAGGAGGAGGAGGAGGAGGAGGAGGAGGAGGAGGAGGAGGAGGAGGAGGAGGAGGAGAACCTCCCCATCCTGCCTTCTCCCCCGTCCTACCTATGGTGGTGGTGGTGCAGTATTGGCCCATCATCCTCGTCCTCACCCTCCTCCCGCCTCGCTCCTCCACCTCGAGCCGCTCCCCTCCTGGCCCCGTCCCTCCTCCCTCCTCGCTCGTGCCTCGACCCGCGACTTCGCCCTCCTCCCGCCTCCTTCGGGCACGACGTGAGCCGTGATAGCCGTCGTCGTCGTCGTCGTCGTCGTCGTCGTCGTCGTCGTCGTCGTCGTCGTCGTCGTCGTCGTCGTCATCGTCATCATCGTCGTCGCGCGTGCCAGCGCGCGCAAGCGTGCATCGAACTGGTCCGGTAAAACGCTTAGCGTCGCCCTGCTGGTCTTCCTCCCTCAGGCATCCGATGGATTGTTTCTTGTTCAGTGCGCGGTCCCCGGCAGCCCTGGCCCCTTTCCCCGGGGCTGGTTGTTCATCACGGGTCGCGCGTGGACGGTCCCAGGGCCCCGCGAGGGCCCCCAAAGGGCCGACAAAACTGCCGCTGACACGTTGGAGGCCTGGGCCCACCCCGTCTTCCTCCCTCGCGCCCCGCCCCTCGGCCCCCTTCCCTCGTGCCTCGCCCCGGCCTCCTCCCGCCTCGATCGAAAGACGCGAGCCGTGTAACTACCAGACCCGCTTGATACACGCCGTCGCGCGTGCCAGCGCGCGCAAGTGTGCACCGAACTAGTCTGGCACACGCTTGGCTTCGCCCAGCTCGCCGTGCTCCCTCTCTGCCTCGTCCATCCTGCTTGGGGCGGGGTGCCCAAGGGCCACGCCTGCTATGCAGCGGTGACCATGGGGCCCTCAATACAAAGGGGCTGGCGGGCAACAACAAGCAAATCGCATGAGACATCCCCAAACTATGGACGCGAACGGGCGAGTTTCATACCCTCTGGCGGCTACCCCGTGGAGTGCCCAATTGCCACGTCTGCTGTGTCGCGGTGACCATACTGTGAGTGTGATTGATCACACATGTGAATGGTATGTGTGTATGGGTGGGAGAAGTATGTGTATGAGTACGTCTGAGTATGAGCAAGACTGAATATCAAAGGATCTGGGTGATAATAAATCTGAGTATCAGTGGATCCGAATATGAGTGAACATGCATGAGAGTGAGTCAGAGTGTGAGTGACCTGTGTGTGACGAGTAGTTTGTGCATGAGGAAGTCTGAGTATGAGCAAGTCTAACTAAGGACCAGCAATGACCAGAACCCCGTACATGGGATATGGGGAACGACAAACTACCTTAAATCTTCGGCAGATCTGGGAAACGCCATCAGGGCGGAACCCGAGCGGCGCCTCTGGAGCAGACCCTGGCGCGCTCCGCGCACCAGGGACGCAGATCCAGAGCCGATCCAAGATATCTGCGCGAATGTCCGAAGTGCCAAAATCATAAATGTGATCAACATCGTGATTTATCACACGTGTCCGAACGCGTGCCATTGAGACGCGGATTTCCATGACAACATATGTTGAGCAATAATCGAACAGTTTGATGTTTCTGATCTCCCATGTGTATTACCTGAGGGCATCCAACCCTTTCCAGCATATACGGGCGATGCGAGATATGATTGTGAGTCTGCGTGCTCCATTCGTCGTCGCTCTTCGGACCTCCAGAGGTGTCTCAACGCTTCTTTGGTTCCCCAGGGACATCGGGAAAAGAACTCTCGGGCACCGGCAACCTGCGGGCAGCCCCATTTCTTGTCAGACGCGCCTACTGCAGAAAGCGAGAGAGAGTGGCGTGACCGACTCCTCCAAATACCAACCTCCTTCACCCGAAGGTCCCCCCGTCGGGTGCGACCTGACCGACCCATTCTGTAGTCCGAGCCCCTCCGCGACGAACCACGCACCCTCTAGGCTCCCCTCCGTCCACCTTCCGACGTCTTGTCGGGTCGGACGAACGGGGCGGATAGCAAAACGGGGGGATGTTTTGGACGCCCGAACTGGGTACGGGAAAAAGTTGTACAATGCCCAAAAACAGATGCTGTCCAAAACCGACAGCGGCCACTGTTGGGCAGGCGGCTTCATGTCTTCAGTGAACAACGTCCGCGGCGGCGCGGACAGCGAGTCGTACTCAAAATGAACAGGAACTGCTGTTGGGCATTGTACCCATTCTTTCCGTACCCATCTCGATCGTCCCGAGATGACTAATCGGCTCTGGTTTTCTGGCGCCTCCCGGCGCCGGCAGGTGCCAATGGATCCACCAAGGGGCCGGAACCAGCTGCACACAGCGGATGTCGCACCCGCCCCCTTGTCGTCCGACCCGATCCTGGAGGGAGGTCAGGAAAGGGGGGGCCGTCACGACAGGGGCCGGTGGTTTGACGA
Organism: Prorocentrum cordatum; assembly: GCA_963575745.1. Classification (NCBI taxonomy): domain Eukaryota; class Dinophyceae; order Prorocentrales; family Prorocentraceae; genus Prorocentrum; species Prorocentrum cordatum. The sequence continues at coordinate 77,970 of CAUYUJ010015768.1, read as the reverse complement.
GGGGTCGCTCAGACCGCCCCTGACCGAGAAGAAGCTCTCGCCACCTTGCCTGGGGCGCCGCCGTCGACGCCGCCATCGCGGCGCGGGAGGCGCCGAGGGCGGGCCAATCCGCCCTGGGGGGTGTCGCCAGCCGACGACGACGACGACGCCTGCCTACGACGACGACGACGACGCTGGCCGACGATGACAACGACGAGGGCCCCGCCGGCACGAAAACACCTGCCCCTGACCGCCCCTGACAGGGGCCCGGGCAGAATCGGACACGAGGGCAGGGATCTCTGAGACCCGCCCGTTCTGGAGGTACTATCGGGCGCCGCGGCAGTTCCAGAGCGCGCCGGAGGGCTCGCCCTCAGAGCGTCCTGGAGCGTGCATCGAAGAACCAACACAATCGTAAGCATTCAAACTTCCCGAGGTCCGCGTGGATCTCTTGAAGCGGCGCTGGAGCCCCCCTGGCGGCGCCACCAGCGCCGCCCCCTGGCGCGCCCCGCGCACCAGGGAGGGAAGTCCAGCGCCGACCCAAGAAAACCGCGCGGAACTCCGAAAATTCTTGTTTATTCGGCTACACGCAAGAGTGATCCTGGGTAAGAGTGACCTTTGGTGCGCGGCTTTCTGGGGGCCGCGCGGGGACCAAACACAAGCGCGCAGACGCCACTATCGCATCGCATCCGGCGATCGGGGGACCCCAACGGGCCCGCACCAAAGGTCACTCCGGCGAAGGGTCACTCTTACGCGTGACCGAACTCTGGCATTCTGCCTTCCTCGAGCTCTGGAGCGACTCCATCCAGGTCCTGGGCCCACCCGCCTGACCCCGACCTGCCCGTCCGCGCCGTCTCCGACTCCATGCATGTCAGGAGCGACTCAATCCAGGCATCAGGAGGCCAGGAGGACCCTGGCGGAGCCAAAACCGTTTTGGCAGAGATGGATCGCTGAAGAGTTCAGGGCGGCCACGAACCTTGAGCTTCCTTGGCGCTGTCGCGCTGTGCTTGCCAGGCGGGACTGCTTTCGCGCGGCCACGGGTCCTGTCAGGGGGACGTAAGACCTGGGTACAGGGGACTCGGGAATCCCCGACGAGGTCGTCAAAAAAATGACGAGGCCGAGCCTGCATTTTGACGAGGCCTCCCGCTGCAGACATCCCACGAAACTCCTCCTCGTCAAAATCCGAGGCGCGGTCGTCAAAAAACGATGGCGAACCCGAGTCCTGGCAAACCCGGGTCTTACGCTCCCCCGATCCTGGCCCCGCCCCCTCTCCCTCCCCGCCCGCGCCGTCTCCGGCTTCGCCGGCTTGGCGGCCTTCGCGGGCCCCGGGGGCGGCTCGCCGCCCTTCCGGCCCGCCGCTGCGGCAGCCTCGGGCGAGGCGGGGGGCACGGGCACCGAGGAGCAGCAGGGAGGCCCCGCTCCCCCCGCCTTGCTCCTCCTCCCTCTCCTGCTCCAGCTCCTGCTCCTCCTCCTCCTCCTCCTCCTCCTCCTCCTCCTCCTCCTCCTCTCCTCCTCCTCCTCCTCCTCCCTCCTCCTCCATCCTCCTCCTCCTCCTCCTCCTCCTCTCCTCCTCCTCCTCCTCCCCGCCCCTCCTCCTCCTTCCTCCGCCTCCTCCTCCTCCTCCCCCTCCTCCTCCGCCTCCTCCTCCTCCGCCTCCTCCTCCTCCTTCAGAGAAACAAAGAGAGAGAGAGAGAGAGAGAGAGAGAAAAACAAAAAAAAGAGAGACAGAACAAAAAATATCCTGGCGAAGGACCCAGCCATATGCAATTGTGAATACCGAAATTGTGAATATCTTCTTCGGTGGAGCTCCCTATGGGGCCACGAAACGTGTGAGGGGTGTGCCGAAACTGGTGTGCGGGACGCATGTGGGCACACCCACTGGGGCCTTCGGCGGAGCTCCCTATGGGGCCACGAAACGTGTGAGGGGTGTGCCGAATTGGACGTGCGGGACGCATGCGGGCACACCCACTGGGACCGTCGGTGGAGCCCCCTACGGGGCCAAGAAACGTGTGAGGGGTGTGCCGAATTGGGTGTGCGGGACGCATGCGGGCACACCCACTGGGGCCTTCGGTGGAGCTCCCTATGGGACCACGAAACGTGTGAGGGGTCACGAAACGCGTGAGGGGTGTGCCGAAATGGGTGTGCGGGACGCATGCGGGCACACCCACTGGGGCCTTAGGTGGAGCTCCCTACGGGGCCACGAAACGTGTGAAGAGTGTGCCGAAATGGGTGTGCGGGACGCATGCGGGCACACCCACTGGGACTTCGGCGGAGCTCCTTATGGGGCCACGAAACGCGTGAGGGGTGTGCCGAATTGGGTGTGCGGGACGCATGCGGGCGGCCACTGGGGCCTTCGGCGGAGCTCCCTATGGGGCAACGAAACGTGTGAGGGGTGTGCCGGAATGAATGTGCGGGACGCATGCGGGCACAACCACCGGACCTTCGGTGGAGCTCCCTTGGGGCCACGAAAACGTGTGAGGGGTGTGCCGAATGGGTGTGCGGGACGCATGCGGGCGGCAGCACTGGGGCCTTCGGTGGAGCTCCCATGGGGCCACGAAACGTGTGAGGGGTGTGCCGAAATGGGTGTGCGGGACGCATGCGGGCGGCAGCACTGGGGCCTTCGGTGGAGCTCCCTATGGGGCCACGAAACGTGTGAGGGGTGTGCCGAATTGGGTGTGCGTGACGCATGCGGGCGGCAGCACTGGGGCCTTCGGCGGAGCTCCCTATGGGGCCACGAAACGTGTGAGGGGTGTGCCGAATTGGGTGTGGGTGACGCATGCGGGCGGCAGCACTGGGGCCTTCGGCGGAGCTCCCTATGGGGCCACGAAACGTGTGAGGGGTGTGCCGAATTGGGTGTGCGTGACGCATGCGGGCGGCAGCACTGGGGCCTTCGGCGGAGCTCCCTATGGGGCCACGAAACGTGTGAGGGGTGTGCCGAATTGGGTGTGCGTGACGCATGCGGGCGGCAGCACTGGGGCCTTCGGTGGGGCTCCCTATGGGGCCACGAAACGTGTGAGGGGTGTGCCGAATTGGGTGTGCGTGACGCATGCGGGCGGCAGCACTGGGGCCTTCGGTGGAGCCCCTATGGGGCCACGAAACGTGTGAGGGGTGTGCCGAATTGGGTGTGCGGGACGCATGCGGGCGGCAGCACTGGGGCCTTCGGCGGAGCTCCCTATGGGGCCACGAAACGTGTGAGGGGTGTGCCGAATTGGGTGTGCGGGACGCATGCGGGCGGCAGCACTGGGGCCTTCGGCGGAGCTCCCTATGGGGCCACGAAACGTGTGAGGGGTGTGCCGAATTGGGTGTGCGGGACGCATGCGGGCGGCAGCACTGGGGCCTTCGGCGGAGCTCCCTATGGGGCCACGAAGCGTGTGAGGGGTGTGCCGAAATGGAGGAGGGAGGAGGGAGGAGAGGAGAGAGGAGAGGGAGGAGAGGAGAGGAGAGGAGAGGAGAACGCGGGGCGACGTCTCTTCAAAACGAAGACCCAACACCACAGGATGGTTGGGAAAAAACCAAGATTCGGAATTCCACGCAGATTTCTCGGATCCGCGCTGAGGCCACCCCGCCCTGGCGCCGCCGGAAGCGCGCCCTGGGGCGCCGCTGGAGGTGCGCCGTTCCAGAGGGCCCTGGGGGGGGGCAGCACAGGCCCAGAAGAGCCGCGCGGAGCTCCTAGAACATGGTCCAAGTGAACCCCACCCTCCCCCTCAGAAACCGTGGGGGGTAGGGGCAGGGCTCGCATGTGGCCCCCTGAGGACAGAGCCTGGGCTCCCTGTGCACTCCGCACGCCACGCTGCGCAACCTCGGCAAGACCCGTGCTGCTGAGGCCCCGCGCGCCGTCGCTCCCGACGACCTGCGAGAGGCAGCTGCCCCCCAGCGCAGATCCCGCGCGCGTGGCGAGCGCCGGCGCCGTCCCCTGAGAGGAGCGGCGCCGGGGTGCCAAAACGGCCCGCGACGTCCACGCTGCCCCCCTGGCCATCGCTCGGACGTCCATTCCCTGTGCTTTTTTCGATTTCGTGCGTGGTTTTTTCGCCAAATGATCAAATGATGCTCCTCGATGGTCCTCGCCGAAGGAAAAATGCACACGTCCGGGCGATGCCAAGCCCCTCGAGGGCTCCGCGGACACCAGCAAGGCAGCGCCAGGGTCCCGGCTACACGTCAAGACCGGCGGTGGACAAACCTCCCTTTAGTAAACCTCCCTTTAGTGAAAACGGCCAGGGACCGAAACCAACGGACCTGGACCCGCAAAAATGACAGCCGCGACGCCCTCTCGCGAACCGAAAACGGCAAATTCGCTAGTCGACGTGTCAGGGTAGGAGGTCTGTCTACCCCCGAAAAGAGTGACCCTGGGCAAGAGTGACTGACCTCTGGTGCGATGACTTCCGGGGGCCGCGGGGAGGCCGAGCTGGATCGAGCAAGCCGCTGCTATCGCATCTCGTTCAGCCATCTGGGGACCCCGGTGAGCCCGCACCAGAGGTCACTCCGGCGAAAGGTCACTCTTACGTTTAGCCGAGAGTCTCCAAGGACGACGCCAGTGCCCGACGAGCCCCAAGAGGCATGAGCTGAGCCCCGAGAAGCACGGGATAGACCGTCAGAGGGAAGCCCAGAGGCTGCAGGAGACGCCCCAGACAGCTTCCCATGCTTTCCAGCATGTGCATTCAAGAGTGTTTGACACGAGTGGTTGTGAAGGCCATGTATCGGCGCAAACAGTGCCCAAGAAGGTCCTAAGACGGTCGAAGACAGCCACACAAGAGCCCCAATATCACTTACCCAAGAGGGCCCGCAGAAGAGCCCAATATTGCCTGCGAGGCCGCCAATGCCGCCCGAGAAAGCCCCACACAGCCCCCTCGGAGAGCGCCAGCATGCCCCAAGAGGGCACCTCCCCATAAAGCCCTGAGACGCACCAAGACGGCCCAGGCGGCCCCAAGAGACCCCGAGAGCGGCCCAGACTGGGCCCCCCAAACTGGCCCTAAGAGGGTCCAGAGACAGCCAACGAAAAGGCCCTAAGAAAGCACCATCAACCACAGCTAGACACTCCCCTCCGCCTCACTCGCCCCCTCTTTCCCACAGTGACTCCGTCTCAGTATCCTCGTCATCTCCCTTGTGTTGCTCATTGTGCGCATCGTCGTTATCATCCTTTCTCTCCGTCCTCATGTTCCTCAGCCTCCCTCTCCTTCCCCTCTTTTCCGCAACCTGATTGTGCCATGCTCCTAGATCAACGCCTGCAGAGGCAAACAACAGTGCCCAACCTGAACACAAGGGGTCGACAGAGGTGGAGCAAACCTGAATCATTGACGAATCATCGTGAGGGGCGCAGAATGGACTAAAGGACATCACGAGATGTACTTAAGGACCAGTGCTCTGAGGACGCAGAGGCATCGCTGAATGGCGGCAAGACGCAGGGAAGCGCAGCCAAGGACAGTGGCCTTGGATGTTGGCGGCTGGTCGTGGTCCTCTTCAAAGTCCTGCTCCTCCTGGGAGCGCATGATAGGCGGGGAATTCGACACGATTGGCTCCATGCTCGCACAACTGGCGCGCGCATTCATTCCCCCGAAGAATCGTTACTCTTGACTGGTGACCGCTGGCAAGCACAGTGACGAAACGCCGCGGTTCTTAGCACATTGCAAGAAGCAAGAACCCGTGCTGTCGTCGCGGTCCCACGCCCGCAAACAGTGCGACATGATACCACCCATGAGACGCGTCAAGACCTCCTGTCGCCGCCCTCGTCTGGATGGCCAAGACTAGCAGTCTGCGAACGCGAGAGTTCACGCAAGGCTCGAGCGGGTAAAAGGTGACCGTCGGGCTGCCCGCAACACTCTCGGCCGCCGACCATGATCAGAACGCTGAGTCGCCGAGGATACTCGGCAGATGGGGAGCGGAGTGCGGGAACTAAGCCATGTCAAGAGGCATGACATGCTGGGGGCACATTGGCATGAAAGACAGGGAGACACGTCGGTCGGAAGCAATGGGCAGAAACATGAAGCAGGAATGCGTTGGAAGTAGATTGGGCTTCCAACGCAAGGAAAAGGTGAAACCGCTCGATCCTTGAAGTAGGAGCCTATTTTGCATCATTCGCGATCACGGGCGTGATCGGGCGAGGGGCGGGGGAGCTCGTCCACCCCAATCACATCACGGCGGGGGGCCGCCGGAAATCTTAGGACATCTGCGAGGGCTCCATGGAACATCCGTGCAGACGCGGGCCAAATAGTGTGACGTGATCCGGGGGAGGGGGAAGAGGGCCGATCACAGGCTCCGGAAGTGGAGTGAGATCTGGATACCTACCCTCAAGGGCCGACGCGCACCGGCGGAGACGGGTCTGCTGGACCCCACGGGCCTGATGCCTGGGGCAACCGCGGCAGCGCAGGGCCTCCGCCCGCGAAGGCTCTCGAGAGCAGCAAGGACGGGGGGCGGCAAGCGATGGGCGGCGCGAGAACGTGCAGGCCGACCGGGGGGGCACAAGGACCCGACCTAGAGAGCAACAAATCCACCCTCACAATAAACACCCCGACGAGAGGAGCCGTTTAGGAAACGCACCCAAGGAAGGAATCGAACAGTGTAGGGCTGTTTTGTAAACGCTCCGGGCCGTTTAATAAACGCAAATTATCGGGGTCGGGGTGGTTTTCCTCCCTTGGCGACAGGCGATTCGAGTGGGGGATCGACTACAGAAGTGACGTACCCCGAAATTGGAGTTTTCGTCGAGCCTTCGAGAACAGTACGTCGAATGGCTGAAGATCTACGAACGTCCGACGCATCTCCCGTGGATTCGACAAGTACACCACTTGTTGGCGGCACATCACTTCTGCGGCCGATCCCCTGCTCGAGCGCTGGGCGACGCGCGACCGCGTGCCGGCCGACCGGGCGAACGACGAGGGCCCGACCCGACGTGGAGAAGCCTCGGAACAAATCAGCGAACACTTGCCTCAGTCATCCGTCAACGCCTCCCCCTCCCCCCAATGTTCAAAGTTGGCGGTGGGTCTGATGAGATGCGCTTCGACCGCAGTCTCCCCCGCGCGTGCCAACATTGAGTTTTCGGGAGCGGCAAAGAGGGGGGTGTCCAAGAGGGGGGGGGGTGCAAATCATGACCAGCGGCATGTGCGCGGCCCAACGGGGGGGCCAGGGACATAATGAAATAAGAAGAGGCGCCATGAAATCTGGGGAAATATCATGCCCCCCGCCATGATATCCCCCCCCCCCTAGTCATCACCCCCCTCTTTTCCGCCCCCGAAGTTTGGGGGGGAGGGGGAGTGTTCAGTAATTGTGTCCCTCTGCCGTATCGCGCGGCACTCCCCCCCTTGCGCTCGGCCGCCGGGACGGACCTCCGCGGCCACGTGCGCAGCCCATGGCGCGCCAGAGCCTCGCGAGGGCAGCCCTCCCGGGCAGGGAGGGGCCGCCCCAGCACTCCCAGACCGCAGGCCTGCCACGGCATGGTCCTGGAGCCACCGGCTGCTCTGATGGCCAAGAAACAACCTTCTTCGGGCATGCGCCCGATGCGCGAAAACAAGGCAGTCTCAGCCAGACAGGTCCTAGGAACATGTCGTGCAAACCGCAAGACGTTTTTTCTCCCAACCCTCCTTGGTTGGGTATTCGTTTTGAATAGAGCAGTGTGGTCTCCACTCCTTCCTTCCTCCTCCTCCTCCCTCCCTGCCTCTTCCT
>CAUYUJ010015768.1:62844-65344 GCA_963575745.1 Prorocentrum cordatum | reverse complement strand
TGGTTGTGAAGAAACGCGAAGCTCCATCTCATGCAGGCGATCTCGCCTCAGCGCTGGCCGCACTCCCTGCGCCACATCACCAAGGGCAGCAGCGGCAACGATATCAGAAGAAGAAGGAACGAAGAACATGAAGAATAATAAGAAGAAGAAAACGAATTATCCCAGTGCGACCCTACCTAGGAGTTGGAGCCCCTAGGAAAGCAGCATTAGTAGTAACAGTAAAGCTAAGCTAAAGCTAAGCTAAAGCTAAGCTGAAGCTAAGCTAAAGCTAAGCTGAAGCTAAGCTAAAGCTAAGCTTAAGTTAAGGTTAAGCTAAGACTAAGCTTAAGCTGAGCTAAAGTTAAGCTGAAGCTAAGCTGACGCTAAGCTAAAGCTAAGCTAAATCTAAGCTAAAGCTAAAACTAAAGCTAACACTAAAGCTAAGCTAAAGCTAAGCTAAGCTAAGCTAAAGCTAAGCTAAAGCTAAGCTAAAGCTAAACTCAAGCTAAGCTGAAGCTAAGCTAAAGCTAAGCTAAAGCTAAGCTAAAGCTAAGCTAAATCTAAGCTAAAGCTAAGCTAAAGCTAAGCTAAATCTAAGCTAAAGCTAAAACTAAAGCTAAGCTAAAGCTAAGCTAAAGCTAAGCTACAGCTAAGCTAAAGCTAAGCTCAAGCTAAGCTAACGCTAAGATAAAGCTCAGCTAAAGCTAAGCTAAACGGTAAGCGAAAAGCTAAGCGAAACGCTAAGCTAAAGCTAAGCTACAGCTAAGCTAAAGCTAAGCTAAAGCTAAAGCTAAAGCTAAAGCTAAAGCTAAAACTCCCAGGGGACTGGGGGGAACCGCGGGGCGGGGACTGGGGGAACCGCCCGGGGCGTGTAGCACTGCCCGGCCCCTTTAAGCTAGAGAGTAAGAACCCTTGTAGGCAGAGCCTAGGTAGGGAAGTAACGGCGTACGCAGAAACGTTCGGAGGTCCGCGTGAATTCTTTGGACCGGCGCTGGACACTCCTCTCCGAGGACAGCTCCGCGCCGCAAGAAATCCGCGCAGACCTTTGAAGTGCAGTGTTCGTGCAGTTCTTCAATATCCGCTCCCCTGCGCAGCAGGATCATCACAGGCAACGGCGGCAACAATATCCACCACTCTGGGGCGAGCCACTGCAGTGCTCGTCTCCTCCGTCACCGCACCCGGTGTCCCAGCAGGGGCTCGCCGGTGCACCTTTGACTGCACAAAGGGTCGCATCCCTGCGACCCGGCATCACGAACAACATGCAACACCGTAGAACCACTCGACCGAAACCCTCGACCCCATCTTTCTGCTCCGATGCTCGAGCCGGGTCGATCCGTGAGGGCCCCGCGGCCCGAAAAACGTGGCAACATCGCCCGGCGCGACAGAGATTGCGACGCCCGGATCTCGGGGATCGAGGCTTGCCCGCACAGGCGGGTCCAAAGCAGCACCGGCAGCGGCAGGGAGCGATAAGGCCCCACCTGTGACGCGCGAGGACCTACTGGTACTATATGTTTGAAGGGGCCCAGGGACACACGAGTGAATGCACACAAATGACCGGATGCCCCATATTTTTCCCATACCTTCTGGGTTTCTGTCTTTCCCCCCCACACTGCCCATCTGTTCCCAGATCTTCTGGGGAATCGACGATTAATTGTGTCTGTGTTCTTCCCCCTCCTGAATGTTCTCCTTGGAGGCGTGCGTCCGACCCGAACATATCGTCTATCCATCTTGCAGTATAGCGCCCCCCGAGCGGTACGGCCAGCAAGCGCCCGTCACGGAGCTCATACTAGAAGACTTCTCGGAGCGCGCGTGCGTCGCCCCAAGGGGGGGCCGACGCACACATATAATAGTATTACGTCGGGCGTGTCCCCCTACAGGTGGATTTCGGACGAAAGATAAACATAAGGTGCAAAAAATCATAAACAAATGTTCAAGCATACTCCAATCAATCGTCCCCTCACCATTGTTTTTGACTTTTTGTGAGTACTCCTCCTGTCGAGGGACAGGCACGACTTGCTATCACTATGTTGGGGTGACGCCGATGGCTTGGGTGTCCCAAAACCGTGTGGTGACAGATCCGGCGGTGACCTCGAAATCCACAAAGACGCCACCGCACGGTCCGTCACCACACGGTTTTGGCACCCTGGAGGCTCCAGTCGCCCGAGACGTCCTCGGAGCACGACCCGAGTCCCAAAACCGTGCGGGAGGAGGAGGAGGAGGAGGAGGAGGAGGCCGGAGGAGAGGGGGGTGGAGGGGGCAGGAGGAGGATGAGGAGGAGATGAGGCGGTGTATACATAAATAAAGGGGGTGTGAGGTCGTTAGTGAGGAAGGCGGAGGGAGGAGGAGGAGGTGACGTCGCGCTGATGATGTCTGCGTGAGCGAAGCTGAAGGAGGAATCCCCACCGACTCACCACACGGTGTGGTCACCGCCCCGTTTGGGAGCCCCCGAACGGCAGCCCGCCGGCGAGGCCCGGGAGAAAAAGGCCGCCCGCCGAGCGCGCGGGCACCGCCGCCCGCCCCC
>CAUYUJ010015768.1:22500-62744 GCA_963575745.1 Prorocentrum cordatum | reverse complement strand
TATTCTTCTTATTTTTCTTCGTCTTCTTCTTCTTCTTCTTCGTATTATTATTCTTCTTCTTCTTTTTCGTATTCTTCTTCTTATTATTATTCTTCTTATTCGTCTTCTTCTTATTCTTCGTATGCTTATTCTTATTCTTCTTCTTATTATTATTATTCTTCTTTTTCTTATTCTTCCTCCTCCTCCTCCTACGCTCCAGCTCCTCTATCATCATCCTTCATCCTCACTCCTCCTCCCTCTCCTTCCTCATCCTACTCCATCCCCTCCTCCCTCCTCCCTTCCTCCTCCTTACTCCTCCTCCTCCTACCACTCCCCTCTTTGCCCCATCCCCACTGCCCCTCCCCCTCCCCCTCCACTCCTCCTCCTCATCATCCTCCTCCTCCTCCCTCCTCCTTCCTCTCCTCCTCCTCATCTCGCCATTGCTCTCCCCTCCCCCTCCATCCTCATTCCTCCTCCTCATATGCCTCATCCTCCTCCTACTCCTCCTCGCCATCCCCCTCCACCCCTCCTCTCCCTCCTCCCATCTCTCCTCCTCCTCCTCCTCCTCCTCCTCCACCTCCTCCCTTCATCATATCACCCCTCATACTCATCTCCTCCTCCTCCTCCTCCTCCTCCTCCTCCTCCTCCTCCTCCTCCTCCTCCTCCTCCTCCTCCGCCTCCCCGTCCTGGCTTCGTTTTCGTACCTGGAGCTCGGGCCCGCGCCAGTCCGAGCCGGTTTTTTAAGGCGCCGGTCTGGGTCTGGTTTTTAAGGCGCCTTTTTTGTAACTGGGGAGGGTCCGGTATATGAGGGCGATTTCCTTGGATTGGAGCTTAGGGGGTCCCGTGTATCAAGGCGCCCCGTCGAAGAAGGGGGTCCAGACTATGAGGTCGCATTTGGAGAGGGGTCCGGTTTTTTTTGGGGGGGGTCGATTAATCAGGGATTTGAAGCAGGACGAAGCCGGGATGGGGTCGGGCATGTCTCCCTACGGAAGGGTCGTGTCGTGCCGACTTCGGCGCTGGTCTCTGACACCGCGGGGGTCGTTTAGCCTTGAACGGTCGGCCGCTCCCGAAACGTCCAAAGCGTTCCACATCGAGCGATTCTGGGTCGAACGCGGCGTTCAACCTTGAACGCTGGCGGCGAGGTCGCCGCCGGTCGACACGACGCGAACCTGTCGTACAGGGCAGGTTTGGAAGAAAACCTAACAACAGTCAGACAAAATTCAAAACATGTTGTAAAACAAATCGTCACCACGATTTCTCTACTATGTGTAGATATTCCTCCTGTAGAGGGACGGGCCCGAATCAAAGCCAGGACACAACTGACATTGGGTGAGGATACAGCGAGAATCTCCGAGATCCCCCTGGACAATGCCTCGGGCGTCGTGAGATTCCTTCTCAGCGCGCTCCAGAACGCTCCGGGAGCGTTCCAGAACGGAGCGGATTCGTCCGCGTCCTGGCCCCGTCCCCCCACCCTGCAGCCATGGGCCACCAACCCCTCTGTCCACGAGCGTGACCAGGACTGGCTATCGGTCATCACTCAAATCTCCCGCGGCCGTGGGGACGATCCAAGAAGCCCCGGCACGCGCTCGGCGAGGCGCACTACCGGAACGCATCCCGAGGCAGCAAAGCCGCCGCGAGCCAAAAAAATGTTTGAGAACCTCGAACTTCCCAGACATACGACGCTCCAATTATTTCGATGCGTGAACCCCCGACGGTCTTCACAACTTCCCTGGGGGCTGCCTTTCATCCTGAACCATTCTTTGCTGGCCCCCGGGCCCGCAGGGGCGGCCCCACGGGCCGCAGATAGCCTCGAACCAGCCGCTCCAATGTTTTTGGAGCCTCGGATCTCTGGGCTCGCACCTCGAGGTCGAGGGCGTGCCCAGTCAGCTTGTCCTCCTCCTGTCGTCGCCCCTGAGACTGGCTTTTAAACTCAAGCAACTGGCTGTCGAATTCAAAAACTGGTAAGTGGAATTCAAAAACCGATGTTGAAAATTAAGCAAACAAGAAACTGTCTTTTGATGTGTTAGACATGTTTTCTAGTTTTTTGAATTCAAGCCTTCGGGAGCAGCGCGGCTTTGGAATTTAAAAACTGTTTTCTGATTCAGACACCGATTCTTAAAAAAATAACAAAAAAGAGAGTGGTTTTTTGAATTAAAAAACTTGTTTTTCTCTGGTTTTGTGAATTTGAAGGGGCCCTGGGACACACAAATCAATACACACAAATAAAAAGACTCCCCATGTTTTCCTATATTTTCTGGGTGTTTGTCTTCCCGCCCACATCCCATATTTTCCCATATTTTCTTCGGAATCGACGATTAATAGTGTCTGTGTGTTTTTTTTCCTCCTGTGGCTGTCGAATTCAAAAACTGTTTTCTGATTCAGACACCGATTCTTCAAAATTCAACAAAAAAAGAGAGTGTTTTTTTGAATTAAAAAAAACTTGTTTTTTTATAGAAAATTCAACAAAAAAGAGAGTGGTTTTTTGAATTAAAAACTTGTTCTTCTCTGGTTTTGTGAATTCCCCCCCCAACACTGGAGAGAGCGCAGCGCGGCGGCCTCCGCCCCCGGCTGGCCGCGGGCGCCGGCGCGCCCGCTGCGCTCGCGCCTGGCCCGCGCGCCCCCCAGACGTGGCGGGTCGTGTGGGCCGTGTGGGTCGCCGTCGTCGCCGTCGTCGCCGTCGTCGCCGTCGTCGCCGTCGTCGTCGTCGCCGTCGCCGTCGTCGTCGCCGTCGCCGTCGTCGTCGTCGCCGTCGTCGCCGTCGTCGCCGTCGCCGTCGTCGTCGTCGCCGTCGTCGTCGTCGTCGCTGTCGCCGTCGCCGTCGCCGTCGTCGCCGTTGTCGTCGCCGTCGCCGCCGTCGTCGCCGTCGCCGTCGTCGTCGCCGTCGCCGTCGTCGTCGTCGTCGTCGTCGTCGCCGTCGTCGCCGTCGTCGTCGTCGCCGTCGTCGTCGTCGTCGCCGTCGCCGTCGTCGTCGTCGTCGTCGTCGTCGCCGTCGTCGTCGCCGTCGCCGTCCTGTCTTTCCCACTCGGGCCGCGAAGCGCGGGGGCGCCCCACCCCAGTGCGAGGCGGGGATCCATACCTCCATCACGACCCGCCCCGGGGTCGTGGGCGAAGAACATGGCTCCGCAATCTACCTGCGGCCTCGCGGGCCGGGGCCCACAGGGTCCGGGCCCCCGCGGATGTGGGGCGCTGCTTCTTCTTCTCCGCGGAGGCCCCGCGCGGAACGCATCCGTGCGAGCGCGTCGCCGCGGGATCGCGCCCGGAAATCCGGACCGCGAGGGCGCGGATACGGACACGTCCGTCGCTCGCGATGGGGGGCCCATCTTCGGGGACCTCGGCACCCAGACCTCCAAGCGTCGTGCACCAAAGCACGGAGGAATCTTCTCCACGCGCAATGTTCTACGCCTGCACCGGCAGACCGGGACCACCAGAACACGACTGGCAGAGGGGTCCAGACTTCCCTGGCGGAGGGGTCCAGACTTCCGGGGGGCACACGTCCTGAACAGAAGCATGACGTCGGAGGTCTGGGCAGGCGGTGGGTGTGGATACACCTGGCCCCCCGGGGGCCAGAACAGCTCCTCCACCCGCCAAGAGGTCCCCCGCCGGGCCGCCGCCTTCCGCCGCCCGCCGCGGTCCCCAGCCCGCCGAGCTCCACCGCCGACCGAGGTCCCAGAGGTCCATCCCCGAGGCGGGCGTGACGGATGACTCCCCGCGTAGGATCCCAGGCCGGCTGGCCTCTGCGGAAGACTCCGCGCCCTGCGCGGGACGAGGGCAGGATGAGGACGCCATCGGACGAGGACACACATCGGGAATCTCCGACGATCTGGTTCTTTCGATCCCGGCATCTTTCCTCCAGTTCGGCGTCCCCCAGATCATTGGATGGCGGTTGCTGTTCGGTCGCGATCGGTAGCATCGGCACTCCAAATCAGTCGCGACCGATCGCGACCGAATTTAGAACTTGAAGCAAAATCGGTAACGACAGACCTCGTCGGGCGCGACCAGAACATTACGGCATCCGATGATCAAGGCCAGGGGGGGGCCCTTATCGGGCCCCTGGACCATCAAAAACGAATCCGTGACGATTCACAACTAATGACTCCGGAAAGGGGAAACAACTGAGGCCTTGGGCCGCGGATTGAACAAAAAACATATATGGGACCTTGGACTCTCTGAGAACTGGCGGATCTGGATGAGGCGTCGGGCTCCGCGGCCTGTTCCAGGGCGTCCTGGACTGCTCTGAGTGCGTTCTGTGACGCGCAAAAGCGAGCTATCCTCGACAGGGGCAGGACTGACCCATCCCCCGGGGCAGGCGCAATAAAAGGAAAAAGATACTCCAGCGGGAGGACCCTACGTGAGAATCCCCTTATTGCGAATTAGAACCATCCCCACCGACGACTAACGATGGTGATGATGCCAAAATGCGAGGATACCATGATGCGTCGTGAGGGACGTTTGAAACCTGCAGGACCCGTGGGAGCTGTGCGACCTGTGAGGCTTGTTGGGCCTGTGGGTCTGTGGAACATGTCGGACTTGCGGGCCCTGTGGGACATTGTGGACCTGTGGGACTTGCAGGACCTGTGGGACCAGTGGAGCCCGTGGAACCTGTGGGACATGCGAGGGTGCGGCCTGTGGGACATGTTGGACCTGTGGGACCTGTGGTGCCTGCGGGCCCTGTGGGACCTTTGGGGCCCCTGGTATTTGAGGGACCTGCATGGCATGTTGGGCCTGTGGGGCCAGCTGGACCTGTGCGACCTTTGGGCTCGTTGGACCTGTGGGGCCTGTGGGACTTGCAGGGCCTGCGGGCGTCGTGGGGCGCGTGGGGCCTGCGGGACACCCAGAACTTCGAAGATTTGTTCGACCTGCATGACCTGCAGGACCCGCGGGGCCCGTGGAATCTATGTGACCTGTGCGACATGCGGGGCCTGTGCGGCCCGTGGGACCGGTGGCACCTGCGCGACCTGTGGGGCCTGCGGCACCTGCTGGGCCTGCGAGAACTGTGAGGCCCCGGGGGGAAGGGCTCCCGCCTGAGACTTCATCGCAAGTCACTCGCAGACGATGCTCCCGCTGGAGACCTCCTCCAGACGCAGGCCTCGCAGGCCAGAATGTGACGACAGTTACAAGAATCCGATGACCCGCTCGGATCAATAGCAGGATCTGCGGGCCGCACAGTGGAGGGGGGCTCCCGCCTGAGCCTGCCTCACAGCTCACTCACAGGCGAGGCTCCCGCTCGAGGCCTCCCCCCTACGCAGCCCTCCGGGGCCCACGGGCGAGGCTCCCGCTCGAGACTTCCCCCATATAGGCAGCCCTCCGGGGCCCAAGGAGTGACGACGGCTATACAGGAATCCGACGACTCGCCCGGATCCGTAGCAGAATCTGCGGGCCTCCGAGGGAGGGGGTGACGGGGGGCTCCCGCCCGAGGTCGGCGGAATGGCGCCAGCTTCTGGAGTAGAAGCCAGCATCAAGGGCACGCCGCCGTGGGGGGCCCGTCGCCGCGCGTCCCTCTTGTAGGGACCATCCGCCGTCGAACAACAGCAAGCGATGGAGCACCGACCAGCTCCGGGCGGCGGCGTGGCATTGATGCCACGTTCCCCTGCGACCGGGAGAGGCGGAGGACTTCTGGGAACCCCGCATGGGAAAACAATCACGACGTGGAGGCCTGCGGTTCGCCGGCTGTAGCAATCCATGCGCTGTCGCAACCGATGCGCTTTTGGAGCCCTCCACCCCGAGATGGCCCTTGGACCGCCTCCAAGCCCCTACAAGGGCTCCAAGAGGCCCTTGGCCCCCAAAAGGCCCCTCAGAGGTTCCCAGGACAAGATGTCCCAGGCCACCGAGATGCCCCCAACACGCATCCGTCCAAGAGGCTCCCATGATGCCTCCTAAGTGACACCAAGATGTCTCTCACAAGCCTCTGATCGATGACCCAGGCACGTTGGCGGGATAAGCCGTAAGCCAAAAGATCCGCCTCCCCCTTGCCACATTGGTGCACCACATATCAAACTATCGGTTGTCCTGTTTTTCCATGTTCCCCAGGGCCTTTGGCCGAATGGCCCTGCCACGCAGAAAAACCCATACTTTACCCCAGCGTCAACAAGCAACCTCCCCAAGGCAGCCAAGATGGCCCAAGATGACTTCCACGACGCCTCCAAGATGCCTTCAAGGAAGCCAAGATGGCCTAACATGGTCCCTAAGATGGTCCCAAGACGCCTCCAAAGCGGCCAAAATGGTCCCACGACGGTTCAACATGTCATCCAAACGGCCCAGGCCACCAAGACGGCCCAAGAGGGCCCCAAAAGGACCTCCAGGAGGCAAACGCCACTGTTGTTTCGCAACCCTCTCTTGGTTGGGTTCTCGTTTTGAATTGCTTAGCAGTGGGGTCTCCACCTTCTCCCCCCCGATCTCCTCTCGGCGATCTCCTTTCGCAGCCCTCTTGGGGGCTGCGAAGTGTGGAACCGTCCCCACATTCGAGGGCTGCTGGGGGAGCCAGCAGAGTGAGGCACCACGCAGACCCCAACGGGACCTCGCTATCCCTGGGGGGGCTGCGAAGTGTGAAACTATCGCCGCGTTCGGGGACTGCTGGGGGAGCCAACGCAATGGGGCCCCACGCAAATCCAAACGGGACCTCGCCATCCCTGGGGGGTGAGGCTGCGAAGTGTGAAACCGTCGCCACGTTTGAAGGCTGCTTGGGGGGGGCCAACGCAGTGGGGCCCCACGCGGATCCAAACGGGACCTCGCCATCCCTTCGGGGCTGCGAAGCGTGAAGCTGCCCCCGCACTCGAGGGCTGCTGGGCGGGGCAGCACAGTGGGGCCCCACGCAGATCCAAACGGGACCTCGCAATCCCTTGGGGGGCTGTGACGTGTGAAGCTGCCCCCGCGTTCGAGGGCTCCTGGGCGCGTCTCCGCCGATGCACGCGTCGTTCATTTCTAATCGTGTTCATTTCAAATTGTGCTCGTTTCTAAATGTTCCTGGCCCCCTAGTGGCCAGGAAGAGGCCCAGGATAGAACAGTTAGAAATTAAAGGACCTTGCCCCCCAGCAAAAATCAAAGAACTCTCGAAAACTTAGAAATGAACTATGTGTACCTCTGTTCTGCGAGTCGGCCACGCACACTTCGCACGATATAAGTATCCGCCGTGCACCGTCTCTTGCAAAATTGCTGTCGCACTGTTGCCGACATGCCTTATGTCATCCCTTGGTGCCGATGGGTTGGGTACGTCGCATCGTAATTGTTCAATTGTTGTTTCAATGAGCTTAGCGTTCTCGCTTGTTCGGGTTTCCGACGCTCCACGACGGCCCAAACGGCTGGGCCGCCAAGATTGCACCAGGACGGCCCAAGAGGCCCCCAAAAGACCCGCAAGACGGCCCAAGCGGGCCTCACGAGGGCCCAAGAGGCCTCCACGACGGCCCCAGGACGGCCCCAGACGCCTCCAAGACAGCTTTAAAGCGCCGAAAGAAGCCGCCAAAAAGCCGCCAAGAAGCCCCAGGAGACCCCCCAAGAGGTTCCAGGATGCACACAAGAGGCCTTTTTTTAACTCCCCAATTCCTGCAGCGGATCCCGCCGACAGGCAAGACTCAGATCTTCACAAAGATCCCCACGCGGTGCTTACCCACGTCGCACTGGTAGCTGGAGCTCGTGGTCCAGCGGCTTCCCCGTCTGCGGGTTCTTGTGCGCCAGGATCCGGTTCCTTTTCTTCCGCTTGGCGTCGTCCTTCGCACTGAGGCCCTTCCTGGCTAGCGGCACCGTGAAAGCGGGCCCCAGGCCTGCCCGCCTCCGCCTCCAAGGAACCAACCATGCCAGACATGCGCGCGCCCGCGGTGGTCCACGGCGCCGGCTGGCAGTCCGCCTCACAGAGCTTCCTCTTCATTCGCTGTGTAGCCGCGCGCCTGCCGCAACGCACGCGCCACATCCAGCCACCGAACTCCTTCACCTCGTGCCGCGTCAGGGCGATCTGTGGCTTCGGCCGACGGCGTAGTGGTCGCCCACGTTCACGCTTTGGCACGTCTGGCCACCAGCCAGTATTCTGCACCGCCCAGCGTACACGGCCAGCGAGCGCCTCCACCGCCTGGTGCTTCCCATAGTTCGCGTCCATCTCGGCCCCCACCTTGGCTAGTAGGTAAACCTCCGCGTTGCCCTTCGCGATCTTGAGCTCCGCGCCTGTGAGCTGCTCGATCTTCGACATGGACCTGCGCGCCTTGACATGGATCACCCCGTCCACGTCCAAGTCGAGATCCCGTATCTCGTGCCAGATGCGCTTCCAGATGTCCGCGTGTGGCCGCTTCCAACCAATGCAGCAGCGCTCGCCCTTATGCAAGCCCTCGATGATGCCCTGGTGGTCCGTGTAGATGTTGCCTTCGCCGAGCTTCTGCTCCAGCACCATGTAGAAGGCCCACATCTCCGAGCGCTTGATCGTCCTGTGCACTGGGAGCGTGCACGGCAGTGGCCCCCACATCTGGTACTTCGGTTCCCCGTTCTCGTTGATCGACATGGCGGCCCAGCCCGTCTGCGCCCACTCGCTGTAACCGAGCTTGGACCCGTCGCACATGATGCCACCTGTGAAGTAGTCCTCGTCGCCCTCCACGGCATGGCACATGACCTGGCCTTCATCGACACCCTCAAACTTCCAGTCCGCCTCTGGGTGCCTCACCAGCCCCCGCGTCCAGAGCAAGCTGTCCTCCTGCTGCTCAGCTATCGTCTGCCACTCAGGTTGCGCTTTTAGCCTCTGCACCCTCAAGGCCTGGCACTCGAAATACCTGTGATGCGGAGTGCCCACCGCCTCGACGCACGCGAAGCAGATGTCCGTCGGCACGATGTTGCACGCACTTGGCTTGCTCATGGTCCAGCACCCGGCGATGAAAGCCTTCCTCGCCGCGTTCTTGGCGTGCTTCGGAAAGTCCCGCGCCTTCAGCTGGGCGACCGCAGGGGCCACCATCGGTGCTGGCCGTAGACTCGCATACTCGTCCGCGGCCGTCCAGTCCTGCCAGGGTTTCCGCTGCACGTCCTTCCTCAGCATCGCCACCACGTCCATGGGGCACAGCTTCCTCATGTCCAGCTCGTCACCGTCCTTGGTGATGACCGTATGCCAAGTTGGCCAAGTCCAGTGCGCCCGCTTGAGCGACATGATCACCGCTCCCGCAGGCCCACGCACCTTGGCCCACATGGGCTTCATACCCACCTCTTGCTGCTGGCGCCTCCACACCTTCGTCAGCAGATCCACCGTGTCGTCCAAGGCATGCTCGAGGCTTGTCCCTGACCGTCCCGCACGTGGCGACGTGGAACCTGCGCCGCGCTCTGGATTTACTCCTGCTCGTCCAGCACGTGGCGCTGTGGGACCCAAGTCTAGCTCGGGGTCCGCTTCTGACCGTCCAGCCCTTGATGATGTCTCCCATACTGCCCGCGCCCAGCGGACAATGGGTGCCTCCGTAGCCTCGTAGGTGGGCTCCTCGTTCGCAAGCGCCAGCTGCAGCGTAAGGCTTTTGGCTCCACGCCCTCCTGGCAGTGCTCGTCCCGCTTCTCGCCTAAGCCGTCGTAACTGGTGGTCTGGCATGCCCAGACACTTGCACCCATACATCACCGAGCGCTTGAGGCCGCACTTGAAGACCAGCGCCGTGCCGATGCACACAAGAGGCCCCTCAGAGGCCCCCAAGAGGCCCTCAAGAGGTTCCCAGGAAGCCCCAAGGAGGCTCCAAGAGGACCTCAGACGGCCTCCCGTTCTTCCTCCTCCTCCTCCTCCACCACCTTCTCCTCTTCCTTCTCCTCCCTCTCCTCCTCCTCCTCATCCTCCTCCTCCTGTCTCTATATCCCATGTGTTCCCCCGAAGGGTCCCAAAACGGCTGAGAAAACACATAGTCCAATAGCCTGGTCAGACCTTGGCCAAATATTTGACCTCCTGTACCTTTCCAAAGTGCAAGTGGCGGCGGTTATTCGCCGAACGCGTCTTCGATTCGCAGCTCTTCCAGAATTCGGCGGCGAGCCTGAGGGTGAAATGAGAAGAAAAGGCATTCTGAGAAGGCTCGGAAGTCCCCCGGCCTTCTGAGAACTTTTCTAAGCCTTCCCCGAATACGCAAAAAAAACTATCAAAGGCGCGAAGGCTTCTGAGAAGTCCCGCCGCCTTTTGAGAAAACCTCCTCCTTCTCGCTTCGCCCCCTCGCTCGCCGCCGAAAAATGCTTCCGGTGTTCTTCGGGCCGACCTTGCGGCCCACTGGGGGGGCGACTCTCCCGACTCACTCCCCGCGCCGCCACACCGCACTCTTCGCAGGAGTCCGCAGTCAGCGAGCTTATCCGGTCCACTGCAGACTCGAGCCATGAATTCAAACTCGACGTAAAAACTCAGCACCGTCCATGCAGCACCGAGAGGCGACGTGATTGACAGACGCCCGTTAGAGAAACGAGGGGCGGTATCCCATTCCTGTCCAGAGGGCCACGCGTGCACGCGACCTTCGGATCGCTGCAGCAAGCAAGCGTCTGGCCGTAAATCGATTGCTGTCTCCGTGTCTCTGCCAGGTCGGGCGCTCTACAAGAACCATGCCAGCCAGAGACAGCCTTGAGCGATCACTCAACAACTTCCAAAACTCTACGTACCATGAGGAACACGTGCGAACGCACATACAAAAAGAAGACGTCGCAGACGCGAACATGGCAGGATGCGCAACACGATTCACGCCGGAATCAAATGTGCTCAGCCGCTCGGATCGCCGAGCAGACGAAGGCTTGGAGCCGGACGGAAAACGCAAAACCATTCTCGTGCCTGTTTCCGGGAGCTGAGGGGGGGGGGGGCTGCGCTGCGACTGCCGGACGAGCGGAAGTTCGGAGCACGATTATGTCGGGCGTGTCCCCCTGCAGGCGGACGTTGGACGAAAAATAAAAGATAGTCCAAAAATACCCCAACCAAGTTCAAAAATACTCAAACAATCGTCCCCTGACTATTTTGGATTATTTGGAATGTTCGTCCTGTAGAGTGGCATGCCCGTCTTAACAATACGCGGGGAAGGGCGGAGCGCTTCTCGGGAATGCTTCGGACACGATGGGGAGCTTGAGAGGGCAACGCGCTCGGGGCCGCAGAGACACCACCCAGTCGGCGTGCGACGGGAAGCGCGGAGAGATCTGCGGCTGGGTTTAGGTCGGGCATGTCCACTTACAGGGGGATCTTGGGGCGAAAAAAATCTCATTGTCAAAACATATTCCAAAATATTCAACAAATGCTCAAAAATCGTCTCCTAACGATTTTTCTATTGTCTTTCCTGTAGAGGGACAAGCCCGACTTTAAGATTCGCGGTCGGGCCCAACGCACTTCAGGACCACATCCGAGAAATAATTTCGAGCACCCGGAAAAGTGTCGAAAGAGTGTCGAAAGAGTGTCGAAACAGTGTCGGACGAGTGCCTTCCAGGGCCCGACACGTGAGAATCCTCGAGTTTCGGTACTTTTTTCTGGTGCTCGAAATTCTGGTGATCAAGGCTACTCCAGATTTCGTAATAAAAGGGAGGGGGTCTGGACCCTCCAAGACAAGCCATTTCAGACCTCCCCCGTGGGAGAACCCTCCAAAACATCGTCCCCAGACCCCCCGGGCCCTCCAAGATAGCCTGGAAGAGACCCCCCCCGAAATGAGACCCCCCCCCCCTTTATTACGAAATCTGGAGTAAAGTAGGCTGGAACATCATGAGCGTGGATCCGAAAGGAGCGGGTTCGCCGGAGACCCCCCACGCGGGGACGCCGGAAGAGCTGCAAATGGAGCGCCCGCGGCGCGGGCCCCGTGCGGTGCCGCAGGTGGCCCGCGCCGCGGAGGTGGCCCAGCAGGGCCCCGGGAGCGCCGAAGGATGGCCCCCGGGAGCCTCGGCGAAGCCCCAGGAGGCGCTTAGCACCGAGGCCACATCCCACCATAGCAGAGGTGGTGGGCCGCGCATAACGGCAAAGATCGTCCACGTCTCGAGTCAGTTACTGCACCTCATTCCTGGAGGGAGAGGAAGACAGCCACATCAACATATAAACCCTGGGCGCTCCGCGCGGTTTTTTCTTGCGGGGCTCGCCTCGGTGCTCTTCTCCCTCCCCCCTCCCTCTGCGTGGCCGCCCTCGTCTGTTTCCCTCTCCTGCTTGCCGTCCAACCAAGTAGCCATTCGGCTGCCCCGAGTTGCCACACGCTGCAGCGGAGCGCCTCCGCCTCGTAGAAGAAGAACAATAATAAGAAGAAGCACCAGAACAAACACATGAACATAAACTGTTGGCGCTCCGCGCGGATTCTTGGATTCGCGCTGGACCCCCTCCCTGGCGCGCGGAGCGCGCCAGGGGCGGCGCCGGAGGCGCCGCCAGGGGGCCCAGGCGCGGATCCAAGACATCCGCGTGGAGCGCCAAACAAACTATGTTTATGCGGTTTTTTCTTCCTCGATTCTGGGAAAACTGAGGGACTTCCGAGCCTTCCGCAGAGGCTCACCCCTGCACACTCGAAGCGGAACTGGGACACACAACCAAGTAGAAACAAATCACCAGCCTCCCCCTATTCTCACATATCTGCTGGGTTTTTCTCTCCCACATCTTCCCTATTTCCTGGGGCATCGACGATTCAGTGTGTCTGTGTGTGTGTGTGTGTGTGTGTGTGTGTGTGTGTGTGTGTGTGTGTGTGTGTGTGTGTGTGTGTGTGTGTGTGTGTGTGTGTGTGTGTGTGTGTGTTTCTCCCCCCCCTGATCACCTCCTCCCCCCGGGGATCGCCGCCGAGGAGAGGCGCGAGGACGCGAGGCAGGGGAGCGCGCGCAGGGGGCCTCCCCTGCACGCGCCCGTGCCGGCGGCCCCTGGGGGCGCTCCGCCCGAGGCTCAAGGGGCCCCTGGGGGCACGCAGCGACATAGGCACGAATGGCAGGCAGTGGCGGATCCTGCTCGCTCTTCTCTGGGCAATTTCGCCATCATCGCCGCAGCAGGCCCCTCGTCGTTCCCGTCGTCGACGAATTCTCCGCAGGGCGCGCAGGATTCCCCACATCCTCCCACCTTTTCGGGGCTCCCGCCTCCTCCCCCGCTTCCCCAGTCTGCCCATATCTTCCTCGGAGTCGACGAGATGAATTGTGTCTGTGTGTTGTTTTTCCCCCTCCTGACAGACATCCGACGCCCTGCTTCTCTCGCATCGCGCGGTCCCCCCGAGGCCTGGCCGTCCTTCCCGAGGACCGGCCCTTCCAGGTCGTCAGAGGCCTCCCAGACGGGGTCCGAGTGGATGGGGTCGGAGGATCGCGCCGAAACATCGGCGCTGCGTCGGCGATGCACTGGCGCTGCACCGGCGACGTGGGCGATGCATCGGCGACGCCGGCGTGGAGAAAATCGGGCTCCGCATCGCGCTGCATCGCCGATGCATCGGCGATGCGGCGCGATCCTCCGACCCCATCTACTCCGGCCCCATCTAACGCCTTCTCGGCCCACCACTGCCTCAAGAGGACCTCGGAGGGCTCCCGCACTCCCCTGGGAAGGTCCCAGCGACCACCAGTCACATGCGAGTAGCGCCCCAATAGACCCTCGAGACGGCTCAGGAGGGCCTCTAGGGGAGGCCAGCACGCAGCCCCAATGCGTCCCAAGACTGCGACAAAACAACCCAAGAGAGCCCGACAGACCCAGAAGAGGCCCGCAAGAAACCTCAAGAGAGCTTCCAGACGGCACTGGAGTCCTAGGGGATCCCGAAACGGATCGGAAGGCTCCGAGACTGCCCAACAAGCCCTAAGAGAGTTGGAAACACAACACGCACGAGAGGCCCCAAGAGAGGTCCGAAGAGGCGTGAAGAAAGCCCGAGTCAGAACCCAATGGAAGCACATACCGAAAAATAGCAACAACCAGGGATGCGCTGGAGAAGCAGAAAGAAACAACATAATACCGACAGCAAATCCGCAACGACTAAATCTACCAAATTGTCAAATCTACTGGGGCTTGTTGCGGTTCCCCGCGGCTTGTCGCATGACTTTTTGAGCCCAACAGTGCTCCAAGACGGGCCAAGAGAGCTCGAAGAGATTCCCAAGTCGATCAAAAAGGGCCCCGAGTCGCAGACCCCGAGAGCGCTCAGAGGAGAACTGGAGAAGCACCCATGAGAACTCTGACCCATAACCCAGGCACGGTTGCGGTTTGGGCCGAATGCCATGCAATGCCAGCGAGCGACAGCAAGCCACAGTGCAAGCAACAAACGGCTCTAGCGGCTCAAGCTTCCCGCTATGCTTGAAACAAGTATCTAATATCAGCCTTCCGGCCCAAAAGAAGCGTCCAAGACAACCCAAGAGGGTTCAAGCCAGCTCCAGGAGGTACTCGGAACAGCCGAAGAGGCCTCCAACACGACCCAATAGGTCCAAAGAAGCCCTCGAAAGGCTTCACGAGACTACAAGAGACTCCAAGAAAGTCTCCGACCAGCCAATATCGTCGAACAACTGGTTCGCCTTGTCGAGTCAGCACGGCGTCAAGAAGGCCCCCGAAACTGCCCAAGAGGGCCCCCCAAACCAACCACACTGACCCTGGATGGCCACTCCGTGTAGGATCAGCACTACGCCAGGAACATACAGTGGAAGGCTCTACCCTCCTTTACTCGACCTTGTACTACGCCGAGCGCAAAGACCGCGTTGTCTGTAGACGCATCCGCCCCGAATGCGTCTCTATACGCAACGACACCCAATGTCTCTGTAGACGCTTGTGGCTCGAAAGTGGTACGCTATGCAGTGGAGGCCACAGGTACCGATCCTCCAGAGGCAGTTGAGCGCTGCCCTCGGAGCCCGCGTGGCCCTCGGGACGGCTCGCGAGGGGGGCTGCACGGGAGTCCGAGAAGGCGCCCCGACGGAGGGAGGGATCCAAACTGCAGACCCGCAACCTGCCCCCCCCCCAAACGCAGCGCAGAAGGCCTCCCGACGAGGGCCCGCAGACGGCCCCCGAAGCGGCGGCGGAGGGCTCCGCGACTGGGGCCCCACCAAGGCTGGAGGAACCGGCGCGGATCGGCCCCAAGACAGGCTCCAGGGATAGGGGGCCACATGCAAGCCCTCCCCCTCAAAAGTCGTGGGGGGTAGGGGGTAGGGTGCGCATGTGGCCCCCTACAGGGAGGCACGGAGAAAGGACTCCAGCGGCAGCAGGCAGCAGCACGGCGGCAGGACCACGACAGCAGCCGACAGCGCGCACCAGCAGGCAAAGCAGCCGGAGGCGGCAACGGCGGGCGCGCGCACGGAGGTGCAGAAACACAATCGATCGAACACTCATGGTCTGCATATACCGCCGCGCCGTTTGTACTCGACGCGCCCAAATTGACAACGCCGACACCATGGCAAACCCGCGGCAAGCCCTGCGCCCCGCACCCGGAGAGACGAGGCCGGCACCGCGGCAAACCCACACACACTCTCCGTCCGAGGCGGCGTTTGCCCTCGTGCCCGTGGCGCTCTTCCTAAGACGCAGGGCCGCGCGCCGGAACAAACGTAGAGCCGGCGTACCTCGCCACCGCGCCCTGAGGCACAAGTTGAAGTGTCCTCGAGTCCTTCGAGTCCCCAGCACTCAGTCCAGAGAGTTCTCAAGAAGCTCCCGAGGGGCATCTCAAGAAGCCCCGGCAAGTATCGACGACGCCTCTGTCTTGCAACCCTGTCTCGGCGGCGGGATTGGCCGAAGGCCCCAAGATTCGCCGCCCCCTGTGGTCTTGCCACAGGGGTGCCCGGCATGCTGAACCCTGCTGGTTGGGTTGTGGTTCTTTTTGTGGAAACAACTATCCCCTGGGGCTTCGGCGCGTCCCGCCGGCCACCCGGAAGGCTGCTGGCGAGGTGGCTCTAAAGGTTTTCCCTGGTCCACATGGCTCGAAGATGGCCTCCAAGACGGCCAACATGGCCTCCAAGTTGGCCCAAGATGCTCCAAGACGGCCTCGAAGACGGTCCAAGCGAGACCATGATACCTCCAAGTTCGTCCAAGAAGCCTCCAAGACGGCCTCAGATGCGCCCAAGATGCCTAAGAAGGCCCAAGAGGCCCCCAAGAGGCCTCAACGACAACCCAAGAGGCCTCTAAGAGGTCCTCCAGGAGGGCCCCGGGAGGCCAAAATCAGTGATTTGTTATGGGTGTTCGAAGGAATTGGGCATTTCCTTTCCTTCGGCCTCCCAACAGCCCGACACGGCTCAAGAGCCCCAAGATCGCCCCAAGATCGCCCAAGAGGTCTCCGAAATGGTCCCAGAACGGCCCAAGAGGCCCCGAAGACGGCCCCAAGAGAGCCCCAAGGTGGCCCCAGAGGCCTCCAAGACGCCCAAGATGGCCACCAGGACGGCCCCCAAGCACCCCAAGGGGACCCGCCCCGAAGGCGGATTCCCACAGCGTCAGGCGGGCCAGGAGGCCACCAAGACGGCCCAAGATGGCTCCAAGATGGCCCAAGACGGCTCAAGAGGCCCCCAAAAGGTCTCCAAGACGGCCCAAACGGCCTCCAAGAGGTCCTCCAGGAGGGCCCAGAGATGCCGAAATCAGTGATTTGTTATAAGTGTTTGAAAAATTGTGGCATTTCCTTCTTGTCGGCCTCCCGACGGTCCGAGACGACCCAAGAGCTTCCCAAAGATCGCCCCAAGACCGCCCAAGAGGCCTCCACGATGGCCGCAGAACGGCCCAAGAGGCCCCCAAGACGGCCCGAAGAGGGCTCCAAGACGGCCCAAGAGGCCTCCAAGACACCCAAGATGGCCTCCAAGATGACCCTGGAGCACCCCACCAAAAGGGTTCCAAGTCGGTCCAGAGAGGCCCCCGAGACGGCTGCCGACGGCGTCAGACGGGCCAGGAGGCCACCAAGACGGCCCAAGATGGCTCCAAGATAGCCCAAGACGGCCTAAGAGGCCCCCAAGAGGTCACCAAGACGGCCCAAGATGGCCCAAGACAGACGGCCCAAGAAGCCCCCAAGAGATCTCCAAGACGGCCCAAGGGGCCTCCAAGAGGGTCGCCGGGAAGGCCCGAAGGGGCCCAAATCAGTAATTGTTCATAGGTGTTTGAGGGATGTTGGCTTTTCCTTCTTGTCGGCCTCCCGACGGTCCGAGACGGCCCAAGAGCCCCCAAAGATCCACCCAAGATCGCCCAAGAGGCCTGCAAGATGGCTCCATGACGGCCCAAGGGCCCCCCAAGACGGCCCCAAGAGGGCTTCAAGACGCCCAGGATGGCCTCCAAGACGGCCCTGTAGCACCCCAAGCGGGCTCCAAGTCGGCTCAGACGGTTTCCCACGGCGTCAGGCGGGCCAGGAATGCCCCAACACTGCCAAAGAGGCCCCCGAGAAGCCCCCAACAGGTCTCCAAGAGGCCGAAGGAGGCCTCCAAGATGCCTCCAACAGGCTCCCAGGAAGCTCCCAGGAGGCCCCAAGGGTGCCCCTAGAGGCTCCCAATATGCCGTCTTCTTCTCCTCCTCCTCCTCCTCCTCCTCCTCCTCCTGGTCTTCTCCGCCATCCTCCCCCAATTGTTCCCCGAAAGGTTTCCACAACGGCTGGGGGAACACATGGTCCGATAGCTTGGCAGAGCTCTTGCCACAGCGCTCGGCCACATGGGCCAGTCCAAAAGGCAGGGGGCGGCGGTGATTCGCCGTAGGCGTCTTCGATAAGTCCGCGCACGCGCGCACTCGGAAGCACACTACCAGTGCACAACCTTGGGTAACACATGATCAATCCATATATATATGATGTTGCTGGGTGAGTGAATCGCAACTACGCTGGCGCAACCATCCCTAAACCTACATTCAAACAATCAGCAACCCTTTGCAAAATTATGCCGATAAATACTCCATGGCACGGCAAGGGGTCACACAGATTGACGAATTATGGAGAGCATGTAATTCGGCGAAGCTCGCAAGCTCATGCAATCGTGCCCGTCCCCTGCTTTATAACTGAGATGTTCAAGCGAACTTCAGCATAACTTCTCTTCACCTCGGGACATGCGTCTTCGAAGCTCCAACAGCGGGCTCAAACTTCTTGACCTCCTGGTGGAAGTAGTTCTGCAGCCTAAGTGGTCTTGGACCCGGCTAGGGCGCCGCGGACTGCGGCATAGAAAGCCGATCCCCTCATCTCGCTGCAACAACTACCCCACAATGTCAACATCACGCGCGCCTTGGATGGTGGCATCTCCTGACTTACAAATGCTCAAGCACATCTCACCACGATGCAAAGCTCAAGATCGGCCAGCTGGCAACGTAGATTGCTTATCGGAACCTCCCAGAGAACCCTCGCCCAGGTGACTTCATCCTTAACATATTGCCATGAAGGAGACGGTCCCTGAACAGAAACCATTATTGAACCGACTTGGGGTTCTGCCCTGGGGCCAACAATTTTGTCATCTGCCGTTTTTGATACATATAGCCCAGGAACACAGACATCCAGCCGCTCCATTGTTTTCGATGCGCGGACCCCAAAGGTCTGAACCCCCTCCCCAAAACGTTGTTTCGCACCGCATCGTTTTTGGTGACGGTCCGGAGACCTGGCGAGAGCCCCCAGCGCCCGAAAACGGCCAAACATCGGCAGCTCCCATTGTCCTGGAGCGTCGGATCTCTGGGAATGGCCCCCGCGGAGCGAACACGGCGAAAACCTGAGGACACGTTTCGCGCAGGACCCCCTCTCTCTAGTGCTGACCACTGTGCGAACCGCGGTGCGGGAAACATTTTTTGTCGGCGGCGAAGCAGAAGCTGTCCGCTCCAGCGCGTAGCAATTTTCTGGCCGCCCTCGCCCTGCCCCCTGGACGAAGCCAGCCGAGCGGCTCGCTCCAACGTCCAGACACCTCGACCTTCGGGCCTGCGAGCCTATCATCGGGGAGGGCTCGGGGGACTCGGCCGTTGGCCTGGCGAGGCCGTCGAAACCATGACGAGACCCCGTCTGAAATTTGACGCGAACTCCCGCCGCAAACATCCCACGAGAACTGGACCGTCAAAGCCCGCGAAGGGCTCGTCAAAGAGCGTCGGCAAACCCGACCTCCAACGAACTCGAGTCTGATGATTCCCCGACATCTGGGACCGCCCGGATATAACTACTTGCCGTTGTTCGGACGTCCCTTCCCCGTGTTTGTTTCGGTATCGTGCGCGGTGTTCTCCACATCCTCGGAGGGTTTATTCGGGACACACTGCGCAGGAACAGGGAACCACCGACATCATCATCATCATCATCATCATCATCATCATCATCGTCATCATCATCATCATCATCATCATCAGCATCATCGTCATCATCACAAGCATCATCACCATCCCCAAAATCACCACCGTCACCATCAGCATCAGTACGATCACCGCACACATCACCTCATGTCATCCCGCTACAGCATCATCATCACCAGCACCACAATCATCACCACCATCGCAATCGTCATCGTAATGAACAGCATCCGCCACCATCAGAACAATATCCACAATCCCATCATGACCACTCACCATGACCATCACACCCATTCACTCTTTCACTCACACACATTGACCCATCGCTCACGCATTCATCGTTATGTCAGGGCTCCATCATGAGCATCGATCATCCATAATACCATCGTCGTTATCACCATCGCACACCACCATCGTCATCACTATTTCCATCCCACCATGGTCATCAACCAAGAAAACGCCTCGGCTGTAAACGAACTCAGAAAATCACACGCGACCCCCCTTCTTGAGGGGCACGCACTTCACGTTCGAATCCGAAACGGGTCATCCGGAACCAGTACCTGTCGTCACTGTTTGGCTACTGAAACCTCGTCTGTGGCAGAATCGGGGGACATCGCGGGCGGGGGGGCCCTCCCCGTGGGGCTCGCAACTAATGTTCGAATCCGAGACGGGTTATCCTCTAACCTCTGTCATTACTGTTGGGCCCCTCGGGCCTGAAGATGGAAGAACTCGCAAGCGTGAGCCTCGTCTGTGAGTGAATTGCGAGGAAGTCTGAGGCGGGAGGCCCCCCCCCCATGGGGCCCGCAACTCATGCTCGAATCCGAAGCGGGTCATCCCAAAACCTAGAACTGTTGTCATTCTTGGGCGCCGCAGGCCTGAACGTGAGGGAAATCTCGAGCGGAAGCCCCGTCTGTGAATACATCGCGACGAAGTATCCAGCGGGAGCGCCTCCCTACGGAAACGGGCCCGCAGCTGACGTTAGTGATCCGAACGGTTCATCACATTGGTGTAAGCGTCATCCCTTTCGGGCTCGTCTGGGAATGGATCGCGGTGGCGTCTCCAGCTCGCGCTCGGGAAAAAGGTCGCCCGTCTGTCCCTCAGCTGGCCTGCCACTGGCCCTCTCGGGCCACCCCCCTTCATGGGGCCCGCACTTCACGCTGGCAATCCGAATATTTAAGCCGAGCTGGTCGCCGGCAGTCGTGTTACTGCCGATATTTCCTGGAGCGCGGGATGCTGGCGTCCCTGCGGAAAGCGCTCGAAGAGTTGGACAAGAGAGCAATCACTCCCAGGGATGAGGCGGAGCAGCTCGCGGCAGAGCTGGAGTTCAAGCTGCCTCCCGCCTGAGCGCGGCCGCGACTAGCCCGAAACCTGTGGTGTTGCCCCAACGGCTGGCTCCCGCGCCCCAGCGGCTCGCGGGGTTGTCCCAACGGCCTCGCCCGCGGGGCTGCCCCAACGGCCCCGCGATCAGGCCATCGGAAAGCGCGCCCATGCCGCCCGCGGCCGCATCAACGCCTAGGAAAACAGACCTGCCTTGGCCAGGAGCCAGAGGAGGTGCATGGAGAGAACAGGCAGAAGGAGGATATGAGAAGAATAGTGAGTAGGATGGCGAGGGGGAGGAGGCGGATGAGGAGGAGGAGGAGGAGGAGGAGGAGGAAAGGGGGAAAGGGGGAGGCGGAGTAGGAGGAGGAGGAGGAGGAGGAGGACGAGGAGGCAGAGGAGGAGGAGGGGAGGACGAGGAGGAGGAGGAACCCGAGGGCGAAGATGATGAGGAGCAGAAGGCGGAACAGAGAGCGGGAGGAGAGCCTCCGCCACGGCGAATGGGAAAGGCACGAAGGGCTGGCTTGATCTATTCTCGCTCATGCGAAGTCCCACCGTCGGAGTATTTTTTTGGGGGGGTCGGGGGTTGATCCCCAGGATGTTCCTCGGCGGTCCCCGCCGAGAACGTCCGAGCGATGCCAAGGCGAGGGGAGCGCTCTCCTGGGGAGGGGCGGCCTCCGCCACCGCAGCCCGCGGGGCCCCGCCCCCCCGGGGGGCGCGCGGCCCGCGCCCTTTCAGCATCCCCCGGGGGGGCGTCGCCTCAAGTCGGGCATGCCCCCCCTGCAGGAGGAATGATGGGCCTGCTTTCCACCACCGCCACCACCACCAGAAGTTGGATGGGGGAGGGGGAGGGGGAGGAGGAGGAGGAGGAGGAGGAGGAGGAGGAGGAGGAGGAGGAGGAGGAGGAGGAGGAGGAGGGGGGGGAGGAGGAGGAGGAGGAGGAAGAGGACCCCCCCCATCCAACTTACGGTGGTGGTGGAAAACAGGCCCATCGAGGAATATTCTAGCAAGTGAGGACAATAGCCTGGGGACGATTTGTAGTGCCTTCTTGACTGCTTTTGAATCCTGTCTTGGCAATGGCATTTTGTCACCCGAGCCCCGACTGTGGGATGACATGCCCGACCGAACTCCCGCGCCGCGGCAGGCCGTGTGGCGCGCGGGCGAAAGACCTCTCCGGCGAGCCGGGCAGAGAAGAAGGGCGGTAGGGGCCTGCTATGATGGGGTCGGGGAGGATCGCGCCGCATCCCCGATGCATCGGCGATGCACTGGCGATGCATCGGCGACGGCGGCGGTGCATCGGCGCCGCCGGGGTGAGAAAGTCGGAGCCCGCATCGAGCCGCATCGCGATGCATCGGCGATGCGGCGCGATCCTCCGACCCCATCTGCTCCGACCCCATCCAGGAGGCCTAGAAGACAGGGGATATGTCGGTTTTCGAATGGACCAGACATTTGGGGCCCACCACCCTGGGATATACGATGGGGGGGCATCCATCCTCGATGGGGGTTCGTCCGAAAGGCCCCCTGGGGTGCATCCCGGGGTTCCCTATTTTTTTCTGAGCGGCTTCATGTTTCGTCGAGAAGTCGGTGGTTGTGGGAGATAAATCGCCTGCGAGGGGTTCATCCTCGATAGGGGCACGTCCGTGGAGCCACCCTGGGGAAACCAACATTTTTTGTTTTCGAAGTCCAACCGCGCTATGTCGAATGTGCTGTCCTGGTACTGCGCTGCCGAAGGGGATCACAAAATGTCAGGCTTGCGCAACGGCGCCGTGCAATATACAAGTTCTATATAGCGCTTGCCACGTGCAACCTTGACATGAGAACACAAACCCTGGAATTCACACGGAGGCGCAGCGGATCATGCTGTTCTGGCGTCGGTTACGAGCCATCAGCGAAGGCACTGAAGTTTCCCCAACTGGCGACGACCAACTAAAAAGGGAACGTAGAAGTGGCACTCAGCTCTGTGCGGACGGACGCCTTCGAACTTTGCGAACCCTCCCATCTACTTGAGCTGTCGGCACCGGTGGTGCGTCATACCAATTCTCATGTCTACTTCTCACGGCACTGTCCTCCGTGCCCCAGTTCAGTTCCAAAGCGCCGAAACTGGAGCCAGGCGAGACTTGCAGTCCCTGCTGCTCGAATCGCTGCACCAACTCGCGAGCTAGCATTCTGATGAACACATGGCTGTGGCAGGGGCGCGTCTGCTGATTCAAGGTCCCGTCAGCAAGAAACATTGGTCTTTTCAGCTCCATTGCCGCAGGCACGTCGTGAGGGTCCAGTGCCTCCTCGTGGGTGCTGAAATACCACCCTCTAAGCACAGGATCTGCTCGGATCGGTTTCGCCCGAGTGAAATAAAACTGTTTCCCAAGCTCGTAGCGTTGAAGATCTTCCAAATGGACGTGGCAACAACTCTTGCCATTCACCGCCTCCCTGCGACAATCGGCAATCGCAAAATCCTCGATCTGTTGAAGCAAAATTGTTACCGCTTGCTGGTAGATTTGAATGTCCTGGTCTCTCCGCTGTCGCCTCGCGTCTTCGTCAACAGACATGTAGGTACTTAGCCACTGCTCACTCTCCTGCTTCAGACGTGCGTTCCGTTCCTTAGCGGTTGCAGTCAACTGCATCAGTTCTGTCCCAGCGGTCTTCACGGCAACGGCAGTGACCTCGTTTTCCATGCTGGTGTTGCAAGTATCCGCAAGCCGTTCGGTATCCAGTAGCTCACGCCCCTCCAGCAGCAGCTGCCAGACCCCTCCATCACAGTGTGGCAATTTCTGCTTGAGTTCCTTCACGCTCTCGCTGCCATCGAATATTGCTCGAGGACCAAGCAGCACTTCGCCACTGATCCTGGTGATGGTGATACGTAGGACCGCCACGTCTACAGGCTGCGCCATCTGGGAACGAACTCGACGCTGAGGAAACTTTGGCTGACAATGGATCTTCTGGAGAACATTTCGATTGCGCCTAGATGGCTGGAGCCGACATGGCTACGGAACGGAGAAGACAAAGGATACTGATACCGCTACTCCCAGGACCTCTCCCGGGGCGCGCTGTGACCAGGATCTCGAGGTGACTCCAGCGGTGGCGACGGGCGCCTCCAAGGAGGTCCAAACAGGCGAAAACGAGGCGAGGCTGGCGGTATGGGGTATGGGTGATTTTCCTCCTCTGATATAACAGGGGTGTGTGCTTTACCTCGAGTTCCATCGTTCTTTTCCGGAAGGCCTGTCAGTCTGCGGGGGCACCCGGGTGACCTCGAGGGGGGAGGGGAGGCCTCCCTCTGTGCTCCTCTTCCGCCTCCTCCCCCTCCTCCGCCTCCTCCCTCTTCTTCCTCCTCCCTCTCTCCATCTTCTTCCTCCTTCTCCTCCTTCTTTCCTCCTCCTCCTCCCTTCAGCCCTCCCTCCTCCTCCCTCCTCCTCCCCCTCCCTCCTCCTCCTCCTCCTCCTCCTCCTTTTCCTCCTCCTCCTCCTCCTCCTCCTCCTCCTGCTCCTGCTCCTCCTCCCACTCCTACTCCTACTATTACTCCTACTCCTACCTACTCCTTACTCCTCCTCCTCCTCCTCCCTCCTCCTCCTCCTCCTCCTCCTCCTCCTCCTCCTCCTCCTCCTCCCCCTTCTTCCTCCTCCTCCTCCTCCTCCGCCTCCTCCCCCTCCTTCTCCGCCTCCTCTCCCTGCCCCTCCTCATTCTTATCCTCATCCTCCTCCTCCTCCTCCTTCTTCTCCTCCTCCTGATGAATCATCATCATCATCATCATCATCATCATCATCATCATCATCATCATCATCATCATCATCATCATCATCATCATCATCATCATCATCATCATCATCATCATCAGCATCATCATCATCATCATCATCATCATCATCATCACCATCATCATCAGCATCATAATCATCATCATCAGCAGCATCAGCATCATCACCATATCATCATCATCATCATCATCATCATCATCATCAGCATCATCATTATAATCATAATCATCATCATCAAAATCCTCAGCATCATCAGCATCATCAGCATCATCACCATCATCATCAGCACCAGCATCATCATCACCATCACCATCATCACCATCACCATCAGCATCATCATTAGCATCATCATCATCACAATCATCATCATCATCATCATCAGCAGCAGCAGCAGCAGCAGCATCAACATCATCAGCATCATCGGCAGCAGCATCATGAGCCATATCAGCATCAGCATCATCAGCATCAGCAACATCACCATCATCATCACCAGCACCATCCTCACCATCAACAGCATGGCCATCAGTATCAATATCATCAGCATCATCAGCATCATCATCCCGGTTATTCCTCTTCCTCCTGCTCCTCCTCCTCCTCCTCCTCCTTCTCCTCCGCCTCCTCCTCCTCCTCCCTCTTCCTTCTCCTCCTCCTCCTCGTCCTCCTCCTCCTCCTCCCTCCTCCCATTCCTCCTTCCTCCTCCTCCTTCCTCCTCCTCTTCTTCTCCTCCCTCACCCTCCTCCTCCTCCTCCTCCTCCTCCTCCTATTCCTCCTCCTCCTCCTAGCACTGCCTGCGTCGGTCAGCTCTCTGGTAAGGGGGAAACAATTCGTGAACACTCCCCTGCTCCTCAAAGTTGAAAGTTGCCGCGCGGGGGGGGCGCCGGTCGAAGTGCAACTCATCATAACCACCGCTGAACATTGGGGGGAGGGGGAGGCGTTGACCGATGAATGTGGCGTGCGCGTTCGCTATTTATTTTCCGAGGCCTATCTGACCCCTGGTCTGGTGTCGCAGTCGCGGCCCTGCCCTTTGTTGTTTTGTGGGCGGTCCCGGGCCCCGGTCCTGGAGGCCGACATGTTCCCAAAACTGTGCTTCTGTCGGGCTGCCCACCGAGCCACTCCAACCCAGCCCGAAGTCGCCGTTGAGCCTGTCAGTTTCCAGTGCAGGGGCATTACTCGGCAGCGAGCGAGGGGAGGAATTGAGAAGGGAAGGCCTTCTCAGAGGGCGGCGGGACTTCTCGAAACCCTCGCGCCATCTGAGAAATTTGTTTGTCTTCGGGGAAATCTTAGGAAACTTCACAGAACGCCCGGGGACTTCCAAACCTTCTGAAAATGCATTCTCCTTCTCACTTCCCCCCTCGCGCGCCACCGAATCACGGAACATCGAGGGAACACCGTGGAACCCGTACATCCCCCCACCCAAGATCTGTTGGGGGTGTCTGGGACCTTCGGTCTGGGTTACGGCGATTCGGTGGGCAGAGGAAGCTGTGACTCTGTCAGAAATCGAGGAGACGGGGGTCCTGGGATTAAACATCCGCCGCTGAACCGTCATGGATGCGCTCTGGCCAGATTCTCGCGGCGGATCCAACCGCGGAAGCAATGATCCCACTGCCAGAGGCCCACAAAGGGCGGACGGCATCCAACACCCGGGCCCTCAGAGTCTCGAAGCCCTCTCCTCCGACGCCACAGCTTCTCGGGACGCGACCCCCTTGGCGACCACGACCCTTGCCCCCGGGGCCCGGTTTTCATTCCGGGTCCGTGCTTGACGGTCCTAGCGGCGTGCCGCGGCCCCCAGGGGCTGGCACCCCCCCCCACAGAAAAGCGGCCGCCACGGTTCTTGCCGTCGCCTGCAACCCGAGGGGGAAGAAGACGGGCCTCGGCCCAGAACCCGGCGGGAAGCGGTGCCTCTGTTGACCCCGGCAACTATGTTTCCCTTGCAGGAACTGGGGGGGGGGGCCCACGAGGAAACCTAGACTTGACGCAGGCCGGAGCTCGGAACCCTCGTTTTCGGCCCAGCGCCGTCTTGAACGCATGAAAGCCGCCCCCCGCCCCCCGCATGAGGAAATTCAGACCAACTACGCCGCGCGCGCGGCCCCCCCCCTGAGACAGCTGGCAACGGCCTCGCTTACAGGGTTCCCACGCACATTGGCCACACTTGCAAAAAGCTGACATGTGAACTCCCCTGTTGGAGGGGCTGGGGTGGGTTTCCCACTGCTCATGTTTAAGAGGCGGCGGGGGGGGCGATCGGTGGAACTGTCTGGGGTAAATGCACATTGGGCTAACACGCGTCTTGAGGATGATCGAGAAATTCGAACGTCGTCCAGGACGTAAGGCTTCAGGTTGCGCGCAAAGAACCTTCCCAATGTAGCCCCCGCTGGCGTCAACAGGCCCCCCGAGTAGCCCCAGCTGGCTTCAACAAGCCCTTCGAATGGTCCAAGTCGGTCTCGACATCTCAACCCAGGGGCGCGGAGCACCTGTTGAGACCGCCTCAGGCTACGCGGGGGGGTTGTTGAAGGGCCTGCTGAGGCCAACTGGGGTTTTCTTGGCCGGTGGCGACACCCGAACCCCACCCCCGCCAACCACCGCTTCTCTTGAATCGATGAGAGGCGGGGCGGCGTTCGAGTTTCGCCAAAGTGTCCAGCGAATTCCAAACCATACCCCCCGCCGCCCATATAGCTGCCTGGGTCGTTGATGTGGGCGCTTCGGCCCCCGCTTTCGCCGCCGTCTGGGGGGCCGTTTGCGCGCGGCCCGAATTGGCGACTCCCAAAGGCATGGTTTGCGGAGGGTGCGGTTTGCAGTCCGTGCCCAGGGGGGCGGGCGAGGACCTCGACGGAGTTCTCCGCCGCGCCACGGGGGGGCCCGTCGAAGGCAACGTGGTGCCCCACACGTTCCAAAGACGCAGATCGCAAACCACACCCTGGCGTAACCGCGCCCTTTGTAGTCGCCGACCGAATATCGAACAGAGACCGACCGTCCCGGCATTCCCCTAGGACTGCCCCAACATGTATTCAAAATAGCACAAACGCATGTTCGACCAACGAAGCAGTGTTTTTTGTATGAAAAAATGCAATGTGTACAATCTCGGCCAAAACTGTTCCGACGAAGCGCCGCCCCGAAGCAACTGCTCTCGCGCCCATCTTGCGCGCTTGGCGATTCGACTCAGAAACACACAGCACCGCGTCGAGGGCAGCATCAACAGCAGGATAAAGAAAAACACAAGCGGCAGGAAAGAGAGGACACAGGCAATACACAAAGAAACAACAGCAGCGGCGACGAAGAGAGCAACAAGGAAAGGAGCAGGAAACGGATCGAAAAAAGGAACCGCAAAACGAAACAAACACAACGAAAGGGAGGAAACTGATAGCAACGCGCACAAACATAAGGCGGGAGGCATGGGAATTGCCGGCGAGGACGAAACATCATGCACACGGTGTTGACGAGCGCGGGCCCCCTGCCCCGCAGGAGAACTCGGCTGCGCCACTGGGCGGCCCAAGCCACCGAAGCTAGCTGGGCACATGCAGTCATGCAGCGATGGGGGGTGGGGGGGCGAATGAGGAGGAGGACAAACATAGAACAGGGTTCGGAACACTATGACGGCAAGGGTTGGGCCCGCTGTTGCAGCCCAGCGGGAGAGGACGGCAGAAGAAACGCGGCTGGCCTACTCTGTCGGCCGCCCGCGGGCCTCTCGCACGTGCCCGTCGAAAACGCCACTGACGTCCTGCAGCGTGGGTGTGCCGTGGCGGCGCCCGTTGTGCACGCGCTACGTGGCGTAAACGGATACGGCCCAGTCGACCACGGTTCGCTCGCCCTGTCGGTGTCCATCCAATCCCATCACCGTGTCAAGCTCGAAGCCTGGGCTGGGTCGAAGAACGTCTAAAAATATCTGTTTTGAAACGTGTGGGCAACAGGACAGTAAGCGAAGTGCCTCATGGTGCCCGCCCCGTCATTGCACAACCTGCCAGGGCCAGCTTGGCCGAAACGCGATCGCGTGCACCACCCGCTACGTAGAAAACAGAAAACGGCGGCCCAAACCCCGGCTGGCAGTGTCGCCCGACGAGCTGCAAGTTGCGGATCGTCGGTGTCAGCCGGTGGCCGGGTAGACATGCCAACGGCCAGTGCTGGAGTTTTTTTTTGGTCTGGAGGTGGACGTGGGCGTCCACGCGTGCTGGGCCACGCAACTGCTCCACTGCATATAACTAAAAAGGCGTTGCGCAACCCACAATAATTCCTTGGAACATTCTTCGGTGGCCCTAGAGGCAAGCCAAAACGCTTCGCCACTGCCCGAGAAACCTTGAAAACCGACGTTGCAAGAAACATACTTCGCACGGAATCGCGACTAGACGCCTATACCACATCTTTCTGTGCCACTTCTCGAGCCGGATCGATCTGTGAGGGTCCTGGGGCCCGAACTTAAGCGAATAAGCGCCAGGCTCACACAAAAATTGAATCGACAGGATCTCAAGGAAGACCCAACGACGCAGAACGCAAACCAGCCCTCGGCGTAACAAACCCCTTAGTAGTCGCCGATCGAAGCCTCGCCAGGTCCCCGCCGCCGCCACCACCGCCGCCACCGCCGCCGCCGCCACCG
This sequence comes from Prorocentrum cordatum, assembly GCA_963575745.1. Classification (NCBI taxonomy): domain Eukaryota; class Dinophyceae; order Prorocentrales; family Prorocentraceae; genus Prorocentrum; species Prorocentrum cordatum. The sequence continues at coordinate 34,057 of CAUYUJ010015768.1, read as the reverse complement.
CCGCCACCGCCACGGCCGCCGTCGCCGCCGCCGCGCCGCCGCCGCCGCCGCCGCCGCCGCCGCCGCCGCCGCCGTCGTCGTCGTCGTCGTCGTCGTCGTCGTCGTCGTCGTCGTCGTCGTCGTCGTCGTCGTCGTCGTCAGCGCCGACCGAAGCCTCACCAGGCCGAAGCCTCGGCGGCCGCCCGGAAAAAAGGCTCGGGGTCTGGGCCGCCGGCCCCGCCCGGTCGAGCGGCGCATCCTCGAATGGCAGGGCCACGGGCTTCCACGGCGCCGGGGCCCTGTCGGGGTCCTGCGGGCGGGGGCGCCGGGGGGAGGAGAAGCCCCCCCTCTCCCCCCCCCTCCCCCCGCCCCTCCCTCCTTTTCTTCTTCCTCCTCCGCCTTCTCCCCCTCCCCCAACTCTTGTTCCTCCTCCCTCCCCCTCCGTCCCCCTCCCCTTCCTCCTCCTCCTCCTCCTTTTCCTCCTCCTCTTCTTCTTATTGTTCTTCTTTTCATTCTTAGTGTTACTAGTAGTCGAGTTATTATTATGGATATTATTCTTAACATGCTTCATATCATTATTCCTCTTTCTGTCTCTCCTCCTCGTCGTCGTCCTCCTCCTCCTCGTCGTCGTCCTCCTCCTCCCCCTCCTCCTCCCCATCCTCCTCCTCCCACCCTCCGTTCAACTCTTGCACCTCCTCCCCCCCCTCCTCCTCCTCCTCCTCCTCCTCCTCCTCCTCCTCCTCCTCCTCCTCTTTATCCTCCTCCTCTTTATCCTTCTCCTCCGCTTTCTCCTCCTCCACCTCCACTTCCTCCTCTCCTGATCCTCATCCTCCTCCTCCTCTTCCTCCTCCTCCTCCACCTCCTCCTCCTCCTCCTCCTCTTCCTCCTCCTGCTCCGCCTCCCTCTCTCTCCCCCCCTACCCGTCCTCCTCCCCCTCCCGTTCCTCCTCCGCTCCTCCTCCACTTCCTCCTCTCCTCCTCGTCATCCTGGGCACGACATTGACCAGAACAGAGTCTGCCATGGCCAACTCTTATTACCTACAAACTCAAATCAGCCTGCGATCGGCGCAGAGGCTCGCACACGGAGTACCGTATTCAAGCCGACGTGTCGGTACTCACCGCGAGCGAGCCGATCCCAGATCTTCGTGGCCCAGGCCGATCGTTTGGGAACGCAGGGACGAGCAAGGGAGCCAATCCGATCAGAAACGATCGCCTGACATGCAGCGCACGCGATGAGAGTAACATCAGCACCGAGAGAAAACCGAACGAGTGCATGGGCGCGCGCGCCCGCCTGGTGGAAGCCGCCGTTCTGAGCGATGATCCGCTCGAGGAGAGAAGGCGGGGCATCCTGCGCAATCTGAAGGGCGGGCTGGGGAGGGCGACCTCTCTTCGCCTGCGAGGGGTGGAACGTGTCGTCGCCCTCCCCAACAGCCCCGACCCAAGGAAGCCAGACCTTGAGGACCTTGGCTCTCCTCTTGAGAAGGTCTCGCTGGGCCTGCGACAGCCTACCAGCTTGCGCAGCCCACCGAGCGAACATGTCGGCAATCTTGTTGCCAGCATTCAGACGAGGCGTCGCGAGACCCTGGGCCCAGTCCCTGGGAGTCGGGTGCGATTTTATCTTCGCGACCAACCGCGAAAGGTCATCTTCGCCACGGTCGTCCAGAAGACGCCAGACTTCGGTCCAGAGAAGGGCGTGCGGGGACAGACAATGGCAGCATTCATCTCTACCTCTGATACAAACACCTCGCCACACGAAATCGCTATGTGTGTGGATGACAGACCCAGGCAAGGCATGCCTGAGCGCAAAACAGAACGCTGCGAGCTCAGCCTCGTTTATTGTCGGCAGAATTCCGAGGAGAGGCCCACGCGCAATGGCAAGAGGCGTACGAGATCGACGAGCATCAAGAGTGGGAGGGGAAAGAGCAACAACGGCCCAGCCCGCAGAAGCAAGGTCTGGCAGCTCACCCTCGAAAACCGATCCGTCAATGAAAACGTCGCCTCCTAATTCGTTGGAAGATCCCAAGTACCAGAACTCTGGCGGCACTTGGGTGATATCTGGCTTAGTGAGCTCAGGCCTGGGAACAAGACACCGCTCAGCCATCACGAGAGCCAACGGGGATCCCACAGAGGCCTCCGCGAACCCAGAGAAAAAAGAGGGCGGTTCCTTTCCCACAACTTCAGGCTCGGCACAGGCGCAAGAAGTGTGGCGATGGAGGAGGGTGCCTGCCGTCTCAAGCTCACGAGTCTGCAAGCACACGCGGCAGTACGGGTCCACGTCGTAGCCCGATTGCCATTGTCTCTGCATGGGCCACTGACCACCGACGAAACACGATCGAACATAAGCCCGATGTTGAGCAGGAGCACCAGATCGCAGATAACTCACAACCGGCTGCAAGATGATGCCGCGCTCGAACTCGGGCAAGTTGAGATGTTCAGACACCTGCTTGCACTGCCATTTGAAACACAACCAGTGGAGAACACGCTGAACTGTACTGATGCAGACCGTCGTCGGATTGAACGCAGCTCCGTCAGGCAGAGTCCATTCAGACATGGAAGTCACTCGCACTCCGATCCTCCACAGCGTGGCCCAAGCAGCAGAAAACGGACCTCGAATGGCGACCCACGGCGTGTTCAGCGTGGCGAGGTGGTCGGCAGTTGCTTTCATGGCAGTGGCCATGGAACTCTGTGGCAGCCACTGCTCCCACCAGCACTGCAACAGAAACTTAATTGGCTGCCACGTCGCGCGGTAGATCGGGTCCAAGTCCGCGTTGGGCGCGACCATCAAGGCTAATGTGCGAGACCGACCGTCGGGGTGATGATCTCGAAGCTTGCCAGCAAGGGAGCGAAGCGTAGACAACTCACCATTGTTGATCCCGAGGACGGAAGTACCGTGAGAAACTGCACCTTCGAGAGCACGTGTCATGTGCCCAAGTACTCGTCGGCGAGGTCGCCCAGACTTGAGCGCTGACATGCGCTTGCGCCGTGCAGCAATGACTCGAAGCCTTGCCTTGACAACTGGCTTGCCTCGAACACGTCCTGCACCATAATCAACACCAAGATTGCGTTCGGTGCCAACGCCAAGAACTCCAACAGAAGACAATGTGCGCGATAAGGCCTTTCGCAACTGTATACAGTTGGATACAACACGGCCCTTATCCACGGCAAGCCTCATATCGATCTTCTTAAGGAGTCTGCACAGCATCTTGGTGGCCCCAGCAAGCTCTTTGTGAGCGCGAACGTGGGTCCCGTGCCGCTGCAGCCCGAAATCATCCACATTCACACTCATCATGACGCACCTGTAGCTCGCCTGGACCTGCCTCAACGGCCCAAGCAACAAGAGCTGGAGCATGACCGTGGCGTAGTGGCAGCCAGGCACGATGGTCTGCTCCACGCGAATCACATCACTAGCAATACCGTGCATGTCGAGCACTCTCGGCATGCGATACATGGAAATCACAAGCTTCAGAATCCATAGTGGGAACGAGCTTTCGATAGCGGCCTGAAGCAAGTGGTGGTGGCGCACCAACTCAAACGCCTTTTTCAGGTCGAGCAAAATGGTTGCGGTGGACATACCTCGAGCTGTGGCGTACTCTGACCAGGCACTGGATATCCAAACGCATTTCTCGGAGCGCTTGCCTTTGACCGACCACCAAAAACTCTGGAAATTTTATCGTTGCCACTTATGCACCAGGGGCCTTCGGAGCCTGCTTTGGATCCTGCAGAGGACATGTAGGAGCCCAAGAGGACGAACGCCGCCAAGACGCTTGAGTATAAATACCACACGAATCCAAGCTGAGGGCCACTCGAGATAACTTTCAATGGCCCCGATGATGTCGCACAATATTTCTAAAGCTTCGTCTGGAAGAAGAAGAAATAGCCTAGGAGATACCTGATCGAACCCCGTCCCCGTGGAGGCCTTGAAGGACTTTAGCACGGCTCTAAGTTGAGGAACTGTGGGAGGATCAGGAGGCTCGCCGAGGTCATCTGGCCAAACGAGAGAGGGATGATGATGAGATACTTGCCACCATTCTTCCCACTCAGCCTGCAACGCCTTCATCTGCTCGCGAGACGTGGCAGGCCTCAGCGTCGAATGCTCCATGCACGAGGGCAGCCAAGGCGTGGGCAAGGCTGAGAACGAGTATAACGCAGACGAGCCGTTGGACGAGTGCTTTTCAATCCACCTGTTCCACTCAATCTCTTTCTGCTTGGCAGCCCTCTTGGCCTCGCGAAGAGCAGCTTCGGAAGACCACTGAATTAGCACAGAGACCACTGGTGCTGGCAAGTGCTTGGCCTTATCCAGCACACGAGCCCAGGATAAATAAGGCTCCTCCTGGGAAAGAAAATGAGAGCGCGATAATATTGTCAATCTGTTGACCGCGTCGCCCCAGACGACGACGTTGGACGACTGGAGCTCCTCAAGGGACACAGAGAACTTCTTCCACCACACGGCGATGACGGAGAGCTTCGGGAACCTTGGGGGCCCAGGACGCCTCAGGGGTTTGTCAGACAACCTTAGCGGGGAGGCTCTGCCGGTGTATTTGTGAGAGTCCTCGGGAGGTATCTGAAAAATCTGAAGCCATTCATCCTCACAGTGCCCAATAAAACACTTCCACTTATCATCAACATGATCTTTACAGTCAACCTCTAACCCAATCTCGTCCCATTTGAAGGGGATCGGCGGAAGAGCACAGCCCACAGGAACTTCTGCAGGAAACCGTCTTGGAACCTGTACCACTTGAACGGTCTCATCTGCAGCAAAAGCGGTAAAGGATAACTGCACAGGAAAATGTGGAGCGGTCGCGATGTCCGTCCTGACCACACAGCTGCATTCGCGAGCCAGGACGTTACTGACCACGAAATAATCGATATTATTGAGAGCTGGCCTGCAAGTGCCTCTGTTCGCATGCTGCACAGTTGCATCAAGAGCTGCAGGCCAACCACTGGAAATCAAACTCTCGGGTTCAATCTGCCAATCTGCGGACACGACGAAGGGTAGAGCGACCTGCTTAAGGAACGACCCGACCTTGCTGAGGATGCCCCAATTGAACTCTCCGAGCCCCGAGGAGTGCCTGAGATACAGAGTGAAGAAGACGATCCCTCCACGAACGACCCCGCCAACATGTAGAGCCATGGCCCTTCCAGGCCATAATATGATATCATGTCCCAAGACAGGAGCTAACCCAATGTGAGCAGGGACGATGATGCCCAGCCCTCCAGCGAGCCCTCCAGTGCCTTTAGGAGCCCCAGGAACAAGCTTAGCAGAGTATCCTACCTTGCGCAGCTGTGCTTCATGGGAATCACTTTGCTCAGGATTCAGATGTGTCTCCTGAACGCCTATCACGTCGAGATTAGATTTACATTCTTGCACCCGCTCGAAACTAGACCAAGCGGTAACGTTGGTGGTGAGGAAGCACCACTTCTTGACCTTGCTGCCGCCGGCGGTAATGCTAAAGGTTCGACCCATCAACAGCTCCACCGTCTGCTTGCTTGCACTGCTTCTGCTTGGCGCGCCAGTCGATCTTCTCCTGCCTGCACCGCTTGATGTTGGAGACAAGGGTGGAGACCAGGCCGCGACACTGATCCACAGAGAGACCAAGATGAAGATTAGCGTTGCGCAACTCCTCCAGGGCCTCGGGGGTGCCGTGAAGCTTGACGAGCTGCTCGGCGGTGGCCGCCGCGACGTCGTCGGCGTCGGCCCAGGAGTCATCCTCCTCCTCCTCCCCCCCCCCTCCTCCTCTTCCTCCTCCTCCTCCTCTTCCGCTGCCCTTCCTCCTCCTGCCCCTCCTCCATCTCCTCCTCTTTCTCCTCCTCATCCTCCTCCTCGTCCGTTCCCTCCCTCCCTCCTCCTCCTCCTCCTCCTCCTCCTCCTCCTCCTCCTCCTCCTCCTCCTCCTCCTCCTCCTCCTCCGCATCCCCCTCCTCTTCTTCCTCTTCCTCCTCCTGTTCCTTCACCTCTTCCTCCTTTCCCTCCTCCATTCCTTTGCCTCATGAATATATTCTCCCTGTCGCAGCCCGAGGCAAGTTTTTATGAAGGGCCAGGCGGTACGCCTGAGACTTCGTCACAATGTTCTAAGCCGCTCAGGGCGAACAGTTCCAATGCCCAGCGCCTTACTCCGCTCTGGGGCACATGAACTGATATGGTTGCTGTTGTTCCCTCGCTCCCCACCTCCCTGTCCGCCGCAGCCGGCCTTGACGCAGCAGCGCTTTCGGTCCCAGCTTTGGCTGCGGCGACGCAAGGGGCAGGACGATGGCGACGACGACGACGACGAGGAAGTCGAGGGCGAGGATGAGGACGACGGCGACGACCAAGCAGACTAGCCAGACGGCCCAGTCAGACTGGCCAGGTATATCAACCAGACCAGCCCGGTAGATTAATCAGGCGAACCATACCAGCCAGCTGTTCGGACAAGCGAAACACCGACCAGACTAAGTAGACCATTCTGTCCGGACTAAGCAGACGAGTCAGACCAGCCAGCCCAACTAGTCAGGTAGACCAACCAGAACAGGCAGACAATCTAGCCGTTCAGACCAGCGAAACCGAAACCAGACTCTGCAGATCAACCTGGACGGACCAAGCAGACCAACCTGGCCGGACGAACCATGCCGGACCTGGCCAGTCAGACCAGCCAGTCAGATCGGCCAGGTAGACCAATCAGACCAGCTTAAGTCTGGGGCTGGAGCTTAAGTCCCGAACTTTGAAACTTGGCGTCCCGCCGTGCGCTAGTCTGGTTGGTCTGGCTGGTCTGGTTGATCTGTGTCGTGGTGGGTGCATAGGAAGAACGCCAGACCAAGGACACCAAGCATACGCACGAGACCCGGCAGGCGAGCCAGACTCACCAGACCAACTAGACGCCTCAGACCAGTCAGCCCAACCAGACCAACCGGGCGAGGCAGGAATTCAACTTCCGCTGGAGAACGAAGCAGCAGTCTTCAAGAGCAGCCAGACGAGCCAGAGCAACCAGATCAACAGGCGAGCCAGACTCACCAGACCAACTAGACAGTCAGCCCAGCCAGCCCAGCGAGACCAGCCAGACCACCCAGACGAGGCAGGTATTCAACTTCCGCTGGAGAACGACGCAACAGTCAATAGGAGCAGCCAGGCCAGCCAGACCAACCAGACCAAGCAGACAAGGCAGGTATTCAACTTCTGCTGGAGAACGAGGCTGACAGTCAGCCAGATCAGCCAGACCAACTACGGAGCAGACGCTCGAAGGTAGTATTGAGCCACGCTGCAGACTGATGGAATGAAATATTGATGAGGGAGACACGTATGACCTCATTGTGTGCTCGTGGCGACACGTATACGCTGGACCGCTCCGACTTAACGACCTGAGGCCACCAGAATGAACAGTACATTATGCTTTCTCTAATGTTTCATCTGCCTCAATTGCGTTGCCGCCAACGGCCTGAAAACGGCCCCCCGTCCTGTATCTCAGCTCGCCCCTGCAGTGCAGCTCCCGGGGGCCGCCGCCCTGTATTTCAGTTCGCCCCCGAGGCCCGCTGTGTCCGCCGTCTTGTATTTCAGTTCGCCCCCGAGGCCCGCTGCGTCCGCCGTCCTGTATTTCAGTTCGCTCCTGGGCAAAAGTAACCAAACCAACCTCACCAGACCAGACCAACCACACCAAACCAACGAACGAGACCAGACCAACCAGACCATACCTAAGCTAAGGCTGCAAGACAAAACTCAAACCAGACCAACCAGACCAGCCAGACCAGATTCAAAAAAAAATGCAACGCACGAAAAACTGAAAAGCAAGACGAAACTGCAATGACAAACAAACATTTCGGTCGTGGTGGTGGTTGGCGCTGCCTCGCCAGACCTCCCGTAAACCACTCTCGCCTAGAACCTAAGCTAAGGCTGCAAGACGAAGCTCAAACCCGACCAACCACCAACCAGACCAGCACGAACAGGTGCAAAAAAAACTGCAGTGCAACAAAACTGAAGCAACACAACATACAATACAACTAAAACTGCCATTCGGTTGTCGTCGTGGTGGTTGGCGCTGCCTCGCAACACCTCCCCTAAACCACTCTCGCCCAGATCCTAAGCTAAGGCTGCAAGACGAAGCTCAGACCAGACCAACCAGACAAGCCATACCAGATGCAAAAAAAAACTGCAATGCAAACAACAGTTCAAAACACGAAAGAATGACATGCAAACAAAACTGTTTTTCGGTCGTCGTCGTCGTCGTCGTGGTTGGCGCTGCCTCGCCAGACCACTCCTAAATCACTCTCGCACGGGCCCTAAGCTGAGGCTGCCAGACGAAGCTCAAGCCCGACCAGCCAGACCAGATGCAAAAAAAAATCCAACGCAACAAAAAGCTGCAAATCAACACAAAACTGCAATGACAAAAACACATTTCGATCGTCGTGGCGGTTGGCGCTGCCTCGCCAGACCTCCCCTAAACCACACTCGCCCAGATCCTAGTCTAAGGCTGCAAGACAAAGCTCAAACCAGACCAAGCAGACCAACCAGACCAGATGCAAAAAAAACAGCACAGCGAAAAAAGCAACAAAAACCAAGCATAAACTGCAATACACACAAAACTGCATTTCGGTCGTCGTCGTGGTGGTTGGCGCTGCCTCGCCGAATCCCCCTAAACCACTCGCTCGGATCCTAACACAAGGCTGCAAGACGAATCTGAAACCAGACAAACCAAACCAGCCAGACCAGATGCAAACAACAACTGCAATGCCAGAAAAAACTGCAAAGCAAAAACGGCAATGCACAAAAAACTAAATTTCGGTCGTAGTCGTGATGGTTGGCGCTACCTCGCCGGACCTCCCCTAAATCATTCTCGCCGGATCCTAGACTAAGGCTGCAAGACGAAGCTCAAACCAGACCAACCAGACCAACCAGACCAGATGCAAACAAAAACTGCGATGCAAACAAATTCATTTCAGTCCTGGTGGTGGTTGGCGCTGCCTCGCCAGGCCTCCCCTGAACCACTCTCGCACGGATCCTAAGCTGAGGCTGCGAGACGAAGCGCAAACCAGACCAACCAGACCAGAGCCAGACTTGCCCATTTTAAGCTTGGCGTCACACCGTGCGCTATACACGGCTAACAAGTCTATACGAGCTGAAGCTCAACATGTCGCAAAAGTTTCACAGGTGGAGGGCGGGCCATCTTCAGAAAGTGGCTCTCGCCTTAGCGCCGCGCGCATTCATCCAAGAAAAAAAAAGCTAGTTTTTCGCGGATTGTCAGAATGTGGCTCTCGCCCCAGCGCCGCGCACATTCGTTTCAAACATCTGTAAGACCTTCACGGATTGAGGGCCGGTCGTTTCCAAAATGTGGCTCTCGCATCTACGCCGCGCACATTCGTTTTCAAGATTTGCAATAGCTCCACGGAATGAGGGCGTGTCAATTTCAACATGTGGCTCTCGCCTTAGCGCCACGCACATTCGTTTCAATCATTTGCAAGGGGATCACGGATTGACGGCGAGTCGTTTTCAACATGTGGCTCTCGCTTCAGCTCCGCGCACATTCGTGTTCAACATTTGCCACATTTTCACGGATCAAGGGCGGTACTTTCGTTTTTTAATTGGCAAGCGTTTCACGTATTCCCATGACCAACGTACCAGCAATGGTTTTTGGAACGATTCAAGAGTATGGGTTCGCAACAGCTACAGCAGTGTTGAAATCCCAGCAATGGCGTTCTGGCAATGTCCTGGCATGCTTCAGGGTCTTCAAACGCAAGTCTTCCAACGAGACGGTGCTTTGGCACGCGTCAAGATGTTCACACGGTTGCCCTCCAACGGGGCAATTCCCTCAGCGGAAATGACCCCATGTAGGGGCCTAGGAAAAAAGGGATCTTGAAGGGAGGAGGTAGTTCAACATCGTTGATGCGTTTGGGGTTTAAACTGGTCCCCCTCCTCCTGACCCTCCTCCTCCCCCTCCTCCTCCTCCTCCCCCTCCTCCTCCTCCTCCTCCTCTCCCTCCTCCTCCTCCTCCTCCTCCTCCTCCTCCTCCTCCTGCTCCTCCTGCTGCTCCTCCTCCTCCTCCTCCTCCTCCTCCTCCTCCCCCTCCTCCTCCTCCTCCCCCTCCTCCATTGCGAGAATGGCGCCCATCATGTTTGGACTCCCTTCGCGCCTCGATACACCGCGAGACAGTGCACAGTGTCTCGGACCTGAGGGCCGAAAAACCTATGCACCGTACCGTTCCAGAGCTCGACGACGCATCGGGAGACGCTAACGCGACACAGTGCACACAGGTCGTCCGCGGACTCGTGCCAATCCTCCTTCCCGCCTCCTCCCTCCGCCCCTCCCCCCTTTCATCCTTCCGCCCCGGGGGGACGGCGAGCGGCGAGGGACTTCCGCCAGGGGGCAACTCCTGGGAGGTCATCATGAAGGGGCCCAGGGACACACAAATAAATACACACAAATAAAATGATTCCCCATATTTTCTCATATTTTCTGGATTTTTGTCTTCCCCCCCACTTCCCATATTTTCCCATATTTTCCTGGGACTCGACGATTAATTGTGTCTGTGTGTTTCTTTTCCTCCTGACATCATGGAGACGAGTAAAGGCGATTGAGCCCGAGAAAAGGGACATGAAGCCGAATTACACACGAATGCATACAACATGCAAATGGAACAAACGGGATTCAGCTGGACTGAGCGGCTTCAAACCGGGTTAGATCTTCAACCATGGATCGACCAACGCCAGTGCTGAATTGGACCTCCCTGGGAATGCAGCCGAATCCCAGACATATGATAAAGTGAGCTGTTCAACCCGGTGCTTTGCTCAAATTGAACACCTGGGGGTATCTCTCGGGCCATGGGGCCGTCAATCAACCGACAGCTCACGGCTTGGGCCCCGCCGCCGGCCCAAACGGAGAGCACCAATCGGGCACAGCCCCGTGGACACTGCCATCGGGTGCGCGATCCATAGGCTGCGCCGTGAATTGAGCGTTCCATCGATTGCGCCCCTGGTTGCGCCATCCATTGGCGCCGCCATTGGTTGCACCACGAATGGCTCGCGCTGCAGCTCATGTTGCACCATCCGTGGTAAGCGCCACGGGTTGCGCCTCCATTGGTCCTTTGGTTGCCATGGGTTGCGCCATCCATGGGTGACACCGTATGTTGAGGCCAGAACTGCGCCATCCATAGGATGTGAAACGCCAACACTGGTTGCGCTCACGAACGTATAAAAAAGGACTTGCATTGCTTGCACCATAGGTCGCTACTACATGGCCTGCTGGGCTACTACATGTGTTACATGTGTTCAAAAACCAGCTGTCAAACAGACTACGACCGAAATGTTGCGCCGTCTGCTGCGCATTCGGCCGCCAAACGTAAAATGGTCAGCTGATGGTTGCGCAATCGGATGCCGAACAAAAGGTGTGCGGCATGGGTCGCGCACTCGGCGGCCAAGCATAAGCCTGCCTGATGTCGATTGCACCATGGAGTACTCACTCACTCGCAGCCGCAAATTCAGCGGTCAGCTAACGGGTGCTACTAGTTCAGATGGCCAATTCGCCGATTGTTTGAATCTGCGGGTGTTGGTAGGCATTCTAGTGGTAGTAGTAGTAGTAGTAGTAGTAGTAGTAGGAATAGTAGTAGTAGTAGTAGTAGTAGT